>VXBP01009366.1:0-428643 GCA_013400115.1 Rhinopomastus cyanomelas | reverse complement strand
TTTTCCAACCAGAATGATTCTATGATTCTGTGAATCCAGCTGGGTACACCCAGGTCCTTATGAAGCAGTTTTCCAGCACATAGGTATAAATCTGACTCAGCTGGACCTNGTTAAGGAAATGAGGAACAGGAGCCATCTTGGCCCTGCCAAAACCCTTGGCTAAGCTCAGGGGTTTAATCTCAGCTCAGAGCATGGAGAGATACAATATTTTGTAGTGATTCAACTCTGGTGAACTTGGTAGAGTAGGGCTAACGTTTGGACTTCATCTCAAGGGTCTTTTCCAACCAGAATGATTCTATGATTCTATTAATCCAGCTGGGCACACCCAGGTCCTTACGAAGCAGTTTCCCAGCACATAGGTATAAGTCTGACTCAGCAGGTACCAAGCAGCTGCTTTCACCCACAACCTTGGGTGAGCCCCAGGATGGAGTTTTTCAATGATTCAGACAACAGCCCAGCACAGACCAAACGGCTAAACAGAGAGAATGGGGACATCCTCCATGCAGTGTCAATAGCCTGACAAGTGTCTTCAACAGATAGAGCTGATAGAAATTGAGATCAAAAGACAAAAAATCACTTAACTGATCCTGATCTGCATCAGACAGCTGACCTGGCAAAATTCCCATCACCCAATGGCAAAACTGAGAAGGGCTGACAACATCCCAGCCCAGCTACCAGTCCCAGTGCTGCTCCAGCATGCCTTGGTAGACCCTTAGGGCAGCCCTTGCTGTAAGACTGCCCTAGCAACTCTTAACCAAAAGCATGAGAAAAATGTCCTGCTGTCCAGGGAGCACGGAGGAAGATTGTGCCTTGGTGCAGTTTGCAGGCTCCTCAGGTTCCCATTCCTGATGGCAATACAGGGAAGAAAGGCTTGGGAGGAGGATGCTGTGGGACGGTTGAATGAAGCCTGTCTTAGATGAACTTAAAACTTCTGTGGGTGGCTTCAGAGACATCATAAAAGGAAAGAGCATTGCATAAAATTATCTGAGAAGACAAAGTCTTGAGCTGCATTTTGACCTTCATGGGGCTGGTGGAGGCTTTGCAGTCTCACTAAGAGCCTGGGCACCTGGCAGGAGCCCTGCAGAGATGAGGGTCTCTCCTGGCTGGGCAGGCTCAGTGGTACAAGGAAGGGTCAACCTGGCAGCAGGTGCAGACAGAATGCTCTGCCAGGGCCACCCAGACACCAGAGGTGGAAGGATGTTACTTCAGAATTTTTGCTGCTGCTGGGCCAGGGAATGGGTTTGTTTGTGCCACTGAGTGAGGCGATGTGCTAGCAGAGGGTCTCTCACTGTCTGTCACTCTTCCATCCACTTTCTGAGATGTTTCTCCTTGGAGTGAGCAAATGTTTACCATGGCTTTGTTGTGCTATGGCAAGTGCCCTAGCAAGTACCATACCCAGAGAGCCTGCAAACACAGTCATATAATCACAGAACATTAGGGATTGGAAGGGACTTCAAAAGTTCATCAGCCCAACCCCCCTGCCAAAGCAGGAGAATGACCAGTAAGGATGACTAGGGCTCAGCAATACATGATCATTTCTGCAGTATCGGGTGTTTTTGCACAGGGCCTGGTCTGTCACTGGATTTGTTACAGATTCCTAGTGGGATTAGGGGGAAGCAGCTGAATTTACCTTACTACTGCCCCAGGACAGAGCTGATTCACTCATTTGCTTACTGCTTTTTTATGAATAATAAGGAGAAGGGAGTGTAGAGGAAAGCAGTGAGGATGAGATGCTGGGAAAGCATGACCCAAGCCTAAGGACCCACCTCCTGGACTGAGGACAAGTCAGGTGAACTGCAGAGTTAAGGAGGAAACTTCTCTTTGCATTCAATCATTTCTCATCCTAGAGAGCCACAGAGCCTGAACAATGAGCACTGGGGTAACACCACTGGCCACCACTCAACTGCATGAATATATGAATGATAATCACAGGTCCCTTCAGTCCCCACTGGTCTGTGATTCTGTGATTTTGGGGAACCACATAGCCACGGAGTGCCATGTGCATAGTGCTGATCTGAGGATGCTCAGACTCTCTTTGTAACAGCAGTGACCCATCTTATCCTGGTTCTCACCCACCAGTCAGGCCACATCAGGGCTTGTGGCAGGCACAGGCTAAGCAGCTCCCAGCTCCTTTTCAGGCCTCAATAGGCTGTCAGCTGAAGGCCAGTTTTGCATAGCTGTAACATACTTTATGGAAAATTTCCAGCTCCATGCTTTGTGCCAGAATGTACTTTCTCTCTCTCTTCTTCCCCTCCTAACCTTGATTTTTTTCAGTGAAAAAAACAACCCAACCAAACCTAACTATTATTTTGTTCTGATTTCAGCAAAGAACCAAGAATGCAAAACCCCCACCCTTGTGCGACAAAAAGCCGTCAGGAAGCCGTGTTGCAGAACTGCAGATAGACTCAGGAATCTCCGTAGTTTTAAGGCTGTTGAGAAGGTTTTGGCTAAAGGTGGAGAGCAAACTGCCCAACAAAGGCAACCAACCCAACACCCTTTGAACTAAATCACCAAGGTATATCTTTAGCAAGAAGAGCATTGCAGCGCACGTTTGGTCCAGACCTGCTCTCAGTGCGCAGCCCCTGCCCACAGACAACACACAGCCAGGGGAAGAGACTCTTTATTTGCGGGGTCATTCTACCAGCTCTGCGACTAACAAGGGAAACACTTCTGTGCAGCTAAATGGTGAACCATGCTCCCAGCACTCACACAGCTTCAGCTCCTCCTCCTTGTTCTTCAGGTTGAGGATAAGACGTTGCACGTTTTGAAAGCCAAAGCTGCTTTCCCTGCCTACAGCCAACAGTAAATGCAACCTCGAGCACCCACTGAATTCATGTCATCCCACCAATCTTGGTCATCCCCTGGGTTGCAAGCCCATGAGTGTGTTCAGCTGTGATCATCTTGAGGGATGCTCGTGCTTCTGCTAACTCCACCACAATTTGGGAGGAGGCATCCCTGAGGCTGGTGCAGAAGAGATCAGAGCAGGGAGCTGGCAGCGTAGCAGGAGGCCTGCACTAGTTGCCTCCTGCCTCGAGCAGCTGGGAAGCGTATAGAGCCAGTGTGTGATGGAGAAACTGGTACTGCTCACTCGTCTGGATCATCCCGCCTCTGCAAGGTAAAGATGGGTCCCATTGACACCTCACGGAAGCCCACAGCTCCCTGCACAAACATTCCTGCTTTACCCGCTATGTCCAGGTACTGCTGAAACAGGTGCCTCAGCTGCCCAAAGAGTACTTGACCGCAGAAGCATTGCTGGGGTCTTCATAAAGCTGATTAGAAACTGATTTGGCTCTGATTTTTAATGATACTTATTGGATTTAGTGGCTGGAAGGAGCAACTTGGCTGCCGGGTTCAAAGCCATTCTCCTCTTCCTCACATCCTCTGTTTTTCAGAACTAGAACTGCCCTGACAGCAGAACCAGCCCGGCACTGGGAAAACATCTCTGAAACATCAGAGTCTTTCAGCAGAGACACCTCTTCTGGTTTCCATCAAAAATTGTCTCCATATCCCTTTGCAATGCCCACCCCTCTCCCATCGATTGTCACCCAGCAGGACCCTCCAAAGAGCTCTGAGTACCCACCTGTCTATGCGGAGATGGCACACAATTCCAAGGATATCCACCTCCCTCTTGTCCTTCAGCTGCTGGCACCCAATCCTGGTAGCAATAAAGCAGCCCGTTCGGCCAATGCCTGCACTGTGGGACATACACAGCTATGCTGAGCATCAGCTTTAATCTGCCTGAGCTGGACATTCGCCCAGGCTGTTTTGCTGCCATTTCTTCATATGATGCAGTCCCTGTCCCAGCTGCCAGACCAACTTCCTGAGCCAGGCACCAGAACTCACAGGCTAGTGTCACTCTGCCATGGCAAGGAAGTCGTGCTGTGCTGCATGGCCCAGCTGAGGCAGCTCTGGAAGCACAAAACTAGTCAATGGTCCTTGTCCCCTGTCCCAGGCATCTCTGCAGCCCCTCACCTCTCCTCTCAGCTGTGCTCTAACCCAGTTACTGAGTGATTTACACTGCAGCATCACACATCAAGTGTGTGACATAGGGACAACTGCTCCACTGTCCTCAAATTCACTTAAGAGTAAAAGAAAATACACTAAGGCCACATCCTCCAGGAGGGCTGCCCTGAAAAACAGCTGCTGAGCTGGCCATGCACACTAGCAGAGGAAGGAGGATCCTGCAAAACTCTCCTGCTCCCACCTCGTTGACAAAGAACCAGGTGCAAACCAGATTTCTTTACGGGCAATATGTACCAACCTGATGCCAGGAGAGGAGCAGCTGGATGAACAGCTCTGTTATGGGGATGCCGTGCCCCGGGATTTCTGTACCACAGCAACACCAGCCTACGAGCTGACCCATTGCATTTCGCCCTCAAGCACCTGCAGATTGACCCCAAGGTAAAGAGTGCACAGGGGTTCTAGTGAGGGGAAAGCTCTTACCTGCAGTGCACAACAATGGGCCCTGGGCTGGCTGCATCCTGCAGAGTCTCCTCCACCATGGACACCAAGTTCAGCAGTGGCTTGGCCGACTCAGGTGTCTGCTGGTCAGGCCATGAAGGAAAGAGGATGTGTTTGACCTGGCGGCATTCTCCTTTGAGCTTTTCCAACACAGAGGAAAGAGAAATTAGGGCCAAATGAAGGCACAGAGTCCAGCTCAAGCAGAGGCCAGGCAGTCTATGGCCATCTCAGCTGCTCTACTCCCACATCCTCCAGTGACCCTCTGCCAGGAGAGGCTCACAGGCCAGGGACACTGGGAAACATCCCATCTCAGAGGATGAGAACAGATGCAGAGTGTCCCGATACTGTCCCATAGTCTAGGCAAAGACAGCAAAATCATTTTGGGATTTTGGACCCAAGGTGACTTCAGGGAGCACATGGGGCAGAGCCCAACAGCAGTATGTGAACGACAATGGACCAGTATACAGAAGATCTCCCTAGCAGACTCCCACCCCTTTGAGTCCCAGTGCCGAGTCCTGCTCCACTGCAGCCTCCTCAGGCAGACAGGTGCTCATTAGGTGCTTCTGGCAGGTGGCTCATAAGACCCAGGTCTCCAAGCCATGACTCCTTTGCTCTCCAGTTACACAGCATTGCCATCGCCCCAGAGAGACCAGGGATACTGGGGACACTGCCACACCCTGCTGGACTCCCTCTCTGAGTCCAGGATGGAGCTAGAACCAACCTGAATGGAGAGATCCCGGACCATGTATTCCACACACTCTCTCACCCCCTGCACACGGATGGTGAAGGGCCCGTAGGTGCCTTCCTTCTCGGGCCAGTAGTGGACACATTTCTGAAAGAACAAGACCGAGTTTGTGACTGTTGAGCTTCTCATGGAACTCTCTGGATGTCTGTGCTGTGCTTTGCTCAGTGGTTCTGGGAAGGGGCATCCATTAATAAGGTGAGGGAGTGTGGGGAATGTGGATGTGGAGTAATAGAAAGGGGACCCGAGGCACTGTCATTCATGCCCTGCTTCCAGACTTCAGTTGGCTCTCCCTAACCCTATGGAAGCCGTGCCTGGGTCAGTCCATGTCCTGCCAGACCCAGTGGCTTGTGAAGGGCACAGGGATGCTGCATCATTGAAGGAGAGGAGGGAGTAAGGACATGACCAATAAAGAGAGGGTGAGTCCCCCCAAGCAGATGCTGCTTGGATGAAGAGTTAAGGATGCTAGCCAAGGCACAGGGTAGCCACCACAGAGGGCACAGGGTTGCTAGTTCCATCCTAGTCTAGATCCACTGTCTGAGTGCTCCATACCCAAGAGGAGACCTGCTCAGAGACAGAGGGATGCTGCTAATCTTTAATCTCTTTATCCTATTATCCAGCTGGCAAAGAATGTCCAGAGCACACAAGGCCACGTGAGGAGAAGATGTTTTGCTGGATGGGGCCAAGGCTACAGGCCTAGAGGTCTCCTCCTCCATGTGAGCAGAAAAAGCAAATGGGTGCTCAGCTCCCACATTTGGGCTTGCATAACCCTTTACCATGGTTATTACTTCATCCTTTGCTGCTGGCTGGGTCTGGGGAGGGACTACAATACCTCTTTGCGCTCCTGGAGCTTGGTAATCATGATGATGAGGGGCGTCTCTTCCTGCCACACCATCTCCCAGAAGTCAATAATGGTGTTCGGCATGGGTCCTTGGGTGGCAATATACTCCCGGGGCCGCCCCGTGTAGCCCTGCAAAGAACATGGTCCATTAGTGATGTTGTAGGGATGCTGGTGTATGAGGGGAGCCTGTCCCCAGGTCACTCCAGCCCTTGGGTTAGAGGCTGAACCACACAGGCCATTTCTTACCAACCTGCCCTTGAAATGCTTTTATAGACCCAATCAGGACCTACCAGACATCCTCCCACTCTTCCTGGTTCCTTGTTGCCATTAAAGCAAGTCACAGAATCAAAGAATGTTGGGGGTTGGAAGGGACCTCTAGAGATCACCTAGCCCAACACCCCTGCCAGAGCAGGATCCCCTAGGGCAGGTCACACAGGAACAAGTCCAGGTGGGTTTTGAAAGCCTCCAGAGAAAGAGACTTCACAACCTTTGTGAACAGCCTGTTCTAGGACTCTGTCACCCTCACTATGAAGAAGTTCATTCTCATATTTATGTGGAACCTCCTGTGTTCCGGCTCACTCTCACTGCCCCTTGTCCTGTCATTGGGGGCCACTGAGCAGAGCCTGACTCCATCGTCCTGACGCTTGACTTTTCCATATTTTCCATAATGTATAAACATTAATGGGGTTACCCCTCAGTCTCCTCTTCTCCAGGCTGAAGAGACCCAGCTCCCTCAGTCTTTCTTCATCAGAGAGATGCTCATGGCTGGGACAGGTGGGCTCTTCACTGGGTAAAGAACTGGCTGCATGGCCAAGCCCAGAGAGCTGTGTTGGACGGAGTGAAATCCAGCTGGTGGCTGTTCACAGGCTGTTGCCCAGGGCTCAGGACTGGGCCAGTGTCATTGAACATCTTCATCAGTGATCTGGGTGAGAGGGTTGAGTGCACCCTCAGCAAGTTTACAGGTGACACCAGACTGGGTGGGTGTCCTGATTTGCTCAAGGGGAGGAAACCTCTGCAGAGGGGCCAACACAGGCTGGATTGATGGGCCAAGGTCAGTGGAGCGAGGTTTAACAAGGCTAAGTACAGGGTCCTACACTTTGGGGTCACAACAACAAAGGGCAATGGGTAAATGTGGCCCTAGGGAACAGGGTTTAGTGGGCAGGGTGGGGTTGGGTTGATGGTTGGACTGGATGACGTTGTAGGTCTCTTCCACCCTTAATGATTCTATGGATCCCTGGAAGTGTTCAAGAAACTTGTGGCAAGAGAAAGCACCTCTTTCCCACCAAAGGGGGCAGGGTCTGACCCACAGTGATAGTGCTGCATCACTCCTGCTTAGGAAAGGGTGTCAAGTTCAGACTGTTACCCCAGGTCAGCCATAGGACAGTGGTACCTGCAGCACTGAGGAATCAGCAGCCTGATGCCTTGTGAGCCATGAGATGCAGGAGACCACCCACTGTCCAGCCAGGCATGGTACTCACCGTGATGTAGTTGGCATTTATGTAGCTGTCTTCCTCCTGGTTCCCTGCCCTCCTGAGACAGACTCGGCTCTCAGGATCTGAAAGACATGGCAGACATCACCCCAGGAACTCTTCAAAGTTTGACCTTGTCCATCCTCCCTGCTTCAACTCCAGAGGCTGGAGGCTGAGTCCTACAGCTTCATGGCAGGTTCACAGACGTCTGCATCCTCCCCTGGGCCTCTTCTTGCACCACTTTACCCTCACTAGCATGACAGGGTACAGCTGTCCCCAGACTTGCCTGTACGGCAGTGAGCGCATGGGGTAACTCCCCTACTCAGTGATGACCCCCCCATGCCCTTTCCACAGTCCCTAACTAGACCCCTGTTCATGGAGGCTGCCTATAAAGTTCTGGGATGTTGCGGCCCTACCAACTTGCCCCTGGGATTTGTAAGGATCCACTGTGGCAGGAAGCAACCCAGGCTGGGCTGTGATGCACGCCCTGGGAAAACACCTGAAGGAGAATCTCCCCATGCTGCACTCCATAACACAGTGTATACTGCCTCCTACACAGCACCCAGTTCCTGCAGCATGGGGAGCAGGAAGAACTGTGGCAGAAACACCACAAGCTCTCAAGAGTGCCCATGCCAGTGCCAGGGCTGCTCTGGGTCACCCTCTGCCATGCACACATACCCTTTCCCTGCACAGAGTGTCTTGGCAAACATGAGACAAAGAGCTGGCACTTACTGGGGAGGATGGTTTTGTATCTGTCCTTGGAGGCATGTCCAGGGATCTTCAGGTCCTCTGGACTGACAAAGTTAGGTGGGATTTTCTGCAGAGGGAGAGAACAACTATGAGGAAAACTCTATTGCTACTGCTGGTGTCCCCTCATTGTGACAGACCTGGTGAGGCAATGAGACTCAGGGGCACAGCAGCAGGCCCAGAGATGTTTGCTTATTGGGTAAACCCTGTTCTTACTCCAGATGTGGTGGGACACCTTCAGGAGAGGTCACACTGGGAGAAGAGCTCGGTATGGGAGAGCAGAACAGGCTTTCCAGGGACACAACCAGGATTTGCATGCACTGGGGACTGGGCAGCTGGAGGACAACCAGGGCATCCAACACCCTTGTTTGCCCACATCTCCTTCCCTACTGCTGGTGCTGTGGGGCACAGCTAGGCTCAGAGTTCCCTCAGAGATGTCAACTCCTGCCAAGCTCTGCCACTGCCAGACCCTGACATCTCTTTTGTGAGGAAGAAGAGAAGAACGTCGCACCGAAAATTCCTCCTGGAGCTGTGTCAGGCTCTGGGCATGCTGCTGGAGCTCCTCTATCCTCAGCACGTGGCTGAATGTCCTCAGGAATTTCAGTGTGATGTCCCGCGGTGTGCAGACAGGCTGGATGGGCTCCACATTCCCCAGTGAGCTCATGTCTAGCACCAGTGACACATTGGAACCCCTCCTGTGAGGCAAAGAAGTCCCTGGTTGACTCTCTGCCACCGTGAGACAGGAGAACAGCCCATCCCACTATATGATCTGTTACAACCACATCATACCAAGCAAAAGCCAGGCAGAAAATAATGCAGAAAGGGCCAGGTACAGAAAATGGTAGGGGCTAAGGAACAAGAAACTAGCTGGTCATTTCAACTTTTTGCTAGGAAGGCCCCCCAGACACAGTTTAGTGGGTGTAGTGGCACTGGGTTGATGGTTGGACTTGATCTTGGAGGTCTTTTCCAGCTTTAATGATTCTATGATTTTATGGTTCTATGAAAGGACGATGTCTGGATTTGGTCTGAGCTGAGCTGGGCTGGAAGAGGTCAAGGTGGCCTGTAAGCTCAGATCTGGCATCTGCACCAGTCAGCATACAGCCAGTGGACAGACTGGCAAGGCTGAAGGGAGGAATTCTGCTGGAGCCTAAGCTCCGGGCATGAGCAGGGCCATGGGTACCCACCATCAAGGCTGGGACAGGCTGCAGGCATCATCCAGCTATGCTCACCTCTCCTGAAGACGCACATGCTTCTTGGCAGAGGGACTGGGCTTGTCCGTCTTGTCCATATCTGCCCCGGCTGCCCAGGCTGGCAGGCTGCCCTTATGAACTCTGTAGCACACCAAGCAGACTTGTACCATGCTGTGGCAGGCACAAAGCCCCTGTCCTGAAGCATGCGGAGTGGACACAGTGGGCCCTCGGGTCAGGAGAAATCAAGGAGCCATCAGAGGAGGAGTGTCTGGAAAAAAATAGACAGATCTGAGAGATATGATAAGGCTGATGGACCCCCCCTAAGGATTCTTAAGCAAGGAATGGGGTTTTTGTCCTCAGCTGCCCTGGATCTAGGATCTCCACCCTGCACTCATGCAGGCAGGTTAAGGAGAGCTTGTTCACCCTCCAGAACACCCACGTTGCTGCGTCTCACGCAGTCACACACTGGTGACCCTGGGCATCACACCAATGGCTGTCTGCCTCTACCAAGAAAAGAGCTTCCACCACAACCTCTGTTGGCAGAATATGGTCTAGTTTTGAGGAAGGCCAAGATGCTTTCCACCTCCTTGGGAAGCACATGCTGCCCTGTGTTTCCAGCCCTTACTTGAAATACCTGCTTCAGCACTGAGATGTTCTAGGAAGGAGCTGCATTAGAAAAGCAGCATCCAGCAGGTCAGGTGAGGTTGGCCACAGGTTTGGTCAGTGTCTACTGATGTGAGATATGTCCAGGCACCTTCAGCATCCTCATGGCTATTTGTGAGGGAAGGATGACTCTGGGACAGCTTCCTCCATGCCACAGATCTCAGCAACCATCAATAAGAAAGTGTGTTATATGGGTGGTTGAGCAAGAGGTGACAGGGTAGCCCAGCTGGAGGAGGGTGCCAGGGCTCCTCCATCACCAGCCCTGAGAAAGCTCCTGGCAGGCACAGGGAATCACAGAATGGGTTACTTTGGAAGAGGCCTCAGAGATCACCTAGTTCCAACTCTCTGCCATGGGCAGAGACACCTGTCACCAGACCAGGGTGCCCAGAGCCCCATCCAATTTGGCCTTGAACATTTCCAGGGATGGAGCAGCCACAACCTCCCTGGGCAACCTGTTCCAGGGCCTCAGCACCATCACAGGGAGGGATTTCTTCCTAAGATCCAATCTAAATCTCCCCTTTTTCAGCTTGACACCATCCTCCTTGTCCTAGCACTATAGTTCCTCACGAGAAGTCCCTCTCCATGTGGAGATGCAGGTGATGGCTGGTTCACCTCTGGGCAGAGCCCTTCATGGTTCATGGAGCACCCTGGGATCGAAAGGCTCCTTATCATCTCCATCTCCTTTCATGAAGAGGAGATAGACTCAAAGGGACGGGGGACGCTGTGGAGTCAGAGCTCTTGGTGAGCAGGCACCTCATTAGCTTGGAGGCCTTGCTGAGTAGCGATTCCACATTGTGGCTGTGCCATTGGGAATGCAGTTAGCATAGGAGTCCTTTCCCAGGACTCCCTGCTGCCCAGTGGCATTTCTGGAGGTGGCAATGTCACCACTGCCACCACACTATACCCATGTTCCCTGAGGTGCCTTTGTTGCTGGGATGTCTCCTGTCCAGACAGGGCAAGAGCAGCGGCTCCCCAGGAGCTTCGCAGGCTCCAGCCCCAGCAGCACCAGCCAGAAAACACCTGGGACATGCCCAGACAAACCCCTGGCAAGCAGGAGAGCCCTGGGAAGAGTCCCAGAGCTAATACCTACACAGAGAGTGTCCCCATCACCCTGCCCAGCATCCCCACCCTGCCCAGGGCTGCACAGCAGCAAGCACATGCCCATGCATCTGGGCCAGGTACTGCCCTACCAGTGTCCCCTCAGGTGGCATGGGTGGGCTGGGGGCTGCCTACCTGTTGCCCCATGATGTGGGCTCCAGCAGTCCCAGCACAGGCCTGCATGCACCACGCGTGTCGGTCTGGCACCACGGTTAGAAAGTGTACAGGAAGCTGCTTATCAAAGAAGCTGCTGCCTCTGCCGCTTCCTCTCCCCCACCCTGCTGACGCCCACACATGTACCGGCCACATCGCTGCAGCTCGGCTCCAACCGGCAACAGCAGCCCTGCTCTCCTCTAGTGAACCCTCAAATCTTGGGGTGCTCCATGGGCATCGCCAGCAGGGCTGGTGAGATGTGCTCGGTGCCCTCTGAGAGCAGCCGTGGGCAGTGGAGGAATGCATGGGCATGGAGGAACAGGAGGAGGCTTGGATCACTGGAGGGGGGTTGAGGCATGACGCTTCACATGACATTGCTGTGGTGACACCAGAACCTACCTGCCCCACAGGTTGCTGGGATGAGTCCTCCTGTCCCTGCCACCCCAGGGCACGTCCTCTTGCCCAGACTCTGCACCCGCCGTTCCCCATCCAGCGAACCAGGGAGCAACACGTCCCACTTTTAATGCCCAGCTGTGCAGAGGGTGGTCCTTGCCACCCCCTAATCCCAGTCCCTGTGGGTGCCATCCGTCACCTCTATGCACCTGAGATCACCCCTGGGCATCTCAGGGAAGATGCATGGGCTACCCCTCCCTAGCAGGGCAGAGGAGGCATTGTATTTGGGAAGAATGTCCCTGGAAGGTCTAGCACAGGTAGGATAGGTCTGCCCTTAGGACACTGCACATCCTTCCTGCCACTGCCCTCTGCTGCAGCCCTGCTACTCTTCCTGTTTGTTATTGCCCAGCTCTGTGCAAAGGCTTCCTTCCTCTTCTGCTCCCACCCTGCTGCTGTGCAGCAGTTCCCACTGTGTCTCCATCAGCCACTGTAGGCACCACATCCCAAACACATTCTGTTATTTGGCTCCATTGGCTCCTTTTTGCTGTCTCAAGCAGCCCCTGTCCTGGGTCACCTCTAGCCCACTTCATTGTGGTGACCAGCACTGAGCTGGAGAAGTGCATGTCTGTGTACATATATGTCTGCAGGAGCTAGTGTGCAAGGCAGTGCCAGAACAACTTCTTCACTGGTGGCCCATGGGAGACCTTGTCAGTGCCAGCTTTTACCAAGAGCTGAGAGATGAGAGGGCCTGAAGTGCCTGACCTGAGGCAGAACAATCTTATCCAAGAGAAGGGCCACCAGCATCTGCATGTTACAAGCACATCCCAGGGTGCCACATCTTCTTCAGATCTGGACTTTGTATGAGGATGGACCTGATGGACCGAGGAATTGTTCTCTGCCCTATATGGGATATAGACTATGAGGGCCTAGAGATAGCCCCACCATGGCCAAACAAGCCTCCCACTCTCCATCTTCTGAATGTGAAGTCTTCCTAAGATGACCAGCAGTGTGGTAGTTAACAAGGTGGTTGTATGAACTCGCTTTCAGTAGAGACCAGAACAAACAGAGTTCTTTCCTGAAACATCAGCCTTTCAGACAATCACAGAATCATATAGCATGGCCAGAGTGGGAAGGGACCTTACAGATCATCTAGTTCCAACTCCCCTGTACAGGTAGGGAAACCTTCACTAGATCAGGTTACTCAGGGCCCCAGCCCACCTGGCCTTCAACACTGCCAGGGATGGGTACCCACAACTTCCTTGGGCAACCTGTTCCAGCATCTCAGCACCCTCACAGGAAAGAATTTGGTCCTCATGTACAACCTCAATCTCCCATCTTCAAGTCTGGAACCCTTTCCCCCGTCCTCTCACTAAGCACCTGTGTAAAACGTCCTACCCCATCTTTCTTGCAACGCCCTTCAGAGATTGGAAAGCTGCTAGAAGGTCACCTGGGAGCCTTCTCTTCTCCAGGCTGAACAAACCCAAGGTGCAGCAGAAGCTTCTCCTTCAGCAAGGCTGAATCTGGGACTGTATTAATGTTAGTGGGTCATCTTTCCTGTCAGTCTGGCTTTGAGTTCAAGGTGTCTCTGAGGATGCAGCCAAGATGCAAACCAGGGCCACCCTTCCCACCTTCTGCCGGCCAAACCCCGCACGGACCTGCTTGTCTTCTTGCTGCTCCATTCCTCTGGGACTAGGAAGTGAGAACAGGCTCAGCACAGCACTTGTAATGGCACAAGCTCAGTCACTGGGCATGTTTCCACACTCACCCCTAACCATCGTAACTACCAGGGAAGGATGGAGGCAGCTGCACATCCACAGACCTGTAGGGCTCAGAATGAGAAACAAGGCTCCCACACCCAGAGTTGGGCTTCCAGAGGCTTTTCCTTTACGTGAGAGGCACTGTGGGCACAAAATGGAGCAATCTGGAGATTGGAGGGCAGCACTGGTTTTTGGAAGATGGATTTTGTCCCTTTTTCCCCAAAGGGAATGGGGACCTTTCACCAAAATGTGACTTTGTCCGAGAAACAAGACTAAGCTGAAAAAGTGGTGTGGAAAAAAATCTTCTATGGAGACCAAGGGTGGCTGTGTGCTGGCAGCTGTAGGGACCTGTGGCCCAGTGTGGTTTAGAGGATTAGGGATTCCCTCAGCTATAAGAAACTTATACTTCCTGTCAGGTTCTGCATTGATCACGAGAACATTCTTAAAGATGCAGTGAAGGATGCAGGTGCACTCCCTTCACAAACTGACCCTTGTTTGGCTGCCCTGGGACCTGGGTCATTCCTGTCCATCGGTGAGACCATGCACCACGCATGAGGAAACTGAGACAGGAGGTGCAGCATATCCTCTGCTTCTGAAGCAACGCAACATCAAAGTACTCCTGCTCAGGAAAGTACCCCAGAAAACCTTGTGGCACTTTTCCCTCTGCTACTCATGTATCCCCCCCCGCCACTGGCTTGGCTCTACCAGCCACATATGTTCCTAAATCATAGAATCATTAAGATTTGAAGAAACCTACAAGATCATCCAGTCCAAACATCAACCTGACCCCACCCTGCCCACTAAACTGTGTTCCCTAGGGCCGCGTCTACCTAGGATTGGAACACTTCCAGTGACAGCAACTCCGCCACCTCCCTCAACAGTCTGTCAGGGAAGAATTTTTTCCTGATGTTCAATCAGCTTGTGACCAGCCACCAACTTGATTTCACTCCATCCAATACAGGTCTCTGAGCTCAGTCCTGCAGCCAGTTCTTTCCCCAGTGAAGAGCCCACTTGTTTCAGCCATGTGCCGCCAGCTTCTCTAAGAGTGAGACAGTCAAAGGCTTTTTGAATTCTAGGGAAACAACATCCACAGCCTTCCCCTCATCCACCAAGAAGGAGATCAGATTGGTCAAGCAAGACCTGCCCTTCATAAACCCCTGCTGGCTGTTCCTGATCCCCTGGACGTCCCGCTGTTGCTGCCTGAGCGTGCCCAGCCTGTGCTGGCTGGGACCAGCAACAAGCAGGACAGAGCCCCTCTGACCCTCTTTGGCTATTCCTCATCCAGACAGCACTGACGGATACTGAAGGGACTGTCCTGGCCATGGGAGCATAGCCAGGATGGAGGAAATGCGGGTGAGAAACAGAGATGTTGTGCAGCACTGGCCCAGGCTCCCAGGGCTATATAAATGTGCCTTGCTGAGACCTTTTGAGCCCAGCAAGCCTTTGGTAGCACACAAATGGACCCTGGCATGATTCCCCCTGGTCAGCAGAGTTACTGTTCCTCCCCTTTGCTGAAGCACCAGCAGGCTCAGATATGACCACAGAGGTGAATTTGAGGGTACCCAATGTGTGAGGCCACATCTCAGCAGAGACCTAGAACATGAAAGATGATGTTGGTAGAAAGCAAAGCATCAGGAACAGATGGAGCAGGAATATACCTCCTGTCCCACACTTCTCGGCTCTAGGTGCCACTTCCACAACAAATTTCCCCCTGCGCCTTGTTACACCCACCCATGGGGCTACAAATGACACAGGCAGGTCCACCTGTCCTTCTGCAGGACCTCTGTGCCCCAGTCTGGGAAAAGCTGCTGTCAGGCTCATCCTTCTGAGGCTGGGCATGCAGAGGTGCAATGGTGAGCTAAAAGCCAGGAGCTGCTCTGGCCATGGCTGCATCAGGTCTGTGTTGCTGCTCAGCCATGCCTGTCCTGTGCTGCACCATTAGTTCGGCATTGGGTGTCCCAGAGTGCAGAGCATGGGGCAGCCGTGAGGTTCTACAAGAAGGTGCTGCTAAGGGAGGACCTGCAGGAGGGCCTGGCTTTGAGAGAATAAAATGTCCAGGCTAGGAGCAGCCCCCAACGCAGGGTTGGTTAGCTGTTGAGGAAGGAGCAGGACTCCAGGGCAGCCACGTCCAACACAAGCTAGCACAAGCAAAGAAGAATCAGACTGTCCCTGGAGGACCAAATCCAGAAGGAGATGGCGGGGAGCAGCACTGAAGGAAATGGTTCTGGGGTGAGTCCCATAGGGTGACAGCTGTGCTCCTCCCCATCTTTCCTTTCTCTTCTGGTGGGGCAGGAGGGGTCAGCGGCCAGAACAGGGACATCCCTTGTTCCCAGCACGCCTTTCTGCTCTGACCTTGGTGGCAGCAGGGTGTCACTCCTTGGATCCTCCAAGTGCCTTCACTCTCATGCTCTCACAGACCACACAGAGCAGGGATACTGCAGGGTGAAGATCCACTCTGCTGCCAGGTCCATCTCTGCACTTCTGCAGGAACTCCACTCTCCTGTTCCTGGATTCATCCCCAGTGCCCAACATGGCAGGGTGGGGAGTGTGGCTTTGCATTTTAGCAGGTGATGGTGATGCTCAGAGTGGTGCTGGGAGAGGACAGGTGATGGAAAGGTGGACGCAGAGGCTGTTCCCACATCACCCATTGACCCTGGCCCAACATGAGGTGCCCAGCAATGTGCCACACCTGGGACCCCATGTGTCCCCTTTCATGAGTTGAAAGGTAGGGATGAGAGAGGTTTTTGGCAGAGCCTCAGGGGGCTTTAGGGAGGTGTGTGGCTGTGGTTTTATTTTCAGCAAACCAAGCAGGACATCAGGATCTTATAGATCTGGTGCTTTGGGGTGGGAGATCTGGATTTATCCCTGACTGGTATTTGCTGGCTGTTCACTTGTATCATAGAATACATGCACCCTGAGTATCCTCTGGCCATATTCTCACAGTTAGTTCCCTTCAGACTTGAAGCTGTGCTACCCACTAAATCCCAGGCAGTCCTTACTCCCATTTCTACCCTCCACCCTCCAGCCCGAACATAGTTCCCAGTCACCCTGCCCTGATCCACAGTGCCCAGCACTTCTCCTCGCCCTCTGCAAACAGCAGAGCAGCTCCAAAGTCACCTGAGCACAGGCGGGCACCAAATTTGCACCCAAAACGGAGATGGTGCCCCACAGTTTTGCTCCCCTGGGATTGCCTACCGCACCATGGCCTCATCCTGCTGGCCTCATCACCTTTGGGTCCAGCGCTCAGGAAGGACTGTTTGTGCTCCTGCTGACACGACTGAGAGCTCAGGACGTCCTGCAGTGTTTTGGAAATCAGACCATCGCCTTCGCTGCCTAAACATCGCTCACGGGCTTGAAGGTGAAGCAGTTGCCTCAGGATTCAGCAGACTCTGTTAAAACCAGCCGATCAGCTCCCAGCGAATGTGAGAAGGACGATGCAATCAGCCCTGGCATCCCACGGAGCCAACTGTGGGGAACATGAACAGCCCGGTTAGAGTGCGATACAGGGGGGCTCCATGTCATGCACCCACTGGCCTGGGGACAGCAGGGATGCAGGAGCTGAGCGGCGCTCCTCTGAAGATTGCTTTCCCTGGAGAACAACCTCTCCCTTCTCCTCCTTCCTCCCTGCGAGCACGTTCCCAAGGACAGCCGCGGCACTGCCATGCGCAGCCCGGGTCGCTGGGACGTCAGGAGCTAAGAGCCGGCAGAAAACTGGTGCCTGTGAGCTCAGACCCTCAAGCACCCCACTGGAATGGATTTGATCCTGAGGAGGGATAGCTGCAGAGCAGGCGTGTGACCTTCCTCCCAGATGCAAGTGCCAGCCTGCGCAGAGCTGGCTCTGGCTGGGAGCAGTTAAGCAACTGCTGTTTCGTTTTTTCAAGGCGTCTGCTGCTGATCTCACCAGACCCTGCACTCCTGCCTCTCTCCTCAAGGAGACCCCAGAGGAAGGTTCATCACCTGGATTTCTTACGATTTTTCCTCTTTTTAATTCTTGTAATTTTTTTGGTTCCTGTGAACAGTCATTCTCCCACATCTGCAAACCAGCTGAGCCTTCTTCCAACTTTGCAAACAGAAAGGCAGAGGCGAAGCAGCTGAACCACCTGTGTGGGGCCAGCAGCAATTCAGGGTGCTGGGCTAAAGAGGGGATGAAGGCTCAGGAACAGCCCCTGGGACCCTGGGAAAGGTGCTCTCCTACTGCTAAGGTGCTTTATATCAGCAGGGTTTATTTCTCTCCCCATGTGGGAGCAAGATCTCCCCATTCATTTCAGCTTCTCACATTGAGGGTGAAGGTAGAGGGGATCTAATCTAGCACATGGGGCCAGATCTTCAAGGTGCTGAGACTCTTTATTCAATAGATTCCAGAGGAGAAGCCAAAGAGGCACAGCATTCTGCTTGGTCACCCAGGACTTGCTGCTGCACCATGAGGGTGGACAGCCCCAGCATCAGCAGCATCATCTCACCCATCTGTTGTCACTTGGGCTTGTTCTGTGCTTCCCTGGCTGCCTCTGAGAGCACTGTGCTTACAGAAAGCCTGCCTGGAAACCTCTGTGTGCCTCAGTTTCCCCAGGGACTTGGCTTTCTGCCTGGCATGGGAAGCCTGGTGCGACAGCAGCAAACAGTGGCTTGCTCCAGGCAAAGAGTTTTCTCAAGAGACTCTAGACCATAGTGGGTGCTTGCAAAACGCTGCAAGGAACATGGGCAAGAGGAAGGCTCTCCGGAACAGCAGAATTCCCCAGCTACTCTCCATCCCCAGCGCACACAGGTCAAAGAAGCTGCCTATGAAAAGGCACAAAAGGGCCTGTCATTGATATCCCAGGTCCCCTGGCACACTGCACACTGCAGCAGCAGGGACCTGGGTACCAAGTGGCATGGACTGAGGCTTGTTGCCTGCCCTGGCAAAGCTCTGCCAGGTTTACATCACTGTCTCCAGCCCCTGGGCTGCTGTTGGCTCGTGGTGGCACTGAGCATGGTGACCTCTCGCTGGGCACAGGGGCTGTTATCAATAACAGGAAACAAACTTGTCAGGAGGGGCAGGAGGGGGAGACTCAGAAAGAAAGGAAGTGGTTAGAGAGTTGTCACTTCCATTTTTGCAGCGAGAGACCCGGCACCCACACACCGCTGGGCTTGGTGTAGCTGGGCTGGCTCTCTGCAGATTTTATCTAGTCTGGCATCAGCAGTGAGTTTTTTGTGAGGGGCTCACAGATCCTGTCCTGGCCCATGATAACAGCTAGAAAGAAGACAGTAACCAGAGATGGTTAAAAATACCTCTTCCCAGCCAGCATCAAGTGCAGAAATAGGTACAGCAAGTCAAATGGATGCTGAGATTGTCACTACATGGGGGCTGTTTCACTAAAAGCAGTCCAAGGCTGTGATGCTGGCTGCACTGTCTGGCCCCAACACAGGTTGAATTTGTGGGTGCTGCTCCTTGGCACCAGAGGTCCTTGCTACTGCATGGCATGGGCCAGGGATGTGCCAGCAGTGTCTGTGAAGAGTCTTGGAGTGGGGATGAGCTGGGTTTGTCCAAAAGCCCGGTGGTACAGGGTGAAGCCAACCCAAGAGCTTGGCTCCTTCAGTTCTCAGCTGAGGCATCTTTTACCAATGCAGAGCCTTGCTTACACCACCCTGTGGCCTCCTCTGCCTTTTCTGAGCAAACTGTAGAGCTGAGGCCTGTCAGATCTTTTACAAAAAGCCATGTTTTCTCTGTGTGCTGCTTTCCTGTATTCTACCAAAGTGTCTGTTTAAGGTAGGAGAGCTCAGAGAATACCCTCACTACTCCTTGCAGGTGCTAATCCATTCCCATGTCTCTATTGCACAGATTCCTGTGAGATCCCCCTTAAGAGCAGCACGAGGTTCAGCTTCCTCACCCCGAATCTTACCTAGACAATCCTGTCTTAGGGCATGTCCTGAAGGCAGGACATGCACCTGTTGTGGTGTAGCAGTAGTGTGAGGTCTTGTCTGGATCCCCAACCATCCCACCTGGGTAGCCACTAATGTTGTGAGTTAGAGACTTGGACGTATTTCACAGAATCACAGAATCATTAGGGATTGGAAGGGACCTCGANTCCAGATGTGGTCTCACCAGGGCAGAGTAGAGGGGGAGAAGAACCTCTCTTGCTCTGCTAACCACCCTCCTTCTGATGCACCCCAGGATGCTGTTGGCCCTCTTGGTCACAAGAGCACACCAGGAGCTCCCATCTAAAGTGTCAGATCTGAAGGGAGGGTTTAACAAACCCACTAGCAGGATCTGCAGGCAGTGAAACAAGAGACTGAGTTTGGAGAGGGCACCCAGACATTTTAATTCATGCCCCCCCACCACAGATCAGAGAAAAACCCCACACAAGATAGAGACAAACAGTGTTTTGTCACACTGCTCCTACGCTGACTGAAATGAAGGTGTCCAAAATATCTCCACTGTCTTCATTATAGATGGTTACTGCTTCTCCCTGAAATCCCAGAGGTTGTCTAGCTTCAGTCTCGACCCTCATTAATCTTCAAGGTTCAGAATTCTCAGTGTCTCTCCAGGTCCACGTGATGCTTCCCACTCACCAAAGTTTTTCTTCACCTTGAGGAGAGATAACCTTCCCAGAAGTGATAACAGTCTCTTTCAGCAGCAGCAACACATCTACCAGCAGTCCAAGATGAGGAGAAGCGAAGGAGGCAGCAAAAGTCACTGAAAGGGGAGCAGGGGGCAGGGGGTGGAGCAGACACTTTTCAACTGTTTAAACCCTAACCTTTTCTGCAGAGAACACACCAGGCTGCCAATACCTGAGCCAACACCAGCCCTATGCTGATCTTCTCCTAACGGGATGTTCCTGAGCTGTGTTATATCTTAAGAGACGTAGAATCCCATCGCAGCCGTGGCAGGTCCCATCTGTGCAGAGGCAGCCAGAGGGCAGCAACGCAGAGACACCATGGGCTGTACCCAGTGGCTTCCGAGCACAGCCAGCCCCAGCTTGCTTGCTCCTCAAAGCTGTTTTGGGTGGTGCTTTCTGGCCTCAGAAAAATCAGGAAGCTGCCTTGTCGGGCCACACGTTGCTCCCGCTGAGCAATGCTTCCCAAAGTCCCTTTGGTCATGCTCCAGCCTCATGGCTGTAGGTCTGAGCAGTGAGAGCTGACAGCACACATGATCTGTTTTATCTCAGCTCCAGATATCCAAAATATTCCTTTCAACCCCCTCTGGGAAAGGTGTTGTGCTGGAAGCTACAAATGCCCCAGATCTGGAGGAAAAGCTAAGGAACTGCAACATTTTTAGGGCTTATATTTCTTCTGCCGTTGGGACCAAGGGAGGTCCACAACTACTTTGGGCAGGGGCACCTTCGCTGCCAGAAAGTGCTGGAGGGCTTCCAGCACAGGAAGCCAAATTAAGGCAGCAGATGGTGTCACTAGAGCCCTTGATGCAGCACAGGCATCAGCCTTTTGCCTGTGAAAGCCTCTGTGGATGAGCCACAGGGGCAGGCAGCAGAGCTCTCTATCACCCAAGGCTGCCCAGCACCCTTCCCCTTGAATCCATGGGGCTCACAAGCCATGGAGCTGGCAACAGGACAGTGTCACAGTGACACAGTTGTTTGCAGTAATCCTGAGCAAGGCACTGAGTTTACCATCGCATTGGAGAGCTACAGGTCATGGCCATGGTGCCTAGTGGGCAGGTTAGTGCTCCAGCTTCTTATCCATCAACCAAACTTTCTCTCTCCATACCTCATATCTGGTCTGTGCCCCCAGTTAAGGGTTGCTGGACTCCCTGTAAGTTTTGGGAAACAGCCTGCATGTGATGCTGCATCCCAGGTCTGTGATCCCAGAATAGGACAAGAGGGATCTGTGCTGCTGGCAAGTAGAGGAGAGAACAGTGAAGCACTGAGCACCAACGTGGCCATGGAGGGGATGCAAAGCCTGCGAGCCCTGCTCTCAGCTGAGGCAGATCACCCCTGTTGGGGGGCATCTCCACCTCCTCCTACAGCCCCTCCCAGCAGCTCTACCTGCCCCTCTTCTGAGGGTCTCCTGAGTCTCTCCCCAAATGTAGAAACACAGAATCACCTGGTTTGAAAAGGACTTCCAAAGGCCATCTAGTCCAACCCTCCTGCAGCGAGCAGGGACATCCTTAAAGATCAGGTTGCCCAGAGCTTTGTCCAGCCTCACCTTGAATATCTTCATGGATGGGGCCTCAAAACCCTCCCTGGGCACCCTGTTCCGGTGTTCAACCCCCCTCCTGCTAAAGAACTTCTTCCTAACAGCCCATTTAAATTGGCCGTTCTCTAATGTGAAACCATTGCCCCATATCCTATCACTCCAGGGCTTCGTAAACAGCCCCTCTGCAGCCTTCTTGTAGCCCCCTTCATGGACTTGAAAGGTTGCTATTGGGTCCCCCTGGAGACTTCTCCTCTCCAGGCCAAACAACCTCATCTCCCTCAGCCTGTCTTCATAGCAGACGGGCTCCAGCCCTCTGATCGTTTTCGTGGTCTCCTCTGGATCTGCTCCATCAAATCCCTGTCCTTCCTGTACTGAGGGCTCCAGAGCTGTGGCCTTCTCACCCACTAGAACCTCTAGGTCCTTTTCCTCAAGGCTGTTTCCTATCACCTCCTCCCCAGCATGGAATGACTGTGAGGATGTTCCTGCTCCCCTGCAGCAGGACACTGCACTTGGCCTTGTTGAACCTCATGTTCTGGGTACACCCTTCCAGTCTGTCCAGGTCCTTCTGAATGACCTCCCATCCCTCTGGCTTATCACCAGCACCACTCAGCTTGGTGTCACCTGCAAACTTGCTGAGGGTGCACTTGATCCCACTGTCTCCATCACTGATAAAAATATTAAACAGTACAGAGAAGGAACCCCCAAGGGACACCAGTGTGGATTTTGAGCCATTGACCACTACCCTCTTAACATGGGTCACCAGAGGCCATCTCAGCTGGGCTTTAGGATGGCCATCCTCAAGGGAGGTATGTAAAGAGTGAGTGTAGGGAAGATGGAGCCAGGCTCTTCTCAGTGTCAAGGACAAGGGGTGATGGATGTCAACTGGAGCATAGGTGGTTCCACATAAATATGAGAAGGAACTTCTTCACAGTGAGGGTGATGGAGCACTGGAATGGGCTGCACAGGGTGGTTGTGGACTCTCCTTCTCTGGAGGTGTTTAAAACCCACCTCGTATGTTCCTGTGTGACTTGATCTAGGTGATCCTCCTATGGCTGGGGGGATTGGACTAGATGATCTTTTGAGATCCCTTCCAATCACTATTGTTCTGTGATTCTGTGATTCTGTGAGATGGAGTCCAGCTGGGGTTGTCCTGCAGACCTCAGCAACCTATAGGCATGTCCCGGGCAGGGGGTCTCCTGCCTGGGGAGGAGATGCTGTGTGTTGGGCCACATCCTGCAGTGCTGGCTGGATCTCACAGAAGCCCCTGGTCTCTGCCTCTTTCTCCACTCCTGCAAGCACTTCCTGCCTGATATATGTTCCTGTCGTGGGCAGGGATGGCTGAGTCTGTAAGGATCCAGAGGAGGATCCGAGGAGGAGGTCCAGATGGCTTCTGTCTTCCACAAGAACCCAGGACTGATCGAAGTGGTGGCAGCTGCTCAGTATGTTGGAGATCTTTCTGCCTGCTCTCCATGGGTCAGACTGTCCCTCAGGGCTGCTCCATGCTGGCTCTCAGCCAATGTCCACTCTCTGAAAGTGCTCAGCAAATGAGGGGAAAGATTATGTTTGTCAACTGAGGATCTGTGTGATTCCCTGAAGCCCTGGTGGGCTGCTCCCAGCACATCTGGTACCATCCAGGAGAGAGAAGAGTTTAGTGACAGGCAGGGAAAGAGTCAGGGTGAGCAGGACAAGGGGTTCTTGTCTGCATTCTGGGTGAACAGCACCACAGGCAGTGTGACCTCACTGATGTGCAGAGCTACACACAGGTTCTGGGGCAGAAAGGATGGAGCCAAGGCTGGAAGAACACTGACATTGTACAGAGCTCTGCTCAGGACCCTACACAGGTGCAGGACTTGGCCTTGGAGGATCAGGAGTGACGGAGACACTTGTTCCACACTCCTGGGAAACACAGCAGAGATGTGCTGTGGGGTGTCTTTCCCTGTCCCCTGCCTTCAGCAGCATCTTGCATGAACCAGAGCACAGCACAGCCTGTCAGAGAAGCTGAGCCCTGGACTTTCCCAGTAGGGCTGAGCACGTCAAGTGGGTGGCCATGCATGTGATGAGTGTGTCAGGCCAGAAAAAATGCCACTGAGGCTGTGTGAACAAGCCTGTTCTGACCTCAGTAAGATCACACAGTCATGGACAATTTCAGCCATGACACAGTCTCCTGCTGCAGGTCTCTGGTAAAAGCCACATTTGATCCTAGAGTAGATATTCTGTGCCTTCTTTCTCTGTCAGATGTCAAGGAACTTGCCAGCCGGGTGAGGGTCTCCTCTGGTAACAGCCTCTGTGCAGACAAGTCTCTGCCCCAGTGCTGCAGCCCCAGTGGTGCTGGAAGAGTTGTTTAGANTAACAGCCTCTGTGCAGACAAGTCTCTGCCCCAGTGGTGCTGGAAGAGTTGTTTAGGAAACAGGAAACCACTTCGACCAGGGAAAGCAGTGAAACGTTCCCCTTATTCTGCAATGTTTGTTGTTTTAGGCTCTCCCAGCTGAGCGGCTCAAGCCAGGGAGCAGACCAGCTCATCACCCTGAGCCCCAGGCACTTGGTCAGGACTGCTCAGCCAGCCCAGCTCCACCACACATGGGACAAGCAGGACAGCGTGGCTTCTAGACTCCTGCTAATGACAGGCCGGGGAGGGTGGAGGAGACTTGGAAAAGCTCTATGTGTCCCGTTTACCCGCTGCTGCACTCCCTGCTTTCCCTGCTCCCCTTCAGAAGCACCTCTGCTTCCCTGATGGAAGGCTGAGGGCAGGCATGTCCCAGTTCAGAGGTGAAACAGCTTCTGCCAGTGCTTGCGGTAGGGACCAGCTGTCCACGTCTGGCGCTTGGGAAGGTCTGCAAGCCGCACAGACCCTCCACATCCCCAAACCCTCAAGCCAGGGTGTTCAACTCTATGGATACTTTGTCAGGCACCCTTGGGCTGGCAAGGCTGAGTTTCACGTCACCCTTCAAGACCAAATGAATGGTCCCAGCATCCCACAAGCAGCACAGGTTGTGGCTGAAAGGACAGACACTTCTCAGGGATCTGGAGCAAGACAGGCAGCAGTGGAGGGGCTGATCCTGCATCCCTCTGTGACCACCCCACTCCTGCTCCAGCATTGCAGCACCCACCAGGTGAGGCCACACTTGTGCCAGCAAAGCCTTTAGCAGTTACCAGCGGCCACAACCTGCACCCATGGCCAAGCTAAGTTCCAAGAGCCGCTTCTGCTGCAATGGGTGAATGTATGGCAGCAACTTGGGGAGCAGCCAGGCCACAGTTATGCCAGTTCCAAACAGCTTGGAGAGGCTGCATCTGAGCTTGGAGGAGTACAACCAGGGTAGGGATCCCCCAGCTGCTCTTGTGAAGCAGCAGAGCTACTTTCCTTCAGAGGCTGGACACAGAAAGCAGCACACAACTTTGCCAGCCAAAGAGTCAGACTCTTGTTGTATTTGGCTCTGGGTTCTGTGGGAGATGCCACAGAGGAGCCAGAGAACTGCAGAAAGTGATACAAGGCTGCAGCTGAGACATGGGGGTGGGGAGCAGGCCAAGTACCATGCTGAACACCCTGGGACCACCACAGTGTCAGAAGAGCCACAGGCAGGAATTGATCCGTCTGCTGAAGGACCAGCTCTGCCCTTGCACAGCTCCACCCTGCACCCATCCCCATGCCTTGGGACCCTCCATGACATCACATCTATGGGGATGCCTGTAGAAAGCCTCAGCTGGTGCAGCTGCCAGGGTCCAGCATCTGTGGGATGAACCAGGAGGCAGCTTGGTGCAGTGCTGGTGTTGGCATGGGCGTTGGCATTGATGTTCGTGTGGCTGCAGGCAGCAGTCTGCTTGCAGAGGACGTGGGAGAGGGAAAACAGCCAGGCAGAAAGACATGGGACAATGCCCTGCCTTGGCTGGGACTGCCAAGCAGGGCTCCTGCCCAGGGGCATGGAGGATGGGCAGGCCTTGTGTTTACTCCTCCAAAAAAGAGACCTTCCTCCTGAAAACAAAACCTTTTGTGTGCAAATGCAGCCGTCTGGCTGCAGCTGTTCATTTTTATTCAGGGAACTTCGATCCAGAGGGTTGGGGATGGTTTCATTTTGAGGTGAGTTTTTGGGCTCATGGTGATAATTGGAAACTGAGCCACTTTCCAAATTTGGAAGCTTTTATGAAGCTGCTGAGCACAGCAGCAGTGCTCAGGGCTTCCTCTTCTCTCTGTTGAGCTGTCTGCCTGCTTTGGACTGAGCCAGCGTTGTCCTCTCTCTCCCTTTTCTCCACAGAGCGTTGCCTAGCCGATGTGGGGGGAGACATGGACACAGGGGGTTGCTTGTGAGTGAAAGGTTGAATCCCCTGAGAGGCAGCTGAAACATCTGTGACCCTCACAGGACTTGAAAGGGTGAGATATGGCAGTGTTCTTCCACCAAGCAGATGTAGGAACCCACTGCTCCTGCATCGGGCTAAACTGGGCTAATCCTGCCATCCTCTTGCCAAGAGACCAGAAATAGGAGCTCCAGGCTTTGTTTTCATTTGGAACTGCAGGACACGGGGGACTCCTCGCATTGACTTCTGTGGGTCTTGCACCTTCTACTACCACATCCATCGGTATGAGAGAACGGGTACCTTGGGACCTGCTACCATATCCCAGCTTTCCTCCAAACTCAAGACTGGCAAAACTCCTTGATCTCAAGGGCCAGCTGGCCACCCACTCACCAGGCTAAGGCTAAGTGCCATCCTGGACAAACTCTTGGGATGCTTTGCACCTCCTAAGCCAACTCACCAGCTCCCCTCCTTCTCATCACCAGGATGCTCTCACTCCAGGATGGTGTTTGGTCTGATGGGGGTCAGGGCAGAAAAACCTTTAGCAATCACAGCCCACAAGTACCCTCAGGGCTAGAGTGTGGGTCTGAGTATCTGCACTGGCTCCATCACAGCCTTGGGATTTTCCGTCTCCCTTTACAGTAACAGCATGAAGGGATGGATGCTCTCCATTTCCGAGGATCCCGTGTGGCTAGTCCTGCAGAGCTTGGGGCAAACCCAGGTGAGGTGTGAGCTGTGCCCAGCCTGCAACTCCTGCCTTCCCTGACATGCAGACCCCTGCCATGAGGCACAGGAGCCCTGTGGGTCCAGCTGATCCCTCCTCTCTAGCACCCTACAGCTGAGACACTGGGCGAGCCCAGGCGGGCCTTTCCGCAGGACCAGCCCAGACTTGAGAGTCAGGACTGTGCATGAACAGGAGCAAACAGCAAGTGTGAGTGCACCAGGCTGACGCCGTACACACTGGGCTCTCAGGGACGGCTGTGGACCACGCTGGAATGCCCGCAAGGACAGGTACCCGTCCTATTCCTTGCCCCCCTCTCTCCTGCCAGCCATGAGGTTGAAGCTGGGGTGTGTGTGGTAGGGAAAGGACCTTCCTGTGCTCTGGCAAACCCTATCCCACTGCCCTGGGGTGGGTGGCAGGGACTGGGCAGCTTCTGTGCATGCAGCAGAGCCTGGCATGACATTGAGGGGGATGTAGTGTACAGGCTCTCCAGCATAGGAAGGTATGGGGGGACTACTGGGAGCTGCTTTGTGGCTATGTCTTGGTTCTCCGAGCATGGCATCCTGGTGGCATGAAGCAGCTTTACTGCTAGGCTGTGCTGGCACTGAATCCCAGAGTGCTGCAGGCTCTGCAGGCTGTTGACAATGTGGTGGGTAGTTTCGGGGCCATCCTCGTAGTATGTGTATGGGGCAGGCACTCTCCAGGCTCTGTCAGCCTGCTCAGCCTAGGGGCAGCACCCACACCCAGAGGGGCAAAGCAGGTCTGCCCGGCTCTGCCAGCTTTGAGTGTGCTCTGAGTCATCTGCAGCCCTGTTCTGCCCAGGTCTGCAGGCACCTGGTTTGCACCCTCAGGCACCCCAGGCACTGCTGCCAGGTTTCCAGCAGCAAGTGGGGGAAGCACAGAGCATCACCCAAACATAGGAGTCCCCCCTGTGGCTCCTGGCTGTCCCACAGCCTAGGCAGCATGGCTGTTCCTGCCCTGTGCACAGCTCTGCCCTGCAGGAGTGATGTCCCCCATTGCCTGCCTTCCCTCCCCTCTTTGCAAGATGGGAAGTGCTCCAAGGTTTGGCAGTAAGGGCAGGAGGCAGGCAGCTGCTGGCAGCACTCCATGTGAATGTGGTTAAACACTTGTAAGGAGTTGAAGGAAGAGCATCCCACTGCTCTAGGGTTTAGGGTTGGAGAAAAGCAGCGTGTGAACCTTGCAAAGAGAGAGGTCTCAGCAGCACCTGCATAATCTGCAGGCTCTGCCTCAGGAACAGCTCAATCCCCTTGTTCCTCCCTTGCAGCCCCAGGCAGTGCTCAGCACCTCAGAGGTGGTGGCAGACAGAAATGGTGGCCTGGGGTGGTTCACATCACTGTTTGCCTCAGGAACATACAGGGACTGGAGAGATGTTGCTGCTGGACCAAGGCAGGAGCTTTGAGATCCCCAGAGCTGCTCCCAGCCCCATCGTAGTGGCACCAGTTCCCCATATTATGGGACAATATGCTGTTGCAGAATGTCAGGCTGGATGGCTCTGCTGCCCACCTCTCTCAGCTTAACTGCAGCTGGGGCTTCCCAATAAGGTCTCCTCCAGATGTGGAGAATCATGCTCAGCTCTGAGAGATACTTCAGTGGGGACAAGCCCTGTGCCACCAGCTGCATGACCACAGCACCTGGAGTAAAGGCCAGTGAATGGATGTCACATCCTGAGAAAGAAAAGGGACTGACAGTGCAGTACAAAGGCAAATGGGGGCAGGGGGAGGGAGGGGTACAGGTGTTACGTTCTGCTCTGCCATGAGCTTGGCACTGCCCCGGATTGCCTGAAGCCTTTGCCAGACAGGGCCTTTGCCACCATGGCTACTGTCCCTCAGCATAAGCAAGAGCTGACACCACAATGATGGGCATGCTGTCAAGAGGTCCCCTTTCCCATCAGATGACTCCACCAGGGCTCAGGGCAAGAAAGAGGGTCTATCCCTTGCAGGAGATGGCTTGACTAAACAGACCCCACAGGCTCATCGCAGCTCTGCCCAGTACAGTGCTCATGGTTGTCAGGGTGTTCCCCATCCCCCTGCTCCTTGCAGTGGCCTTCACTGCTTCATGGAAAATGTGATGACTCGGCAGCCCTTGAGTTTCCAGGCCTGGTTCCAACTGCTGGGTGGAGAAACTTTCTGCAGTTGTTTTTGGGTCTGGCACAGCTGAAGGCTTCACTGTCGAGGGGACCAGATGGGAGATCTGGCATCCCCAGCTGAAGGCAGGCTGTCTCTCTGTCCTTGCTGGTGGTGGTACAGTGTCACCAGGATGGCTATGAGGAAGACACTGGCACATATGTGCAGCTTTTTCTATCCAGTACAGGAGGCTGCTGGAACCTTAGGTGCCAGGGACAGGGCTTGAATTTGGGTTGTTTCCAATGCAGGAGCAGCCCAAATTCCCTAAGCTCAGGGAGCACAACCACTGGATCCCCAGGTGTAAATCAGTGGGGCTGGTATGGATGGGTGCCCGTGGCCAGTGGAGTGCCAGTACTGTGTACCCTGTGATGTGCTCTAGGAGTCCCTGATTAGCCCCTCAGCCCAGAGACCAGGGAGGGCAGAACAGACCCTTTGGACTTTGCACAAGACACTGCCTGGAGAAACTGCCTTGGTGGTGGAGTGTACCCCCAAGCACAGCTATGGCAGCAGGCATAATAATCAAGGGTCACTTCTGTCTCATCCTCCTGGATCACAATTTCCAAGGCACTCCATCTTGAACTCCAACCCTTGATTTAGTGGCCAGGGGCTCCTGCAGCACAGCTCTGCCACACTCCTGGGTTACCACATCATTCTGTCTATCCCCAGACTCCTCTGCCTGTTCTGCCTCTGCCCCAGCCATGCTGACCCTCCAGAAGACAACCCCATGCACCCCAGCCAGTGCTGGGTCATGGCTACTTGCACTGATCTGTCAGCCTGCACCATCCATGGACATGTCTGGGGATGTCCACTAAACATCCCTTTGCAAATACACTTGGGGATCTGCCAGCTGTAACCTCCCAGATCCTGCTGGGCCCCCAGTAAACCTGGCAAGCCTTTGCTCCAGCCTCCTCCCAGCTGGCTGCAGCTACACAGCTCTGGAAAGGAGCCTTCCAAAACAGTCCTCAGTCCACTGGAGTCAACAGCAGCCAGCCTCTTCTGCCTCAGCTCATGGAGAGGGACTCCCCATCCATCTCAGTATCCATGGGCACCTACTCTGCACTCAGCTCCTGTGGGTGATAGCCAACCCCTGGTCATGCCAGCATCTATTAGCAGGGATGGAGTTTCCCAGCTGCCTGCATCACTGGTTGATGGGTCATCACCATCACCCCAGGCACACGTGAACCTCAGTCCCATATGCATATCAGAGGGTCCCTAACTTTTACCCTATACCTCCATCACTTGAGCATATGAACCTCCTGCATTTGTTACGTTCAACCTTCCCAAGAGATGCCAATAGTAAGAATTTAAAAGCTGCTTGCATTGCACCCAAGGCATTGCCTTCTGTTCCACCCTGGCCAGGGCTCCTTTACCCTTAGCCTGCTCCAGGCAGGGACCTGACCTCTGCAGAGACGTGACTGTGACCACGGACCAGGACTCCTGGCACCAGTCCCATTTGGCCAGGAATGCAGGGAATTAATTGTCCCCTGTGCAAAAGGAAAGGGACTCATGTACTCTGTCCCCATTCTCAGTTGGCTTTATCACTTTGGGGGCTGGGCCTAGAATTGGGTCCTAGACCAGGGCCCCTGTACCCCTCTCTCTTCTCAACTGTGTGCAGAGACTGAGGATTTCCCATGTCTTTGTGTAGACCCTGGGATCGGTCACAGGTCTCACCTGACCAAATTCTTGACTTTCTGGGGGAGGAGATTTTCTGTCCTGGGGCTACCGGGAGATGTCTCCCACCCTGACAATTCACTGATGGCTCATTGCAATAAGCAGAGCTTGAATAGCCCCCATTGCTGGCCTTTGGCCTTACAGGCTGTGCTGGCTTCCGAGATAGATGCATCACTGACCCCCCTTCCAGCTCTGTTCCAGATCTCCAGCACTGATGTGAAGTCAACAGCATCCAGCTCTGAATCAGAGCTGGCATCCTGCCACACAGTGCACAGACATGGCCCAGCACCACCCAACGCTGGCCCTGGGCGCAGTTCGGGGGCAGAACCTGTCAGTACTGCACAGCTCTGATAGCCCGTGAGCAGACAGGACACAGCGCAAACCCAGCCAACACTCTCGAATGGGCAAAGTGTGGTTCTGGCAGCTCAGCACCTGTGGGCTGCAGTGCACGGAACTTCTCACAGCACCTGCACTCCCCAGCTCCAGTCTGCCTGGCCCCTTGCCATGAGCATCACACAGAGGCACCTGCCTCACCCAGAGTGACCCAATCTCCCGTTCACAGAGTGAAAGGGTGCACAAATGTGCTGGGCACCGAGGGAGTCCCCCGGGGCACGCACAGCACCCCAGAGCCAAGCTCTAGCCGAGGCCCCCTCCGTCACCCAGCCCAGCGACCAGACTGTGGTCCGCCCTTCCTCCCCTCGCTGGGGGCTGGTTTGGGCACTCCCTTCCAGCTCAGAGCCGCCATCTGTGCTGTCCTGTCTCCTCCCCTCTCCTCCCCTCTCCGCACGAACTCCCACAACTCTGCAGAACTTCTGATGGCCAGACCAGGCTCCAGCCGAGCAGACATCAAGCCAGAGCGAGGCCCCCTACCCCAAGCCCCCCCGCCACAGCATCCACCCGCGGACACGAGGAAAGCTGCGGCGTCACCACGCGGGGACTCGGACCCACGGGGACCATAGCAGATGCGCAGGGCGAAGGGCTCACTCTGGGCTTCTCCTCAGCCCAAGGGTGGCTGGCACACACCGGTGGTCCGCACGGATGGCGTCGTGTGAGCTGCGCTCAGAAGCCCCTTGCTGCCATGGGACAAGGGGCTGACTGGGGACTGCCACTGCTAAGAAGCTGACCCCCGCTCAACTTGTCATCCCTCTCATCTGCAGCCACTCCTGTCCCCATGAGGCCACCGCTGCTGCTGCTTGTCCCGTGGGTGCTCCTGGGAGCCCTGGCAGAGGTAAGCCCTTGTCTCCTCCATCCCCGTCTGTCCATGCAGGCTCTTGGCTCTGAGCTCACTGGCAGCGAGGGGCTTTGCATAGTCCTACCCCGCTGAGGAGTGACGGCATCGTTCTGGGCTGCCTCTCCAGCCATGCAGCTGCACCCAATTAGCAACGTTTGCAATTACGAGCTGGCTCTTTCCTCCACTTCCCCCCTCCCTGCTCCATGCCCTCTCGCCCCACTGCCTGGGATCAGACCGCATTACTGCTGCCGTGGCTGCGCACCCCAGGAATTGGCTGGCTGCTGTTGCCAGGGTCTGAGTCCCTTCACTCCCCTCCATGCCCACAGTCCCAAAAGAATCGCAGTCAGTGGGGGAGCCAGAAACCAGTCAGCTGGCAGAACAGAGGGGGAAATAACTGAAGACTGATGATTGCTCCTGTGTGGCATTTTGTGGGACAGGGAGTGGGCAAACATATTTCCTTTAATGTGGAGGGAACCAGCCTCAACCTAAAGCAGGGCACACCCTGCTCGCAAGCAGACTGTGGGGAGACAGGTGTCCCACAAGCATGCTCAACACCCGCTGAGGTCTGTAGGGTGCTAGATGCTCCAGAGCTCTCAGCCAAGCCTTCCCTTTGCAGCCTGTTGGGGATGGCAGCTCCTCTGAGGCCTGTCTATCCTCTCCAGCAATGTCTGTAGAGGGAACAAGAATGCCAGAACCTGTCCAGACCTCCCTTCCCCTCCAGATCTTGTGCCATGGTTGTTTTGATGGGATGTCTTTCCTTGTGGTCATGGCCCTGTGTTGATCTGCAGCCCCAGGACCCATGAAAAGGTGAGGGCAGCCCACAAGCTATGGCTGTTGAGTCTGTCCCCCTGCCTTGGCTAAGGGAGGGCAATATGAGCAGTGGCTTGGACTCTCCTGGGAAAAGGGGTCACACTCCTTGGAAGGTTGTAGCTCCCAAATGCCATGTTGGGGTGGATCCTCTGTCTGGCCATCCTGACCTCTGACATGGCACAAGATGTGTCTCCCAGCTGCTGATTTCAGCTCATTCCACCTCACCTTGACGCTCTCTCACTTCACATCTTCAATCTGCCAGGACAAGAAATGCAACCGGACAGCACAGGCAGGGCTGGAGGAACAGGAACACAGTGATAGAGGTAAGTCAAGCAAAAACATTTTCAGGTTGTGGAGGATGGTCGTGATGCCTGGAAGGGGTGAGATGAGCTCTTGGAGATAGGATGGTTTGTACATTATCTGCTTTAGACCTACTGCAGGCTACACTCAGGGAAAGGGAAGGAGTCAGCCCCATCCTCTTCCAGCAACCAGCCTTACAGGAGTCAGTGTGAGGGACAGGCAGGGCTCCAAACTCTCTCACTGTCATGGAGTACCAGGTAGGCTCACCATCAGCACAGCTATAGGTGCCTATGTGGAGCAGGATGGCTCCATGGGCAGCCAGACTCACCCTGCAGTCAGCAACCGCTGCAGTGAGCTTGGAGCCAATATGGTGCCCATACCAAAGGATGCCTCTTGCCTGCTTAGATGTCAGTACTTATGCACTGCAGAGATGAAGAAGATGATGGTGAAGTGGCAGGTGGAGGCGGTTGATGCAGTCAGCTGGAAACCTGAGAGAAGTAGACACATATGGGTGGGGAAATCATACCTGCATGAGATAAGAAAGATCCATGTCATCTCTGCACAGGGCTGGATAGCAGGAATATTGTCAGGTTCCCTCCAGAGAAGCCTGTATCTCCTTCTTGTCAGAACCCACTCAGAGAGAGAGAGAGAGAGAGACTATTGCAGGGAGCATCACAGCTCCACAGACATTTCTAATCTGCGCCATCACTGGTTGGTTTTCTGCTTCTGCAAGGTCAATCCAGAGCCCTTCAGTGTGCTTCTGGGGGCTTAGCCCAGCTAAACAATGATTGACCAATGGTGAGCAATGGACTAAGCCCAGGCAACTTCTCTGCCATATACCAGGGCTGTCAGGACAAAGCATGAGATGGCCTAAAGCCTTCTGGAAGAGATGCTCCATATTGAGTAGCAATCTTTTTTGCAGTCCGTGGGGGCTTCTGAACCTTCTTGTGTTTTTCAAAGGTTGTTTGGAGCCCCTGGAGTTAGGGATGTGATCAAAATGGGGCAGTTCCTGTGGTGGTGGCCTGTGCCAAGCTGTGCAGAAAGGGTGGGTGAGCTGGGGAGCCTGGCCCTATAAGTAGGACACCCAGTATCATCACAGTTCCCTGCTGAGAATTTGGGCTTTTCTTCTGCAGGGACCTTCCTCAACCTCCATGTGATTGATCGTGGCTGGTCAGACTCCCTTCTCCTATCCTGGGATGAGCCAGAGGGTGCTGAGGCGTATTCATTTGCCCTCTCCTCTCTGGAATCGGGTACACCACTGCAGAATGGATCTGCTGGACCTAACGTCACCAGCTTCTGGTTTCATGGGCTGACCCCTGGCACACACTATGAGATTGAGATGACAGCCGTGTTTGCCTGCATGAAGACCACCAGTCAGACAGTCACAGCACAGACAAGTAAGGGGTTCTCCAGGGCCTGCTGAGTCAAAGGCTCTCAGTGCTCCTATGATTATCACACTACTTTGGATGGTGTGAAGCATAGATCCGTGTCAAGCTACACGAGTTCAAGGTTTGGCCTTTCATCGCTTCCCAGAGGATTACGTTCTTTGTCTGATCTCCAGAGCCCCAGGGGTCATTCCTTACTTCTGTGTGGAAGAAGGGTCCTAGCCCTGAACCTCACATGGGCAGGGTTCATGTTATTTCTTCTCCTGGAACAGTACATCTAATGGGTGGAAAACATCACACCTGGGGGTCTAGAAGGAGCTGCAAGGAAGTAATGTTTGCTCCATGGTTTTGGCACATCACTGGCTCACCCACCAAGCCTTGCCTGTGTGCCTTCCCTGGCTTATGCCAAGGACTGGGGCGAGGGGGCAGAGCTAGTGAGCCCACAGCTCAGGTGAGGATGGCAGTCCATGCTGGTTTCTCTCCAGAAGGCCCTGAGTAAATCAGTGCAGCTGAAGGTGCAAAAGCTAGAAAAGGAGGATAGAGCTGGAGGGAGGGCATTAGCCAGCAGAAGGCATAGTGTCAGACAGCAGCGGTAGCTGCAGCGAGCGGGGGCTGATGCTCAAGGGAGGGCAGGTGGCAGGACCCATAAAGTCAGAAAGAACCGAGGACCTAGCAGTAGATGAGCTCACAGGTGAGGTTCTTCACTGAGCCTCTCTGTCTGGTTCAGAGCAACTATACAGAGAGTGATGCAAAGGGGATGGTCCTACGTAACCCATGGGAGACTGGCGAGCTGGCAGAAAGGTGATAGGGCTGTACTTAGGGAATGGTGTCCTGTGGAGCTGGCTGGCAGGACCTTACCAGGTGAAAGCACTGAGCACCAGCCCTTGAGCAGTCTGACAAGTCAGACATCACCAGGAAATGAGTCAACACCATCTGTGCCATGTCTGATGCAGGTCCTTCACCTGTTCGCAACCTCAGCCTGAGCAGTGGCGGGAGCTCTGCCATGCTCCATGCCTCCTGGGCACATGCTCATGGGCAGCGAGACAGCTACCACCTTGCCCTCTACCACAGCGACTCCCAGACACTCGTGAGAAACGTGTCCATCGTGCCAAACGCCTCCACATTCCTGTTTGATGGATTGCTAGCTGGCAGTGAGTACGCCCTGAAGGTCAGCACCGTTGCTGGATCCATGCAGGCGAGCACCAGTATCCACCAGTGGACAGGTAGGGCGTGATGGGTGTGCCTGCCCCAAGGGAAGGGTTGAGAGGAAGGGTTTGACAGGAGAGGCGCGACACATGTGCCAGCTGGTCTGGCCAAGAGATCTTCAGGCTCGGCATGAGGAGTTTGTGTAGGGTGGGGAACACTTGGGAGTTCTTCCCATCCCCACTGCTGGGCCAAGGGCGAAACTTTGCACCTCAGTACTGCTTTGCAGGCCTCACAACTTGGGTCTGTGTTCCATCACAGGTGATGAGCAACCTGGGGATCCTGACAAAAGGTCTTGGCTAGTGGGAGCTACAGAAATGTTGCTTTGCTCAAGCTGCTTCTCTCCCTGCCCTGCAAACTGAAATAGCTTGACAACATGGAGAGACTTCAGAAGCTCCTTGGAAGTCCCCCAGGAAGGGATGTAGGAGAGACATCCCTCAGCAGACCTCTCCCAGACCTTCAGCCCCCAAGCCAGTAGAGAGAGCAGCTGTGGGGGTAGCAGACCCTGGGGAGAGAGAAGAGTCCAGGGGGTCCCAGCCCCAGTACTGAACCTTTCTGTTTTCCCCCTCAGCTCCCTCCATCCCCACCAAGCTAAGGCTCAGCCCAGTCTCCAGCACCAGCCTTGTCGCCTCCTGGGCCGATGCCACAGAGGCTGTCTGGCTGCACCTCACACTCCGCAATGTACTTACCCAGACGGTGACCACCACTCTGTCAGCCAGGAGGGGCCTCACGGGCTACACCTTCCAGCATCTCCACCCTGGCACCCAGTACTGGCTGGGTCTGAGCGCTGTGGCTGGGCCCTACACTGCAGTGGGGCCTAATGCCACTGCTTGGACGTGTGAGTATGACAACCAGGGATGGGGGAAGGTCCCAGTGGCCCTGGCTTCCTCCGTGCCTCTGGTCCAGTCTCTGAATCCAAAGGTCTCCTGTCAAAGCCCCAGGTGCAGAGGGCAATTGTACTTGGACCTGGCCAAAAGCCACTGCAGGACCCACTTCTGGGCACTGAGTCAGTGGGGCTACTCAGTTCCCAGTGCCAGCTTGTTTCTCCCTGGGTTGCACTGGGATCAGCCTATGGCCACTCCCCAAGGATGAGATGGAAGGGCAGCAGATCCCACTGAAGTCAGCTTTCATGTATCTTGGGGATGTCCAAGTGCAGCAAAGGGGGACAAGGGAGAGGCAGTTTAACTGGTTTGAACTGGAGGTTTCTGAAGGGTGATGGATCTTTTGTTTTGTTTGATTGCTGTTGAGGGTGGCACCTCATCCTGGTTGGTGGATATCCCTGGTATGCCAGGTGCCATGCAATCACTGCAAAGGAAGGCAGCCTCTAGCAGCTCAAAAAACTGAGGGTGTCCTTCCCAGACCCCAACAGGCTGCACCATTGCACCCAAATTATTCCACCTTCCTACTTCAGGCTGGCAAAGGGTGACTTCCACTACCACAGTCCTGGTTTGCTCTCAACACAGTGTCCAAACAGTTGTGGCCCTGGACTTGCTGTCCCAGGAAAGCCATGTGGGAAATGGAGGGCAAGCTGACCTTCCCAGGGAGCTCATGCCTAATCGCAAGAAAGTGTTGGCCTTCCCTAGTGAGGAGAAACAAATTATGGAGGTGCCAAGCTGCAAACTCAGAGCTGTTGGGCAGAGGTGCTGGTCAGGCACCTGGATGCCACGAGCTGCCAAGTCTACAGCTCTTTTCTGCTCTGCCTGCCACTCTGGGAAGCTGGAGCCTACTGTTGCTGACTCTGCAGTAGGGCTTTTGGAAGACTTCCATCCCCCTAGCTGTTTTGTTTCTGCTGTGAAGTGAGTCTGACTTGTTCCCTGCTGTTGCCATCTGCAGCTCTGACCTGAACAAAAGTCCCCAGTAACAGACACATGAGCCAGGGGCATCCAGCCAGGAGTTTGGTCCAGGCCAGGTCCTGGGAGCATCACAAACTCATGACAGGACATGAATGCTTTAGGAATTTCCTGGCAGGATTGCTGTCTTTGGACTCTGCTAGATCAGGAATGGTTGTGCTGGGGAATGGAGGCAGTATGCTCCAAAAGAATGTCTAAGGCTGGATGTAACTTTACCGATAAGGAAGCAGGGAATGAGGCTCAAGGGTGGGGGTGAGGGTTCCAGAGCACCCCACACAATACTGTTCCCTCCTCTTCCAGACCCCGTGAGCCCTGGCAATGTGACTCTGAGCAGCACAGAGGAGCAGAGCTCCTTGCAGGCTCATTGGAGCACCCCAGCAGGAGAGAGGGAATTCTACCTGGTGGTACTGCAGGAGGGAGAGAACAGTGCTCCAACAAGGAACATCTCTGTCGATGGAGACAACAGTCATGTCACCTTCCATGGGCTGAGCCCTGGGAAGCAGTATTCTGTGCAGGTGACAGCGGTGGCAGGACCTTACCGGGCATCAGCTCGCAGCACAACAGCCTGGACATGTAAGCAGAAAGACTGAGTGTGTCCTTCTGAGGGTATTTCTGCCTCCTGATGGAGGGACTGATGCCCAGAGGGAGGCTGGTGGTGTGGGGATTGGGGGTTTGGCAGGGTGGAGATGGGGCTGTGCAGTGCAGTGGTACCAAGTCTCAAGAGCAGGCTGTGGGCCAGAGCAGCAAAAACCTCCTGCTCCACAGTTCCTCCTGAGGGTGGACTCTGAGGTCTCTGACAGGTTTTGCTCTGTAGTCAGGCACAAACCAAGACTAGATCCTACTCAGTAACTCTTGGGCAAAAGGTTCTAGACAGCTTCCCCTCGCCTGTTCACAGCAGCTGGTTTAGTGGGTAGAGAGGCACCACCAGTCACCTCAGAGCAGCATCTCCCTTTCCCCAGTCCTTCCTGGGTGACTCATGGAGACATTGTTGGTGCTGTCCCAGAGCTGCCGCTTTGTGGAGGAAGAACTGGAGCCTTAAACTGCCTGAGGAGGCAGTGACCCAGCCAAGAGCAGTAGAAGGCTCTACTCTCTGTCCCAGGCTGGAAGGGGAGAACTGTCAAAGCAATCTGGCTGCCTGCTGCACCACTCCAGGCAGTGACATCCCTGACCTCTTCTGTGCCCTCTGCAGATCCACTCACACCATCTGGTGTGAGTCTGTCCAGCCAGGAGAGCCCCTACAGCCTTCTGGCCAGCTGGGATGAGGCAGCGGGAGAGGGCTATGTTCTGGCCCTCAGCCCTGTGGAGCAACCAACAAAGAACAGCTCGCTGCTTAGAGGTGCCACCAGTTTCACCTACACAGGCCTCTGCCCTGGGACCCTCTACAGCTTTGAGGTCAGCACCATGGCTGGCCCCTATACATCCTCACCCCAGCGCATCACCAACTGGACATGTGAGTGCCACGGCCTCGCCACAACCAGCCCTGTGGTTCCCACTGGGCCTTGTCCTTCCCCATGATGCTGTGCTTCAGGGCATGTGGTGGCACAGGTCTTCTACAGCTTCTTGCAATAAAAGGGCAAAAGGATCAAGAGGAAAGCAGTGGATGTGTGTTGTTCTAGTGTGTATGCTAGTCACCCAGCACAAGGGTCAGCAGAGCACAGTGCCCTCCTCCTCCCTCAGGCCACTCTCCTGTGGCACTGCTCAGGCTGCAGTCCTCTCTTACTGTGCCAGTGTGAGCCCTGTGCTAGCTCTGTCCCTGCCAGACAGGTATGTGGGTGTCAGCAGAATTGTCTGTCACCTGCTCAGACCCAGCAACTGAGCAGAACACCTGGATGTGGGAAGCAGCTCTAGGCCCAGCGCATTTGGGGAATACACTTGTGTCGTGTGACCCTGGTCTGCGTGCAGCTGTGACTCTAGAACTTTCCTTTCTTAGATCCTTTGCCTGTGGAACAGCTGACCCTCAGCAATCATGGCCACAGCACCTCTCTGGAAGCCTCCTGGAGACCAGCTCCTGGTGGTAGGACTGGTTACACAGCCACCCTCTGGGAAACCAAGTTCCAGGAGCGGGTCAGGAACGTGACTGTAGGGATCAACTGGACAAATGTCACCTTTGAGGACCTGGTTCCCGGGCGACAGTATACGCTGCAGATGGTTGTCATGGCTGGATCTTACAGATCCCCTGTGCGATCAGCCACGGACTGGACATGTGAGTATGATGCCCCCACCCCAACCCTACTGCAAAGTGCAAGCGTGACTGGGCAACAAGAGCACAAATCTGATAGCATGAAACAAAGGTAGTGTGGACCATGTATGGGAAGGTGGAGGAACCAGGGACAGAGCCACATTCAGCTGGGTTGGAATTAAAAGGGTCTTTGGTGCTGGTGAAACAGATCAGTGACTCTAAGATTTCCAAATATCATCCAGCAGAAAAAGTAGAGACCTACTCCCATAGTTGTTGTGGAGCAGAAGCTCAGGCTGTCCTGGGGTTTGATATGCCAGAGGTGATTTCTGATCTGAGCCCAGCAGGGATAGGCAGTCGAGGGTGCCCAGGACAAACACACACAGGATCCGGCTCCACACCATGGCAGCTCCACCGCAAGTGCCTCTCACTAACTGGATGTCTCTTTTCTCTCAGACCCCCTGGCTCCGACTGGTGTGACCCTGACCAACACCAGACGCCCACTGGGACTCTCTGCCTTCTGGGACAAGGCTGTGGGTGATGTGGACCAGTTCCAACTCCACCTCTACAGCAAGAGCCATCTAGCACAGAGAAATGTCTCCGTGGGACCAAACACTCGCAATTTCACATTCTTGGGGCTGTCACCTGGAATTCAGTACTTCCTGAAGGTGACCGTTCTTGCTGGCCCATACAGATCCTCGTCACACTTCGCCACTGAGTGGACATGTGAGTGAGAAGCGTCGTCCAGTCTCCTGGAGTGACAGGGCATCCTGGCACTGCTTGCAAGACTGGCAGTGATGTGGATGCATTGGAGAGAAGGCTGCAGTGAGATATGCGTGCTGGATGTAGGGGCATGTGTCATGAGTTAGGTCCTTTGTGTTGGCTCCTGGGCCCCAAAAGACACTTTTCTCAGTCAAGCTGAACCTTCTGCCTAGACCACTTAGGATCTCAAGGTCAGCATGGGACTGAGGGGTCAGAGGAGTGAGAGAGGATCCACGAAGACCTGCATGGGCTCATTGCCTGTCTGTGGAGCAAAGCAGCCCACTCAGGGCTTGAGGGCACCTAGCACAGTGCCTGCCTAGCAGCACCGTGTAGACACCACTGCCACTCCTTTAGCCATTGTGCGTAGATGCAGGCTGTCCTGTCTTCTCCAGTTGCTTTCCTCTGCTATCTCATGGATTTCCATGCTGTGTTTCTCCCTAGATCCACTGGCTCTTGCTAATGTGAGTGTACAGCCTGGCCAGAGACCCCAGGAGCTACGTGTGACCTGGGTGGAGTCAGGAGGTGGCAGAGACCACTTGGTACAGCTCTCTGTGGCTGAGTCCCTGTCCATCATCAGGAATGTGTCTGTCCCCCGTGGAGTAACCCAGCTTGACCTGACGGAGTTGGTGCCAGGGTCACGATACCGCTTGGAGATCATTTCACAGGCTGGGCCTCATCGCACCTCCTCTCAAACTGCCATTGGCTACACTGGTAGGGATTCGGCTCCTTTGCCTCAATCCACATCCCTGCAACTCAGCCTGGCTCTGGCCTGACAAAGGCCTGGGGACCAGAAAGGGGTTCCAGAGCTGTTCTGCAGCTCAAACTCACTGATACCTGTCTCCTGCTCAGGTTGCAGAGTCTTTTCAAAGACTCATAGAATGGTTTAGGTTGGAAAGGGCCTGAGAGGTCATCTAGTTCCAACCCCCCTACCATGGGCAGGGACACCTCTCGCTAGACCAGGCCATTCAGTGTAGCCTTGAACACTTCTGGGGAAGGGACATCTGCAGCCTCCCTGGACAACCTGTTCCAGTGTCTTAATTGGGACACTCAGTGGAGGGTGCTGTGAGCCTGCCCCAGTGGGCTCTGGGACAAGGGTGTCTCAGGCTGCGGTGACAATGCACCTTTATCACCTGGGACACAGGGAGCAGCTTTGATCTGGGAGAAACCATGACTTTCAGTAGTCTTTGCACAGTATGTTAGATGGTCACAGCCCTGCAGCTCCCAGCTTCATTCTCAAACTAGAATCAGCCCAGTTATCCCCTGTAACACTGTCTCTTTCCCACAGTCCCGCTGCCTCCTCTTTCCCTGTCAGCAAGGCCTGTCAGCGCTGCCTGGGCTCTGGCTGTGCACTGGGAGACCCCTCCTGGCCTGAGGGACAGATACCTGCTCAATGTGCATGAGGAGGGCTCTTCTACACCAGCAACGAGTCTGGAAGCAGGGAAGGACAGCACCAATGTCACAGTGACACAGCTGGAACCAGGAACTTGTTATCTTGTTGGGATATGGGCAGTGGCTGGACCCTATCGCTCCCTCCCCAAGAACATCACTGGCTGCACAGGTCAGCATCCAGATCACCTGTGGGTGATTTGGGCAGGAGTCTGTGAGGACCTCTGGAGTGGGATGGAAATCAATGCTGGCACCTGGGGAGAGAGGGGAGGGGAGAGTCTCCTCCTTGGAGATGGTTGCGCGTTCAGAACTACATCTTTTTCTTCTTGACTCATGTCTTTCCTCACAGTTCCTGCCGCACCAACAAATCTGAGCCTTAACAACCCAGGCAGCTCTTCAGAGCTTTACCTGTACTGGAACAAACCCCCTGGCAAGAGGGACCACTACCGTGTTACTCTATACAGCCTCAGCACCCAAAGCAGACTGCAGGTCCAGACCTTGAGTCCAGATGCCCAGAACATCACCTGGACTCACTTAGAGGCAGGCAACAGGTTTGCTGTGCAGGTCACTGCTGTGAAAGGATTGTTTGAAGCTTCCTCGACCAACGTCACCCAATGGACACGTGAGTCTGATGGGTTGGGTTGGACACAGCACTTCACCATGTCCAGAGCCTCCATCTGAGCCTTGCAGAGCATCCACTACCACCTTTCCCATCCCAAACCATCCCTAGCATAGTTGTCCCACCTCTCTGCTCACCGTCCTTACTCATTCCCTAACACAGAGCCAACCACTCCTATCCATCACAAAGGCTCTCAGTACCTCCTAGAGATTCTCTAGATATCTCATGTCCAGCTGCAAACCCTGTGTACACTGTGCTCAGACCACATGCACTGTCTGCTCATTTATACCCCTGCTGGTCAGTGGAGGATGTCTGGTGGTCATTTGCCCACCAGCCAGTAGGAGTTAGAATCTGGAGTCTAGCACTTCCAAAGCAGGAGGAATTACCAGGCAAGCAGCTGGCTTATAGTGCTAAGCAATGAGTGGTGGCACGCAGGGGCTGACTGTCCTCCTGTGGCTTTCCAGGTCCTTTGGCCCCTGCCAGCCTCATCCTGGGCAGCCCCTCTGCATCTGCACTGCTGGTCTCCTGGGCAGCAAAGGCACGAGGAGCAGAAGGATATGAGGTAGATGTCTATGACAAAACCTCCAGCAGCCATGCTGGGCACATGATGCTGGATGGGGATGCCAGGAGTCACATCTTCAGGAACCTGAGCCCTGGCACCCACTACAGTGTGACTGTGATGGCCAGAGCTGGGCCCTTTGATGCCAGCACCCCCAACTTCACCCACTGCACTCGTGAGTATGATGCTTTCCATGCAGCTGGATGTCCTACACCAGATCTCCCCCTTCTCAGTTCAAATCAGAGGATGTATTAATGCAGCCAGATTCTGCCTTCCTCTCCCACACATGTAGACACTCAGTGCTTAGCATAGAATCATTAGGGACTGAAAGGGACCTTGAAAGATCATCTAGTCCAATCCACCTGCCGGAGCAGGATCACCTAGACTAAGTCTCACAGGAACACATCCAGGCATGTTTTAAATGTCTGCAGTGAAGGAGACTCCACAACTCTCTTGGACAGCCTGTTCCAGTACTCTGTCACCCTCACTGTGAAGAAGTTCCTTCTGATATTTATATGGAACCTCCTATGTTCCATGCCCTGCTGGTTGCAGCATGAGGGTTCTCTCTGGCGTGGCCACTTATATCCTTAGTAGCTGTCCACAGCTGTCCACAGGCTCAGGCAGCACCAGGGACAGGAAAGCTGCCACAGAGTCATGGGCACAGCCAGCCCTTGCCACCCTTCAGGGTTGACCCACCTTTTGCAGCAACGGCTCCCCTCAAATGTGGAGCATCTCGTTTCCCTCATCCCAGACACAGCTCCTGGCAGTGACTTGTGTTTCCTCCCCAGGTCCACTGCCCCCAGCTGCTGTGCGCTTGATGAGCATGGGGCACCCCAACAGGCTGAGTGCATCCTGGGGAGCTGCAGCCGGGCGACGAGATGGTTACACACTGACCCTGTACCATGTGCATCTGGGCACTGTGGCAGCTACAGCCTCGCTTGGGAGAGACACCCACAACTTCACCTTCATGGGACTGGCCCCAGGATATGAGTATGCCCTGGAGGCTTGTGCCACAGCTGGACCATACCAGGCAGCGGCACCCAACATCAGTGCGTGGACACGTGAGTACCTTGAGGAGTGACCCTTCAGAGGGGTGGGAGATGTTGGACCATTGGCTAGTCCTGAGGAAGGCTGGGAGATTATAAAGGGCGGGATGCCTTCAGAGATAGCCACATGCATGCGCATGGGTGCAACTTACTAAGTTTGTGCAGGGGCACACTGTTACCCTCATGAGCACGTGGAGGTGCAGCTGTAAGCTTGCCCAAGCACATGCAGGGTTGCCCAGCTGTCCCCACATGGGTACATCCCCCTGGCAGTGCTGCTCCATCTCCCTCTGCACAGAGGCGCTCATGCCCACACTGCATCTCCTCCAGCAGGTAGAAAACACATTACCATAAAGGTTCATGGAATTAATCAGTGTAGTACAGGAGGCTAATCCAATCATCCCCAGAGAATGGATGTTTGCTCTGGACATGGACTAGTTCAGCACTTCTCCCCATCCAGAAGGATTTTATAGCTGGACAGAATGTAGGCACTTTGGCAGCTCTGCTCAAGCAGCTGCAAGCCAACTGGGCACTGGAGGAAATGTGTGCATGCAGCAGTGGCGAAGATGCTCCAGTTGGACTCATGGACATGAGCATGACTTGCATGAAGAAGGGTTGGCATGTGAGGGGCCATAAAGGATGAGCAGCATTAAAGGTGAGGTGGTGCAAGGATGAAAAAGAGATGGCTCCAGCCTGATCTCCTTCTATGACAAGGTGACCCACCTAGTGGATGAGGGAAAAGCTGTAGACATTGTCTTCCTGAACTTCCATAAAGCCTTTGGTGCTGTTTCCCATGGCATTCTCAGTAAAACTGGCTTCGCATGACTTGGATGGGCATAAGCACTGTTGGGTTAAGCGCTGTGTGGATGGTCTGACACAGAGTGATAGCGCATGGCGTTAAATGCAGCTGGCACCAGTCACAAGTGGTGTCCCCAGACTCAGTTTTGGGGCCACTTCTGTTTAATATCTTAACGGTCTGGATGAGAGAATCCAGAGGACAGCCTCAGTCAGTTGGCAGATGACACCAATTGGGTAGAAGCGTTGATCTGTTTGAAAGTAGGGAGGTCCTACAGAGAGATCTGAACGGCTGGATCGATAGGTCAAGGCCAGTTGTATGATCTTCAACCAGGTCCTGTACTTAGGACATAACAACCCAGTGCAGTGCTACAGGTTTGGGAAAGAGTGGGTTGAAACTGCCCCTGCAGAAAGGGGCCTGGGGATATTGGCTGATGCCGGCTGAATGAGCTAGCAGTGTGTCTAGGTGGCTAAGAAGGCAAATGGCACGCTGGCCCTTATGTGAGAATAACATGGCCAGTGGGAGCAGGGGGTGGTTATCCCTCTGTGCTCAGCACGAGTGAGGCCTCGCCTCAAGTACTGGGCTCAGTTTTGGGAACATTGAGGGGCTAGAGTAGGTCCAGCCAAGACAGGCCTTACGAGGAGCGGCTGAGGGACCCAGGGCTGCCTAGTTTGAAGAAAAAGAGGCACTTTATTGCTGTCTGCAGCTGCCTGACAGGAGGGTGCAGAGAGGTGGGGGGTTGGTCTCTTCTCCCAAGGAACAGGACAGGAGGAAATGGCCTCAAGCTGCCCCAGGGAAAGTTTAGTTGGCCATGAGGAGAAACTTCTTCCAGGAAAGGGCCCTCAGGCCTTGGAAGAGGCTGCCCAGGGAGGGGCTTGAATCACCATCCCTGGCCGTGTTTTGCAGTCAGGTTGATCTGGAGCTCGGGGACAGATTTAGCAGTGGGTTGGGAATAGTTAGTTTGATTGTCGAATTCAATGGTCTTACAGGTCTTTTTGAACCTAAATGATTCTATGATTCTTTGAAAAGTGAGTAGGAGGAGTGTGCCGGAGAGAATCTGCAACTCCTAGCCCTCAGAGTGTGTTTGTCCTGCTGCACGATGTCCTGTCAAGGGTCTGTTTCCCTCTGCATGGTGTCCAGTTCCTAACATCAGATCTGGTCACTCCTCAGGTCCACTGCCCCCGGCCACTGTGCGCTTGCTGAGCACAGGGCACCCCAACAGGCTGAGTGCATCCTGGGGAGCCGCACCTGGAGGACGAGAGGGTTACACGCTGACCCTGTACCATGTGCATCTGGGCACTGTGGCAGCTACAGCCTCGCTTGGGAGAGACACCCACAACTTCACCTTCATGGGACTGGCCCCGGGAAGCAAGTATGTGCTGGAGGTGATGTCCATGGCAGGGTCCCACCAAACACCTGCAGGGAATGTCAGCAACTGGACGTGTGAGTACCCTGGTTTGAGGGTGATCTGCACGTTGCTGGGCAGTCATGAAAGCTCACTGCAAAGGACATTGCCCTGCTCTTTCATGACAGACCCAAGTCTGTGACCCAATGGTGTGTCAGTGCCATGGCAGTGGGTAGAGTTCAGCCCACCTTCACCATCAGCTCCAGCAGCCTGGATTAGGCCAGCTGAAGCTCCAGAAACTGTGCTTCAGATGGCATGCAACAGGCACAGAGGCATTCACCTTCCACTTTCCTCTGCCTGCCTGGGTGTTCCCTCTTCACTTGTCTCCGGGTGCTTCACTCCATCTGGGACAGGGTCTGTCTTTGCTCAGACAGGCACCACTTGAAGGTCACAAAAGCTGCTTTTAGCTGGTGGATGCAGCCGTCCAGCTGAGATGAAGTGCCCCTGAGGTAGTGCATCTGTCCTCAGACCCTCCACTGACATGTCTCCCATCCTGTCCTTCCAGACCCCCTGCCACCTCGTAACGTGTACATGACCAATCAGGGGTATCCCAACAGGCTGACTGCATCTTGGAGAGCTGAACCCCAGGGACAAGACAGTTACAGGCTTCTCCTGTATAATTCAGGATCAGGTGCTGTGGCAGCCAATGTATCTGTTGGGAAAGGCACCAGCAAATTCACCTTTTCTGGCCTGGCTCCAGGACACAAATACCTGCTGGAGGTGGTGTCCATGGCAGGGCCCTACACAGCATCTGCAGGGAACATCAGTGACTGGACAAGTAAGTGCTATGAACTGGAGGTCCTTGCATCATGCATGAGGTTCAGACTTCCCCACCTGGGTGGGCTCAGTGCCTGCAGTGGGAAGGGGCAGGGACACAACTGCAGCTGCAGCCTGGAACCTGTAAGTACCACTGTAACAAGACCATGGGCTGTGCAAGGCCCTGGCTGTTTCAGGAGGCTTGTGGCCCCGCTGTCCAGACAAGGTGGCTCCTCCAGGCATGGGTGATTAACAAGAGCAAGGAGCAAGGAACCCCATGGCAGTCTTGCTGCTCTGGTAGAGAACACCTGCAGTGAAGGAAACCCTGAGGCCTTACTGCCAGCGGGGACACCCCACCACCCTCAGTGCCTTTCTCCCAGGCACTCCAAAAATTCCTGGCATGGCAGATAAGTGGAGGCTGAGCTGGTTTTTTTATTTATAAGGAATGTGGAAATTTCAGATAAGCACAATAAGCCTTTTCATGTGCTTGTCACCACAGTGCCTGCACTTTGCTTCGGGAATCCAGAAGTCTCTGCTCCCACACTCAGTCAGCCCCTGGCAGGGTGCTAGGAGTCATGTGCAGAGCCCTTCAGGCAGATCTCTAATGGAACTTGCTAATTAGCAGGAGGAAGATAATATCTCCTCATGCTCCTCAGCTTGCATGTCCTCCAGTTGCCTTTTACAAGTTGTTTCTGGCAGTGGCAGCCAGCAGCTGTAGCAGTGTTATCACTGGACATATGACATTTATTAGTGTAGTACCCATATTCTACTTGTGTAGGGTAGAAGACAGCACGCATGTCATGCCAGTAACTCTCCACTGGTGTGGCTTTCATTGCAGCCCCCTCGGTTCCCCAGAACGTCTCTGCAGTGGCTGAAGGGAACAATACAATGCTCATCTCCTGGGGCAGTATCTCTGGACATCAGGATGAGTGCCAGCTGTGGCTGCGGGATCCCAGGAACGGCACGCTGCCCTGGCGGCACACCCTCGGCAGAGGGCAACTCCAGCACCTCCTCCAGGGACTCATCCCAGGGAGGAACTACTCTGTCTCCCTGAGCTGTGTGGCCGGGCCCTACTGGACCAGCACCAAACCCTTGGCAGTGCCAGTGGGTGAGTATAGGCTACTGCAGGGATGGAGGGAGTGCAGTCTAGAAGGGGAAGAAATTCCTGTCTGTCCTCAAGACTGGATCAGCCATTGGGGCTCATCAGAAGCCTTCATAGCGGGAGATAAGAAAAGCCAGCAAGGTGACCCTCTGGTAGTCATCAGCTGCCTACACAAGCCTCATAAGAGGTTTCCTCTGACCTCATGGTCTGGCTACATGTGAAGCAAAGCAGATTCTGCAGAGATCACCATTGATCTGTGTCACCTGTAAGACATCTACTCAGGCCCTGACCCATTCACCTTCTTCTGTGACTTTTGGCATAGAAAGCTTCCAGGTTGCAGATGTCCAGCTTTGTTCCTCTCTCGCTGACCTAGTGACAGACAGTAGAGGACCATAATGGCTTTGGGCTGATGTTGGTGCTTATGTGATCCATAAATTCAGGGCCTGCTATGTCTCCTTCACAGATCCAAGCCCAGTGGAGGAGGTGCAATGCCTACCAGAGTCAAGAAGCCTTCACTTGAATTGGACTAGCTCTCCTGGAGATGTGGAGGCTTATGAGGTGGTGACAGAGAGACTCTCTGGTGGACCTCCCACCTTAAAGTATGTCTTGAGCATCCTTACAAACAAGGCCAGTCTGGAGGGTCTGGAGCCCAACTCCACCTACCAAATCATTGTGAGTACAGTGGGCATGAATACAATGAGGAGCCAGGCTGTGACTCTGCTCTGCAATACAACAGTGGAGGGTGAGTCCACTTCATTCTCACAGCCTTGCTGCAGACCTAGCAGAAACACCTAGGCTTCTTAATTAGACATGGGGACTATTTCCACGAGCCCCATGTGGACTCTGGACAATGATGCTGGGACCAGTGACATGCGAGCAATGAGGGGAGGGTCTGTGGGAAGAGGGACACTCTAATAAGCTGTGCTTGTTGGTTCCTTTTCCAGCCCTGCCTCCACCACTGCGAGCAGATATCTTCCAGGTGGAGGCCAGCTCCACAGTCATAATTTCATCTGACCTGTTCAGCGAGGAGAATGGCCAAATTGAGTATTACGGTGTCATTGCTACCACTAATGATTCATGTAAGTGCCCTTGCACATCCCCATCTGCAGTGGCTCCCTGGAGGGCAGCAGATACCTTGGACATCACTTTGGGACTGCCTCTGTGACTCTGTATATTCCCCTTCAGTGCTGAGGCCCACTCAGGAAATCATGTCCAGCACATGGTATGACCACTATTATGGGACAGAGGACTCCTACTTGGCTGTTTTAATCCCCAATCCCTTCCATGAGAGCCCCAGGATCTCCCCTGAAACCTGGCGAGTGCCAGTGGGAACAGAGGACTGTGGCCAGTCCAGGGCAACGTGCAACGGGAAGCTGAAAGCCAATGAACAGTACAGGTGAGAGATGTTAACGTCCCTCCTGAGGGGAAGGGGCTGGAGGAGGAAAAAGGACGTCATATGTCCCTTCAAAGTGCTCCCAGCTCCCTGAATGCCTCCTACTCCCTAGACCTTCAGCAGTGGATGCCAGGAGTGGATCTATCAAGCTGGGTTTGAGGGATGTGAGGTCTGACATACTGATGGGCAGGGAGAGGGAGAGCAGAACTCAAAGCTGAGGCTGACAAGAGCTGTATCTGTTGCCCTGGGAGCTGGGCAGTTGTCCACCTCCAGAGTGAGAGCTGAAATGGATGTTGTTATTTGTAGGGCTCAGAGCTACGTGCAGACTTGGACAGTGCAAAAATGAAACCGGTTCAGAAACATCAGCTCAAGTGATGCCCGTACAGCTGGGAGCTCAAAGGCTGAGGGTAGCAAACACAGAGACTAAGGTCCAAGTTCCCCATGACACACATGTAATATTCATAGATTTAGAGTCCTGGTAAATAGAATCCAGGAACATGAATGTGCAAGCTTACATGTTTTATTATAGGGTACCTTTAAAATAGTTGATACTAAAACAGATTTTCTTCTACAAAGGAAGAATTTCTCTAGTCAGTCTCCTGTTAATTCAGCAGCTCACAATTTCATCAACCAGGGACTGTGTCTCCAGGCATTTCTGTGACACAGGAATCCCCCAGAATCTGGAAGTTTGTCTCATTTCAAATTAAAGAAACTTAGAGCACAGGTGGCTAACTAGTGATCAAAGTCTGAGACTACTGAGAAAAGAGAAAGACCATGACAGACTGTGTGCACGAGCAGAACTTCACTTTCCCCTATGAATGAAATGGGAATTAAATAGGTCCTTAAGTCTTTTTGTGAGTAGAGGCAAGGTCTGGTGTTAGGTTTGGACCTGCTCTCTCTCCTTCCCTTTTTTTTGCCATGTGCTGAGTCCATGCTTTTATGAAAAAATTACATAGATTCTTGTAAAGATGTTTTAGATTTACATGTGTTGCCAAACAGGGTTCTTAGGCTGCTGTTTGGGGTAGTATGGGCAGAGAACAGTGGTTGTTAAAGCTGGGCTACACCAGGGGAGTGGGAAATGGATGCTTCTCCTGGGGAAAAAGAGTTTCCAGAAAGTGATTCCGTTGGAAACTCCACCTAGAGTACAATCCAGAGCTAGTACCTCTCCCAAGATATCATGTTGTCATGCCTAGCAGGAGAAATCCAAGGGTATACATTCCTTTTCCATACCTACCACTGGTGTTGTGATCCCTGGGCTGAAACAGGAGAGTCTCCATGGTTCAGAAGGTTTGAGATGGATTGCACACTGAGCCCATGCCCGTGTATTGTTTTTCGTGAATGGCTCCTGCCTGACTCACCCTCAGGCACCACAGGGCAAATACTGCTTAACCTGAGGTCTTTGGCTCCAGGCAGCACAGCTGAGACTGGGAACATCCTGGACGAAAGCATCTGCATTATGACCTATTCAGAGTACAAGACCTACTCTTCCAAGTTACCTGCTTAGAAAGAAGTCAGCTCTGCAGGAAGCTGTAAGGCTTGGTGTGCAGATGCTGGGAGATGGGTGGAGGGCAGATCTCCATGGAGAAGATGAGGATACGCTGGGCATTTTTGTTGTTCGTAAGGAAGGGTCTGGTCAGGGCTCAGCTCTCCCATAAAAAGTCTTCCTGTTTTCAGTTGTCTCATCTCAGAAATTTCAAGTCATCCCAGTTAACTGGTTGATAAGAGCTCAGACAGTGACTCAACCTAGCTTGATTTTTCTCTGATTACAGTTGTCTTTGTCTGCTTGAGTCCTACAAGAGAGCAGAAACATGTATTTGTCTTGGCAAATAGCTCACTGCACGGGAGTTGCTCCCCTTGTGTGGGAAGCTCCGTAAACATTTTTGCATGTTCTCCCAAGTGCAATTAACTTGTCCAAGAGGCAGAAAAGGGAAGAAAGACCATGTCCATACATTCCCAAGATCCCTACCAGAAAATCAGCTTCTTCCAATACTGTATTTCCAAACAGAGGCAGCTGTCCTGTTCCCTTGGGTCTTCCTGCTGCCAGCTGCAGGGCTGCAATGCTCAGCTCTGATTGTCCCTGATAGCAGGACTCTGCTTTGCCCTAGGTTCAGCATTGCTGCCTTCACCAGATATGACCCAGTGGCCCCTGCAGTGACATTCACCACGTTCTCAGGTAAGGTGGAGAATGCCACCATCTCTGTCTGGCTGTGTAGGTTAGAGATAATTCATAAGCCAGAGGAGATCAGAGCTGTAGCAAATAGAGTAAATGGAACTATTTATGGACTCTTACGTCTGTCCTCTCTCATTTCATTCCAGCTGCTGGATCCAATACAGATGAAACTCCACTCTCAGTGCCAATAATTGCTGGAATCATTGTGGGATTTCTCTTGACACTTGCAGCTCTTTTTGCTTTGGTGTACTGGAAACAGCTCAGAGCAAAGAGGTGAGGATGAGCCATCTCTTATAGGTGGGTGCCTGCTGAGAAACCCAATCTGCAGTGCCAGGCCAAGAGGAAGAGCAGTAAGAGGGTATAAAAAGATATTTCAACCGACTGGAGCACTCACTAGTGGAGCTGTGCCTGGCCTGGCAAGTACAGAAGCGAAAGGCAGAGAGAAGAGGGGACCTGCCCATGTGCAGTTACTTCACAGAACTGAGCACATAAAAGGCAGTGTGCCTCGTGTGAGCTGCCTGCTCACAGGTGCTCCATGAGCCAGCAACAGCAATACACTCAAAGCATCTGTCTCTGCAATTCAGGAAGAGTAACAGCTCCCATGCTTTGATTCTAGAACCAAGAAGAGCAACCTGCCCCAGGAAATGGTAACCTACAGCTTGAGGTGGGTGCTGGAGTCTTTCCTCTCTGTGTGTCTCTGCTGCAGAGTCCTTTGCCTACTGCCTTTCTCATACTTTGACTCAGGAAAAACCCAACTCTGCCTCAAATCCTTCAGTTAGTTTATAAGTCTTAATCTTTCCCCTGTTCAGTATTTATTGCCCAGCCCCATTCCAAGCAAATATGTTGTCCATACCTCCACTGCAGGGCTTCTTCAGTAGGAAAATACCATCATCGTCCTGAAGTCTCCCCCAGTATGTAAACAATAGTCTGTTGGACTCACTTCCTTGGGCAGTCACGTGGGCTGTAAACCATCCCTGTGGGTGTCCACCCGGGTACAGGTCTCATTTGCTATCTGACTGTCCTGCCAGCCCTCCCCATAGCTAAAACAAGTCTTCCTCTGAATTTCATTTCATGCAGAAACGTCCATCGGCCAATTCCCGTACAAAACTTCAAGCAGTACTACGAGATGAAGACAGCAAGTGCTAACCACGCTTTTTTCCAGGAGTTTGAGGTGAGATGAGATACCGAGAGTCCTGTTAGACATGAAACTCAGTTTTCTCCCTAGGTAGCTCATGTCTCAGATGTTGGGTGGCTTGTATGTGCTCCTTATCTCTCCAGCAATCCAGCCACTCAGTAGGCAGCCTTGGAGGCCAAAGATAGGATGGACCTAGTGATGTGGCAGCTCCTTTGCTCAAAATCTGTTTGATTCTATCTCTGGTAGAAACACTGTGGCATGAAGTGAACTCTGCGCTATCCATGGCTGCTAGTGATCAAAACTAAGGGCCCCAGTTCTGACCTAGAGCTGAAGATACCCAGCAGAGTTTCAATGAGATTCACCCTGACAGTGTTGGAAAGGAACCTGCAGCCAAAAGAGAGATGGAGGAGCAGTCTCAGCTACAGACCAGGCTGCGAAATTCGCCTCAGGCTGCCTTCACTGGCTTCCACTGCCAGCAGGCTGCCAGCACCTTTGAAAGTCATTATTTCAAACCTTCCTGAGATCACCCTTCTCTGGCTTCTGAGTGAGGACAGCGGCAGAAGCAGCACAAGATGTTTCTGTTTTCTCAGCGCAGAATGCTTTGAGCTTCTGATTTCTGAGAAGGTTATGTTTTTCCCCAATGCTTGTTCTCAGGCTAATGTTCTTTTTAAGTAAAAAGAGTGCTGTTGGTAGAGGCACTGGGAAGAGCTCAGAGTTCACAGGCCATACTGAGGGAGCAGTAGAACAGTTCCTTGTGCATAGCTGATCCTCTTTAACACCCAGACAGCGCTGTTGGCCATCAGCAGGGAGCCAGGTTGGCCAGGGAGATATTGGTGCTTAAATTCCCCTCTGCCCTACAGGAGCTGAAGGAAGTTGGGAAGGATCAGCCAAAGGTGGAGGCTGAGCTACCAGCAAACATCTCCAAGAACAGATACCCCCATGTGCTGCCCTGTAAGTCCTGTCACTTCCCTCCTCCCTGCAGCATCTAGGGTGGGAGTTCATGCTGCAGCATGCAGGAACAGTGACTTGCATCCCTGGAGGGTTCACCATCCTTGAGTCCTCTCCTGGAAGAAGAAGTCTTGAAGTGGACCTCATTTTTCATTTTCCTACTGGAGACTCAAGGTTAAAGGGTAGAGCCAGCACTGAGCCACCACTGCTTCTCAGCTCCGGGAGGCTGCAGAGTATGTGCTGCATGAGCTCAACTCAGGAATGGGTCCCAAATGATGAGACCAAAGGGGGATGATAAGTGTCCCATGACTTCTCTGAAGAGCCTTATGGTATCAGCTCTGCTCTTAGCTGACTGTGAGGGAATGCTCACAGGGAGATGGCATTTGGCTGAGCATGAAGCCTTACTGCTGCAAGCTGCTGGGATTTCTCCTAGAGTTACCCAGGTGAAGAGATGGCCATGTCTTGGTAAAGGGCTGCCTCGAAGGGGTCGTGTGTGTGATCTCTTTCAGATGATCACTCTCGGGTCAAGCTGAGCCGAGTTGGTGAGGATCCACACTCCGACTACATCAATGCCAACTTCATGCCTGTGAGTCACCACTTGCCTTCCATGCAGAGACATGGCCAGGGAACACCTTTAGAGAAAATCTGTCTGGACTGAGGTTGTGAGGGCTGGTGGGAAGAGTTGCCACTGAAGCCACAGCTGGCACAGGCTGACAAGGAGTTTGGGGTCAGGTGGAAATGCATAGCTGACTTTTAGAAGCGTTTGGCTGAGATTGCCAGATGGCAAATGCTGTGGATGCAGAGGTCTGAATGTGGGGGGACTAGCAAGGCTCTCTACGTCCTTCTTAAGGACTAGCCTCTTTCCATTATCTGCCAGCTTACTACCTTATCTGTCTGCCTGCTTTTTCTCCTGGTCTGTGCTGCTGCATTTGAACAACCCTGAAGCTGTGCTCACTTTCCCCATCTGCAAGATTTCCCAGGTAACAGGCAGGGCACACAGCATGTATATGGAGGCGTGTGTGTGTCAGAAGGGCAAAGCAGCAGCCTGAGACCTCGCATGGTCACCCTACCTTCAACTGGGTAGCACAAGAAAAACCCAGATCTGTCTTTCCATGGTTTGGGTTAGTGAGGAACTGCTTAGAGGGAACAGAAGGAATCACATCTTTATTACAAATGTGCAGAGAGCATGTGGTGGGCAGCAGATGCTTCCTGTGAAATCAACTGTCTCTGAGATCAGCTTCTGGGAACTATGCCTGCATGGGCTAAGGGCAATGAGCATTCCTTCCTCTACCGCAAAAGCAGACCGGGCACTGACTGTGGCCTAGGGCAGGATTCACCTGCTCCAGCAACTTGCCAACTCCTCCTGTCTGCCTCTTGTTTAGGGCTATACATCCCAGCAGGAGTTCATTGCCACCCAGGGGCCCCTGAAGAAAACAATAGATGACTTCTGGAGGCTGGTGTGGGAGCAGAACGTCTGCAACATCATCATGCTGACAGTGTGCATGGAGAACGGGCGGGTAGGTTGGCACTGCCAGGCTTCCTCATGGCAGCCCCAGCTGAACCCTGGGCTGGGTTTGTGCCCTGGTTCCAGGGTGAGCAGGGGAAACACAGCTTTCCCAACAGACTGTAGAGAATGGAAGCCGATGTGTACAGCTTAGCATTGGCTTGCATAGGAAGAGGCAGAAGTGGGGCTGGAACTGTGCCCCTCACCCTCAAATATTTCTGCAGCATGTAAAATCAACGCTTGCCTCTGGATTAGACATCTCGTGTGAACCACCTGACCCACACAGGTCCTTTTGTCAGGAGGAGGCTGAGGTCCAAGTGAAGGGGTGGCGGAGAGAGCCATGCAGATCTCTTGCTGTGAAGGGGAAGGACCCCTGCCCTGTTCTCCAAGAGCTGCCCTGGCTTTTCACACAGTGGCAGCTCTCCAGAGAGAGCTTCCAGAGAGCTAGGAGATCATCCCATGGGACCTGGGCCTTCAGTGACCTCATTGTGACCCTGTTCTACTGTCCTTTAGGTCCTCTGTGATCATTACTGGCCATCCGAATCTGCTTCCATCTCCTGTGGGCAGATCCGGGTCCACCTGCTGAGGCAGAGCAGCTCTGAGGCGTGGACCATGCGCGAGTTCAAACTGTGGCATGTGAGTAAGGACTCAAGAGGACTTGGGGACTTCTCAGGGGCTGGAGGTTTCCTTGGTGGTGGTGGCATAGTTTTCTTTCACTGCCATTGTCAGGATTCCAAGAAGATCCCAGCCCTGAGGAGCAGTCTGTCACTTCAGACTTGGTAACACAGAAGCATCCAACACGTAGCATTCCTGCTGTACACCCTTGCCCTCTCCTTTCCATTACTGGGACACAGACTGCAGCTCCAAGGCATGTTGCCCAGAAGTCAAAGGCATGCTTCTCTCCTACCATCTCCATGTGCCTCTGCATGGCAGGGGGCTCTGGGGGAGGACAGAGGTGTAGGAGCCACCAGGCTGTGCTATTGTTGCTGACTATTCCATGCAGCTGACATGAGTGTTTCTGTGTGTCCAAGGGCTGTGGGATTCAAGCAATCCTCTTTACACACTGATCACCAGCTTTCCTCCTGGTAGGAGGGTCTCCGGGCAGAGCGGCATGTGTCCCACCTGCACTACACAGCATGGCCTGACCATGGGATCCCAGAGTCCACGACTTCCATTATGACATTCAGAGAGCTGGTCCGTGAGCACATCCAGAGCACCAAGGATGCAGGGCCAACCCTCGTGCACTGCAGGCAAGGCTAAGCTCTAAGGAACGGCAGGAGGGGACAATGAGGAGCGTCATAGGATGCTGCACACTCACAAACTGGGAGGGAAAGCAGTGCCCCAGAGACACAGCTGCTCTGTGGAGTCTCCTGCTTGGTCATTGGGGATTACAGTGCCACAGGGTGCAGCATCTGAGAGCAATGTCCAGCAGCAGAAGGGGAGCCCATCAGCTGTGGGGTCAGGGGATGTTTTACCCTTGCCATCTCTCCTCTTAGCGCTGGGGTGGGTCGCACTGGCACCTTCCTGGCCCTGGACCAGCTGCTGCAGCAGATGAAGCAGGAGAAAGTAGTGGACATATTTGGTGTTGTCTATGCCTTGCGGATGAACCGTTACCTGATGATTCAGACACTGGTAAGACTTCTGTTCCTTCCTGACCCCAGCTCCTTGCTCCATGGCATAAAATCTAGCAGGGCTGACAGATGAGCTGCCTAGCCAGTCCCAGCACCTCCGGGCTCGTTCTCAGCCTGACACAGAGTCACAGTTCCAATCAAAGCAGCAGTTCAGCTGCAGTAGAATTGATTGGCTGTGGAGGTCTCCAGCAGATTCATGCCCTGCTAAACCCAGAGCAGCAACAAACAGAGTCTCTGAGCCCTTACAGGAGACTTAGAAACACCCAGAGCACCAAGGAACTAGATCAGACTCTTTGCAGGCAATTTGTAACCCACGTTGTGTCACTGGCCTGTAGTGCTCCACAGCTCGTTTGTTCTCCTCACTTAGCACTGAGTTCTCAGCACTCAGTCCTGTCACTTCAGGACAGACAGCTCAGGGGAAAAGTAGAGCAGCTCCAATACTGAAGTAGTGAAGGCTGTTTGGGCATGAATATAGCATGCTGGATAGGTCATGAATGTAATGAATGTCTACCTTTGTCTTCCAGTCCCAGTATATTTTCCTGCACAGCTGTATCCTGGACAAGATCTTGGAGGAACCACTCCTGGGTCTGTCAGGGACAGAGAGGTAAGGATCTGCTGTGTTTTGCCTGCCACTCTACCCACCCTGACTCACCCTGCTTCCTGGGGGGATCCTGACCCTGGCTTGAGTCTCAGGTCCAGGACAGAGGAGATCCAAGCCACCTATCCCACCTGGTGTTTTGAGAGGATAAGCCCAGAACTGTATGTTCGCTGCAGCATGGGAACCCCAGCCCAGAACTAGATGTGCCTACAGGAACCACTGGGAAGGCTGAGGGACCATCTCCTCCTTTCCTCCAATGGCAGTCTCCTGGGTTGCAACAGTGCCAGAGAGCTACAAAACTGCCCTAGGGAAGGCACTTTGATCAGCCCCTAGCTTCCCAACCTGCAGGGATGTCCTAGAGATTGGTTCAAACTGAAGGCTGTTGTGGCAGCTGGTTGGCATTTGGATATCCCTTCTAATATAGGCCAAGAGGAAGGAGTGGGGTCAGGCTGGACATAGCTTTGCTTACCTATGTTGCCTTTGAGACCACTGCTGAAGGTCACATATCTATCCTTATGGGCAAGTTATCTTGTTCTTCATGCAGAACAGGATACCCTTGCCCTTGCTTCTTGGGAATGGGATCTGGGCTGTGTCACACTTGAGACCTGCCTTTGTCTGGGGAAGAGCAGGTTGGCATGGGCCAGAGTTGGACCTGCAGGGGTCTCAGTATTTGAAGGGTGAGAGATGGCTCACAGCCCTGTGACATCCTGGATGCTGCTGGGATTTCTTAGCTTCACCCTTACTCCCCATTTTTCTCCACAGGTCCTGCCCCATCCCTCTGAAAAGCTTTGCTCAGCACTACGCCCAGAAGGCAGACAAGTCCCACATGGGATTCCTGAGGGAGTATGAGGTGAGAGCTGTCCTGAGCAGGTAGAGGGAGTGCTGCCATGGCTGTAAGCACTGGGGGGGACCTGGGGAGCAAAGGCACCTGGTCCGTCTGGCAGCTGCTTTTTAAGTGTCTCCTGAGTGGATCTTGTAGCCCAGTTTCCACATGCCTAGCTGTCCTTGCAGTGTCCCTTCTCCATGGCGTTGTGTCTCCAGGCACATAGCTCCCTCACTCTTCCTGCGCTGAGCAGAGTCTGTCCACAACCCACTCCTTCCCAGATCCTGTGCAGGGTAGGGACCTACCTCTTCTTCTAGAGAGATGAGTCATCACCTGACAACATGAAAAGACCTGGCAGCTCATCTGCAGAGGTGGTCATATAGCACCTCTGCTGAGGGTTCTGTGTGTGCAGCTGTAAATCCCCTGTGCTGAGGCCAGGTGTCCTCAGGAGTTTATAGTTCCTCAAATTCCTCTTGACTCTTACCCACTCACTGCTTCCTCCACTCTTTCACTCTTGCAGACCCTCCTGGAGGTAGTTAAGGAAGAAGCCAGCTCTGCAACACCATCTTCAGGCAACCAGCAGACACGGCCCTCTTCTAGCATTCTCACGTGTAAGTGCTGTGAGTGTGCTCTTCCCTCCGTCTCTGTGTGGAGCCACGCTGTATTAGGGCTGGTACTCCACGGCACGAGAAGGCATTCTGACACCCTTCAGTGAGTGCACCAGAAGGCTACCTAGGTGTTTTGGGAGTAGAGCATATGATATATGGGACTGAGATGAGTGGGTTTCTTCAGCCAGGAGGAGAGAAGGCAAAGTTGGGGCGATCTTATTGCTGTCTTCAGCCGCCTGCTGGAAAGGCGCAGAGAAAATTTAGTCTTCTCAGAGGTGCATCATGGAAGGACAAGAGGCAATGGGCATGATTTGGAAGGGTAATACAACTCAGTATAAGGAAAAATTTATTTCTGTGAAGGTGGCCAAATACTGGAACAGGGGCCCCAGAGCACACACAGGCTTTCCATCCCTGGAGAAATGCAAATCTCCATTGGCTAAGACACTGAGCAGCCTATTCTACATATAACTGCTTTGAGTAGGAGGTTGGGGCAGAGACCTGTCTTCTGGGCACCAACATCCATGATATTGAGAAGAGCACTGCAGAGAGCAGCATCTCTGCAGAGAAAGAATTAAAGGGCTGTGTGGCTGTGTAAAGGGTGGCAGTCAGTGCGCAGGACCTGTGTGAGCTCAAGGCTGGTCCTAATCCTTTCACCTCCAACATACTTTGCAGATGATCGCAGCAGAGTCAAATTTTCCCCGCTGGATCAGGGACCTTTTTCAGGTCTCCTGCAGGTGTGGCGTGTCCCGGTGAGTCATACCCCCATCAGCAATGCCCACCCTGTGCCTGGGTTCCACAGGCAGCAGGCAATGCTCTCCCTCTCCCACCATGCCCCTGCTCCCTGCTGCCAGGTTCCTGCACTATTCACAAGTCACTGTCACTATGATCCTGTGTGGACTGAGAATATGTTTTCCCTTACCTGCCCATTTGGGACTGTCCTCACTTCCTTCCTTTGGTGCTATCTTTTCAGTTATTGACTCCTGCCCTTCTGAGCTACCCTTCTTTTCCTGGCCTCTCCTGCAGTTGCTTATGGGTACTCCAAGGGTACCTGTGTCAACCTGCAGCAAGAGAGTGATGTTCTCATTCTTCACTCAGGGCTGCAGCTCCAGCAGGGATTATCTGGCTGTCCAGGGGCCTGACAAGTTGACCATGGAAGACTTCTGGACATTGGTGTGGGAACAGGACATTCACACCATCCTAACGCTTATTCCATGGCAAGAGAAGGGGGAGGTATGGCACTGTGCCTGTGTCATGGCAGAGCAGGGATTTGTTTAATGGAGTTGGAACCTGGCATAACTGAGAAATTTGAACTCTTCCCACTGCCTCCTAAAGCTTCAGTGCAGACTCAGCTTATCTAGAGCTGAACATTTCTTGTGTCAGAGTGCTCCCACAACTTTTCACAGGAGACAGGTTCTGTCTGCCTACCATGGTTCTGCACTCGGCTGAGACTCCAGGCTGCATCTCCAGGGCACCCAAGGACAGCAGCTCCTGCCTCTAACCAGCTGAGGTGGAGACTGTTTTCTCAGCAGATTCCCACTGCCAAATGGCTCTGTGTTAGAGAGAAGCAGGATGCAATCTGCTGTTGTTTCTAAAACTGTTGTTTAATCAGGGAATGAACCGGTATGGCATGATGTTGGTGCTCTTGTTCCAACCCTGTCACAGACCTCTAAGATGAATGATCTGAAAGATGGCAACTATCAACTTGAAGCCAACCTTGCTGTTGCACACAGGTTCCCAGTGAGGCGTGCTGGCCCTTGGAAGGAGAGTCTCTCTGCACAAAGATGCTGACCATCCAGTATGGCACAGAGAAGCTTGTCTCCGGGTTGAGGTGTATCCAGCTCAAAATGAAACACGTATGTGTTGGTGGGGTTCATTCGTCATTGCTTGGGGTGTTGTTCTTTACTGCTAGCAAACAGGTCTGTAGAAGCAAGGGCTGAAAGGTTCATGGAGACCTATCTGAACTGCAAGAACAGAGTGCCAGCAGTCCACAAATGCAGGAGAGGATCTAAATTGTGACATCCTGAACATCTGCTGAGTGGACACACAAGATGCATGGGAGAGGTCTTGGAGGCTTTCCCCACCCCTTGCTGATACATCCTTCTGACCTTTTTTGAGAAGGCACGTGTAGTTCTCAGTGTCCCACTGAGGAGGCAGGTAAGGACACTGGGGAAGGAGAGCAGGTTGCCAGAGACACCATATCCATTGCGTGGTTGATTGGCAGTGACCCAGCAGAGATGCCTGACAGCTTTACAGAGTCAGCAGTTAGCTCAGGGAAGCATCTGACAGCCTAAGGATTGGAGAGCTGGGATCTCTCTGCATCCAATATCACCCAACAGCCATGTCACTTCTGTCTCACCAGGAGAAGAAAGCAAAAGAGAGGCAGTTGCAACGGTTCCTGTACACACTTTGGAGCAGCAAGAAGCAGCCGGATGTCCAGAGCCTGGTAGAACTCCTCACTGCTGTCAGACGGTTCATGCCACACCGGAAAAGAGCCGGTCCTCTCCTGATGCACTGCAGGTACATCACAGAGCCTTGGCATGGCCACAGAAAGCCTGCACCCTCCACCAAGAAACTCAAGCTGTTAGGGTGTGTTGAGAGTAGGTCCAGGGTAGCCAGAAACTCTGAAAGGTCAATGAAGCAGAGCTGTCAAGTGCATGTGAGAAGGGAGGATGAGCAGGGCTGGGCCAGGGACAAGTGTGGATGGAGCAGATGTTACTGGGCTGAGATGCCCAGGCCATCCTGGGCTGACTCTTAGGATTCTGGGAGTACCTCTGACATCCTCATCTGCTTGAAGCCCAGGAGAGCTCATAATTCCACAATAACCAACACAGCTGACAACACAGGTGAGGGATACACAGCTCAACAGGGCAAGGTAGGCTGGGTTTCCAGGATCCCTCAACAGGCACTATGGGGTTCTCGTGCCCCTGATGATCACAGGTCTCCCTGTCACCTAGACTGGTGCCCAAAGTCCTCTATCCCCACCATATTCCACTGCTGTGTGTTTTCTCATGGGGCTTCTGACTTCCTAGGCTGGTGCCCCCTTCCAAAGCGATTCAGCTCAATCTGACCTGGCATCAATGATTTCCCCTTGTCCTCCACAGTGGTGGTGTAAGCCAAATGGGGACGCTGATCTCCCTGGATTGCCTGTTGCACCAGATGAAAGCTGAGAGAATCGTGGATGTCTATGGGGTGACCCTCCAGCTGACAAGAAGCTGCTGTCTCATGACACCAACTCTAGTAGGTGGGAAGGAGAAAGGCTGGTGGCCTGGCCTGGACAGGACAGAACATTGATGCTGAGCAGCCTGCTGCCCACCAACTACATAGGGGTTTGTTCCATGTTTCCCCCCTACGCTGCAGCTCTGTCAGCCACCAAGGGCTGAGAACACTGTGCTTTCGCAGGGAAGAGCTTTCCTTCTCAGTTCTGAGACAGGTTAAATTCCATGTGAGCTCATGAGTGCAAACACTCTTGCCTTTCTGCTCCTTAAAGTATGAAGCACTGGCTTCATGGCACATGACACAAACCTGCCTTCTAACCTCTGGACATGGCTGCCAGATTGGGTACCCAGAATCTGCTGGGTTTCCTCTTGTCCAGTGCCTTTTCCTGCCACATTCCCCACATTCAGAGCCTTCTCCCAGCCCCTGCTTGCTGAAGGGACCACCTGTAACAGGGCAGTGGGACACACTGCCCTGCAGCCACAAGGACTGTGGCCCTGTCTGATGGAGACACAGCCATGCCATGTCAGTCCAACTCACAGTGTGCCACTCCTGATGGGCTCTAGTGGCACAGATGTCCTCTAGACATTGCTGTCATTTGCCATGACCACTAGCCAAGCTGATGCAGCATCCCTGGAAACCAGAGCAGAATTGGGGCAGATCTCTACAGGACGACGTCCCAGCTTCAGAGCTGCCTTCAAGCAGCTAATCACATTCTTAATGTGAACCAAGTGCCTGGTGAGAATCATAGAATCATTAGAATCATAGAATCATTAGAATCAGAGCAGGGCAGGGCGTCCCCCACCCTGGTTTCCAAACTCCTTTGTGTTTCAGCAGCGCTCTTGCTTAGCCGAGCCACAGTGTGCTCGTAAGGGCTCAGCAAGGGACGATCAAAAGGCACTGCCATGCTGAGGGGGTTCAGAGAGAGTTGTTGCCTTGCCATAAGTAGTGGCTGCTCTGGTCCCAGTATGGCCAGCAAAGGACAGGTAGTGCTGCCCTTCAGCCTCATGCTGCCTCCTCCATCACTGTGGGGGCTTGCTAGGGCCCCTGGCAAGGAGGGTCCCCTCTGGCAAGGTCATGCTGGTGTGTCATTCTGGGAACATCAGGTGATTTTTTTTTCTGGAGGGGTAGTAGCCAAACAAGGGGTAATATGAACATTTGAGAGATTGTCTGTGGGTAACTGATTTAAGCACCTGCAGCTCCAGCGTGGGTCTCTGGGGATGTGCTCTTGCATTTGGCTGAGCATTGAGGGTGCCAGGTCTGAAAACCCAGGTTGTCACTCCAGATTTCACAGTGAGGCCAGGCTCATTGAAAACATGCTCTGGTGACCTGGAACCACAGTCATTGTGTGATCTGTGGCTTTTCTTGCCCCTTCAGTGGGGCTAAATCCACTGCTGGCAGGGGAGGAAGCTCCTTGTGACTTGCAGCATAACCAGAGTATTAGTGAACTGTTCGGAGGCCCCTCTGTTGGGTCTCTAATCCCCCCTTCCTGGCTACCTTGTGATTTTGACCCACATCACTTGCAGTCTGGCCCTGTCTTCCAGCTTTGTGCATTGAGAACAACCTCATTTACCTTTCCCACATCTCGCCTCTCCCAGAGCCCTGCTGTGATGGTGGTAACTCCTGGGTGTTGTCTATCCTGGTATCATTTTGGGGCAGCCTGGCATTTGAGCCAAACCTTGTATCAAATCCACGTTGGACTTGAGACCTCAGGACTCACGTCTGGTACTGATGGATTGTTTAGCCAGAGAAAAAATGGAACTGGCCTGAAACCACCATGATTTTTTTGTCAGTCTCTGAGAGCTTGCAAAGATGCACTGTCAGCACTTGACTCAGATACACTGAGTCTGCCACCAAAGGAAACCTCTGCTCCATGGACCACTGGAGGTCCCTCTTGGCCTCAAGTCATGGCCAGACCCTGCGCACTCACACTGAACAGAGCTGTCCTTGCTCACTTCCCACACCCAGCACCAGGGTTGCACTTTGGCCTTGTTTTGGATGCGAACAATGTTTGAAAGCCACCAGGGCACTTTGAGGAAGTCAGATCACAGAATGGCAGAATCACAGAACATTAGGAATTGGAAGGTACCTCAAAGGATCATCTAGTCCAATCCCCCTGACACAGCAGAATCACCTAGACCGAGTCACACAGAAACACATCCAGGCAGGTTTTAAATGTCTCCCAAGAAGAAGACTTCACCACCACCCTGGGCAGCCTGTTCCAGTGCTCCATCATCTTCACTGTGAAGAAGCTCTTTATTTATTTTTTAAGAAGGGCAACCAAGTTGGTGAAGGGGCTGGAGGACATGCACTATGAAGAGAGGCTGAGGGAGCTGGGGTTGTTGAGTCTGGAGAAGAGAAGACTGAGAGGGGACCTTATTGCCCTCTACAACTACCTTAAAGGAGGTTGTAGCAAGGCTGGTGTTGGTCTCTTCTCTCCAATTAGTGATGATAGGACAAGGGGAAATGGTCTCAAGTTGCGTCAGGGGAGGTTTAGATTGGATGTTAGAAGGAAATTCTTTACTGAGAGGGTGATTAGATGCTGGGATGGATTACCCAGGGAGGTGGTGATGTCACCATCCCTGGAGGTGTTTAAGGAATGAGTGGATGCAGCGCTTAGGGATATGGTCTAGCGGTTAGACACTGGGAGAAAAGGTTGGACTCGATGACCCTGGAGGTCCTTTCCAGCCATGATGATGATTCTATGTGTAACCTCCTGTGTTCCAACTTACACCCATTGCCCCTTGTCCTATCACTAGATGACATTGTTCCTTTCCATCTCACACAAGGAAGTTCCTTTCATCCCCATCACAGGGATGAAGAAGCAGGAAGAGACAAACATGGTGTGACTACAGCTCCAGGTCTGGTTCTTGATTTCTGGGCAACTTTGGTGACACAGGACAAACATGGAGCAATGGGAGCAGCAAATCCTGCCTGCCATCAGTCACTGTTAATTAATTAGGACCTTTTAAGGGAAATTGCAAGGTTAGTTCCATGAAGAGTGGGTGTCTGCCAGAAACCTGACTCTAGACCTTTCTCTCTTGCAGGACCAATACATGTTCCTGTACACCTGCATGCGGGACATCATCGATCAGAAACAGCCCTGACACTGGCTCAGCACTTCCTGGTATCATCCTGTCCTCCACCTCTGAGGGGTCCTGCCAGGAGGGGGTGGCAGAGCACCATGGGGTTCCTTGCACAAAGCAAGCTTTGCAGGTGTTGTGAAGAGTTGGGCAGGGCAGTCCTGTCACACATTGCTGTAATCCATTGGTGCAGGCACAGTGAGGGGTTGGGTGGGATGTTCTGCTTTGGCCATCTTCTGGAATTCCTGGTGCCTGGAAGGTTTGTCACCCCCACTGTGGTGCACAGTGCCAGCTGTAGGGGTTCTGTGGTACCCCTGTCTGTCAGCACAGGGCAGCCCTGGGTTTACTTCCAGACCACTCTGGTGCCTGCAGGCTGCCGAGGTCTGACATCAGTACTGGGCACCAAAGACTCCGTGTGTCCCTGGGCGCTGGATGTGCTGAGGTCTCAAACACCACAGTGGGCAGAGTGTGGTGGGTACTGGCTTGTCTTGGCAGTCTTAGGTACAGACAATAAACAGCCCTAGTAAAGAGCCTGCTTGTAAGGGTGGGTTGGCTTTTGTGGGATTCCAGTAGTGCAGAGAGGTCTTTCCCTGATGCAGCACAGTGGCCGTTCCTGCAAGGGCCACTATACCCCTAGCTATGGGTAGGGGATGCGATGCTCTTGGGCACTCCAGACACTACAGCCACAATCCTGTGCCCTGTGGAAGTTGCATTGGAATGGAGTGAGGATACACAACAGCTATGATGCAGAGGTTACAAGATGTACTGCAAGGAGGAGACAGCGCCAAGTGCAGGACTGAATTTGCCACGCATGCTACTGCCCTTGTGTTTCCATGGACAGCTTCTACTTCTTACAAAACAAGAGTCCTGCTGTCTGGACCGCAGAGTAGGACACCCAGATTGCCTAGCATGGAGAACCATCAGCCATCCCAGAACTGAGATGATGCTATATTTGTAACTGGGTTTGATGTTTTTATCCTTGGCAGTTTCTGTGGCCACCCAGCTCCTGGCCCCACCAGTGACCAGTGCAGTGCAACTGCCAACCATGTGTTCAGGCAGAGGTGGGAATCTGGCAACGGTCCCTTGCACCTACTGCCCATGTGTAGACACACAGCTGGGTCACAGTCTCCATGCATACAATAGATCTTCCATCCTGCAGGCAGAGCTTCACTGCTGCTCATGCCCTCAGCCATCCTTTCCTTTCCCTGCTCTGCTCCCAGCTCCAAGCTGCAACTCTCATGGATGAAAGGAAATCAAGGTGGTTCAGAACTTTCAGCACATGCAGGGCTGTTTTATCCTCCACCCACCCCAGGCACCCTGTGTGTGCAATGCTCAGAGCATCCTGAGCTGTCTATGACCATCCTCACTCACCCAGACCTGGAATCTTACTGATCCAGTTGCTGTTCTAAAGTATTGCCCTGCGACTACATCTTTGTGCCAGGGTAACCCACCAGCAGGATGCAACAGGTCACTGGCTGCTCAGCCTGTGCAAGTGACCATCACACAGACAGTGTTACTGCTTCTGGTTGGATGCCGACAGCCAAGATCCCTCCAGCAGGATGTGTGAACTGTCTACATTAAAAAGTCCTGCAAACCTCAGTGGAGATCCTTGCGTTCACAAAAGGATTCACAATGTTCTTTTGGAAGAGTTTGTTCTTTGCTGAGAGGAAGCCTCTTGACTTTGTAACTTTGATGTAACCGGTAACTTCTAAACTATGCTGGTGCTGGAGGGCAAGTGTCACAGCAAGGAAGCATTGCCTGCACGTGACCCCCAAGCCCAGCGGGCGGGACTGGTGTGGTCAAGCCCTTAGCAAACTGCGCACTCTTCTTGAACAGCAGCAGCAGCTACCTGCTATGTTCTCCTGGACACAGCTCCAGCGTGAAGATCTGACACCAAGAAAGCAAGCTGCGTATTCAAATCGGGTCCAAAGAATAACATGCCCATCATCCAGAGTTTTGAGGTGATGTAGGCTCATTAATTTTAGACCTCCCCAGCGGTGTAGAATCTCACCAGTGTTGGGTGGTTTATCCCAAGAGCCCCCAAGAAGGAGCAGTCTTGAAGACCATGTGGCCTATCCTTCTTAGAAACATCAGAAACAACTTCCATGTCCAGCTTTCACCCTCCAGCCAGCCTTTAAAATTGTCCTGAGCTACAAGACAGTAGCATTTCTGCCAAGATCACCTGCAAGTCCACTCAAACCTCCTTAAGAACAGTGGAAGTGCTGGTATTTCGACACCATCCACTTGTTAGAGTCCTCTCCCCACTGCCTCAGTCTCAGCCCAGGTAACCTGCAGAGCATGCAAAAGCAGAGGTCTCCGTGCAGAGTTGCTGATGTAGGAAAAGGCCTGATGCTCACTCCCTCAAACAGGGTAGAGATGAACCACACCTGGATCCATCTCCAGCATCTAGCTGCTGGTGGTGTTGCACACAGCCTGAGGCTCTCGTCTGCTCTGAGATGCACTGAGCATGAATACTTACAGATGTGAGATGCAAGCTTTAGCCTGGTGCCCCACAGGCTCTTGCTCACAGTGTGCCATCTGCACTGAACACTGACAGGCACGGGTACCTGTATGTCCCAGTACAGCTTATGATGTAAGACACTGAACGGATCTCAGAGGATTTCAATAACATCTGAAGAGTGTCTGACTTGCACAGTGAGGCCAATCACAGTGACAATGTGAAGGAGGAGCCATTGCTGTGAGGGAACAGGAGCCTTGTGAAGGACACAGAAGCAGAGCTACGAGGGGTTTTCTTCTCTAGAGCCTGGCAGCCAATATGTGAGTCTTGTGCTGCTGGCTTCCTGCCCTGAGTGGGTGGTCATTGTCCCTTTGGCTATGCATCACCCCACAGCAGCCTGGGTTTCTGCAGAGACAAGCCCTTCCTTGTTCTGCCATATGAATTTATCAGGGTCTCCCAACAACATGTCCAATACTCCATCCTCAGAAAAGAGCAGCTGCCAAGGATGAGGAGAGACAGAACCTCCTCATCCCCACTTTCCCATTTTTCTGCAGTCAGAGCTACCCTGTGGCTCTCAGTCATTATGCCTGGGATTTAGCTAAAACCACATTCCCCATGGAGGGTATTTGGGGCTAGCTTCTGACACAGAAGAGAGGATTCAGAATGGGATCAGTCCCAGGAAATGCTTGTGGGCCATTCATGGAGAAGATCAGGACAATATCCATGAGACAACTTGGCCATCTCGCAGTTTACGCTTAGTTGATGGCAGTGACCAACCAAGATGGGAGTGAGTTCTGGTACCAGCACCACACCACTGCTCATCCAACTGGGGCTCATTTCTTGCCAGATGGACTGCTGCACCAGGGTATTTCCACAGCTCCTTGGGACAGTGCACATGGATCTCCTGTGTGTCCATGCGCAGAGGTAGCAGTGCCCAGCTACAGACAGGCAGATGTGATGCACTGACCCAGGCCTTGTGGCACAAAGTTGTGCGTGGCTCTCTTTCCAATTAATAAGTAAGCAAATGAAAACCATGGTGAGGGAGGCATGTTGCTGTCTGCAGAGCTTCCAGAAGCCCAGGAGCAAGTGATCCCACAGCTCTCACATCTGGCTAGCACCACACAACAGTGTTTCTTGTGGAGACAGAAGCAAAGGTGAACCTGCAGACATCTGCAGCTAAAGCACAGCTGTTTTGCTAGGTAGGAAGGGACTTTCTTCTCAGTGGGACTGTACACTGAGAAGGGTACAAGCTGGCTGAACACATTACTGCTGGAATACCTCTGATTTTTATGCTGTTCTGTGATTCTGGGATTTGTCACAGAAAGCAGCCAACAGTTTTCACACAGAGAGTTCGTGATGGCTGCCTCTGGGGCACAATTCACTTCTCTGCATTTCATGTCTCATCCAACATAAGGCTGACTTGGTGATGGTGATGAATTTGTGACCTCCCACCCACCGCTGTACTGGAGTCTGGAGCCACAGATGCTTGCAGAGGGTGTCATGGGAGCTGCGGTTTAGATGAATGATTTTCCAGCCCTGCAGCTCAGAGCCACAAAACTGAGAGCGGGAGAGAGACAGAGACAACAAAACAGTAAAACAAAAACAAAACAAACCTCCAGCTTGGGCTGCCCAGTGGGTACTGCACTGTGCCGTGCTGTTCTTCACATGGCTCCTGCCCCAGACAGGCAGCATCCAGCCACCACCCTCCTCATTCTGCCCCCATGCAGAGGTTAAGACCTTGGATACGAGCAGGACCATAACCATTTGGACCCCTCTTCCCACCCCTTTCCTTGGTTTTATTATGGCTGCCAGAGCAGGAGCAGACTGGGTTAGCATTGCCAATTGACTGGAGAGCAGAGGTACCCAAGCCTTGGATGTCCAAGCCACAGCCATGGGAGCCTACTGGTGACTGCTATTTGATGCCACAGTTTCTCCATTCATAAGTGCTGAACCTTTGCCCTAGGCTCTCCCCAGTCCCCTACTCCTTCCAGGGCACATTGAGTCCAGCAGTTGCCACATCTTCACACAATGTGGCAACAGGCCATGCTCTCACCACAGGAAATCACCTGAGCTGTTTCAGCACTGGGAGCAGCAGAACTGCATCCAAGTCCTCCCCAGGATCTCCAGCATTGTCTCCTATCAGATACTGCTGTCAGTTACCTGGAGAGCAAACTCTCTGGAGACAGAGAGATTCAAGGCAGGTCTGAACTGGAAGGGGAAATCCTCCTGAGAGAGACAAGAAGGACCAGAACTGAGGCGCTGTCTTCAACACTCTGCTCTTGCATGTGCTAAACTTGCCATACCTTTGGCTCCTGACTCAGCAGATGATGGCAATCCAAAAAGGAAGGTCTTCAAGCATGTAGCGTGCTGATCCAGGGTTCTGGTTCACCTATCAGATCTTCTACATAGCTCTACAGCTCTGTCCCTCTTCTCTGCAGAGCATGGACTCAGCAGGCTGTCCATGGCTTTTCACAAGCAGGCCCTCTCAGAGCCTGGATTTAAAGTGCATCTGAGCTTGTGCTATTCTGTGCCCTGGGCATCAGGGAGGAACTGTCCTTCTCCATGTGACTTCATTAGTGCCAGTCTCTCCTGCTGTCAGGTATCATGAATACTCCTGGTCCCTGTGCTCCTCCTGCTGCAGTTGGGCTGCTGGAGCATGCTGGGCAGACTGAGGTTTTCTGCTTGTTTGCACTTACATTTTGGAAACCCTCCGAGAACCCTTGCTGGGCCCAGAACCACCCACAGACTGACTGTGGTATTTGAGCCTTTGGATGGCACCAGTGGCAGCAGACACACCAGGAACTTTCATCTGACCTTTGCCCCTGCACCTTACCTCATATTGTTCTCTGGGCTGTGCCCTGGGCTTAGACATCTGAAACACAGGCTCTTGTCTCCTACTGCTTTCAGCCCATCCCTGCTGGTTTGGGCTGCTTCATGCTTTTCCTAGAACCTGGGAAATCAGCTTCATGAGGAGCCAGGGGTGGAGAGAATGTCTGAAGAGCTTATCTTAGAGATCACACTTCAGGAGTGAGAGTCCCCTCCACAAAGGCATGAGGTGGATGGTGCCCTTGTCCTGATAATGCCTACTGTTCTGTGGTGCCCCTGTGCTTTGTGAAACTGCTTGGTGCTCTCTGGATATACTCCTTCCCCTGCAAGTCCTTCTGGAAGGACTGTCTTGCTGTTGTCTTCTCCAGTGAGCAGCAAAGTGGAATCTCAGTTCCTGCCATGACCTTGGCAGTGAAAACCAGCCAGCATCCTCCTTTTCTACAGTAGGGACTGGTTGTCCATGGAGATCAACAGCCAAACATAGTCTACTGGGATAGAATAGAAAGTCTGAACGGGAATAAAAAGAGAGTACAAACAGTTGTTTCCTGGGAACAGGGCAAGACACACTCATGGGTTTGTTCCCAGGTCTCCAAGTCTGGCATACGCTAAGGACAAGAGTAACAGCCTCCAGCCCTTTGACAAGAACCGTCTTCCAGCTTGGGGAAGCACTGGCAGCACCCTGAGAGGACCAAAAGCACAGCACTGCCCATCACCTCCCTCCCCTCTGCAGGAAGAGTGTTGCTGAGTGACATGGTCAAAGTCCTGCAAGCTGCCCTGTCTGGGCCCACAGAGCTGTTTTGCACTCAGGGGACATCAGCTCTTGTTTTAAGGGTTTGGCTGCAGCCCTGCCCCAGCTGTACCTCTGTGACAACTTTGTTAGCCTTTAAACCCCAACATCTCTAACAGGCTTTGGCCAGCCACAGTCCACAGTTTGGTGGCATTTCATTTCTGACCCACAGAGAGGATCTGGACAGCACTGGTTTCCAGACTCCCAGCTCTCCTCAGGTCCAAGGCCGACATCTGGAGCCAGATGACCTTTACCTGGTGTGAATTAGCCTTTTCTGTGCCCATGAGAGCAGAGGCAATAACTGTGCTTGCAGTGGTTCACATGAGCTGGACCGTATTCCCCACTTTGGCCAATTTTTGATCTAAAATTTTCCAGTTTTTTCCTGCTTTTAAACAAGCTGTAGGAAGACCTGTTAGCCTTGCACGTGGAAGCAGCAGGAGGAATATCCCCTGCAGTGTCACCTGCCACTCAGAGGTACCGCACACTAAGGTAGTACCAGCCACTAACCCCTGGAGTTTGGTCTCAGAGTCTCAGCTCCATCATTTAAACGCAGATCTCTGTGAACAGGGATGTAGCAGGATGTGTTGGGGAGGCCAGCCTGTGCAGTGGCAGCACACGAGTTGCTCAGGTGAGGAGGCAGCACTGCTCAGCTCGGCCTGCAGCTCTTCTCATCTCCCCAAACCACAGCAGCCGCTAGAGGACAACACGCAAACACGTGTGAGCCTTGCAGGAAAACATCCACCCGTGTTAATAGGAACGAGCTGGATCTAGAGCTCCCAGTGCCTTTATTAGGGCACAGTGTGGTCCACACCACTCGTGGCAAACTGCAGTTTCAGTGGGAGCTGGCTGAAAAAAGGCGCTTCCATCCCAGAGGGACTTATTTGGAAATTCCAGGTTTACCATGGGAACAACAAAACTCTCTGGTCCAAATGATTGATGTCCAGGCTCTTGGGTTTGCCAGGAGCCAGGCGACACACTGGAATAAGTGAGCACTGTGAATATTAAGGTCTATTATCAGGTCACAAAGAAATGAGACATGGAAATGAAGGTCCACAGCCAAGCTGGAATAAAAAACAAACAGAAAAGTCAAAGCAAAGTGAGACACTCGGAGCAAAGCCCTCCAACTTTAGGCTGTGTTGCGCCAAAAACAATGTGAAAAATGTCATTGCACTCAATGTCTTCCCGAGGAAACAGCTCTGTTTCAGCAGAATGGGAGTTTTCAGTAAGAATCTCTTCAGTGTGAGATTTTTAGGAGCTCTATTTTTTTGTAAGGGCTCTATTAATAGCCAGAGCCTTGAATCCCCAAGGAGAACCCACTGAGTGAGAAATTGTCAGGAGCTCACTATGCAGTTGGTGTCTGGATGCTCCAGCTGGAGAGAGAGGGACTGGGAAGTTGTAGGTAAAATCTGCTGTCGCAGCCAGGAGCAGAATGACAGGACTGACACTTTATCCAGACTGATACCAAATTCCTGGCTGCTTTAGCACTCTGGCCATGCTAATACCCCATGTCAGAGCTGGAGGGGAGGATTGTCAAGGAACCCAGGGAGGAACCTTCTCTCCAAGGAGGGCTTCCCATCTCCCCTCCAGGCAGATTTTTACATTTGGAGCTGTCAAAACTTACGGCATCTTCAGAACTGCTCATGATGGGAGTGGATCAATTACAATTAATTTGGTTTCCAGACAAAAATCCTTGCTCCTCCACATTCAGTGACAAAGTTCTCACTGACCAGCAGTGACAGGATTTCAGTGCTACAACTACAGGATCTGAATGGACTTTGCAAATGAAATAGTTTCAGATCTTGCATCACCCAGGCCGAGAGTCCTCAGCTACAGTCTGTGCCTGAGCCCAGAACCTTGAGATTGATCCTGAGCAGTTGTTTCCAGAGGAGATGCCTACTTTGACTCAAAGGCCTCGAGGCCCCCAGCCCAGTGGTCAGCTTCCTTTCTTCAGTGTGACAGACCTATGTTCAGCTGCTGTCCCCATTAGAGACAAGACGCATGGCTCTGTAGAACAAGATGCAGCGTGATTCAAGCTGTGGGTCAGACTCGGCCCCTGTCACTGATCCCACTGCCATGGGAAGCCAGCAGTCACCAGGAGCATCACAGTGGCTGCAATCGGGAGGAAGGAGCAGAGCTGGCTTTTGCAGCAGTCTCCACTTGTAGACTGAGCACCCTTTTCTTAGCAGGTACTTCTGCTGCCCTAGAACTCAGTAACTCCTCCACACCCAAGCAGCAAGAAATCATGTTCCAGTTACATCCAACATGGTCCAGGACACCCCAAGCCCTGAGCTGGGCTGCATGATAGAATTCCAGATGATGTGTTGAAGCTCCCACTCAATTGACTATTCTTCTAATTCTGACCACTTTACCTAGGTGGAGCAAACCAGCCATTTGCTCCTGGCATCACTGTTGTGCAGCTCCTGCATTTGCAGCTCACGTGCACAGCTGACCGTGGTCTGCACTGCAGCAAACAGTGCAGCTGTGGGAGCACCATGTCCTACTGCCATGGAGAGCTATGTGGAGAGGTCCTCACTGAGCTCAGCACCATGACACTGCTGCTCCCCAGCCCCTGCCCCATGGGAACAGCAATGGGGCTGCTCATGAGGGAGGATCTGACCACAGGACAGGCAGACCTACAGCCTGGGCATGGACACTCCCACCAAACAGCTCCTGGTGAGCTCCTTACTCCCTTCTCCCCAGCTGCACCTTGACTTTACCCAGTTGCAGCTGGGTTTAGCAGCCAGCACTGACACACAGAGTCCTTTATCTGGGGTTGTATTTCAGTGTCCTAAAGTCTGGAGCCCTTGAAGTGCTGGTTGGGCCCTCCTGCCTCCCTATTTACACTCCACTGCCCTGACTGAGCCAGCTTTGCCTTCTCTGCTCTGCTATCTCAGAAAAACAGCATTACAAAACAAGTACAGGTCCTGGAGCTATGAACAGGTCTTTATTTGTTGAGGTGTTTTTTCGGCGTTTTTTCCTCCCCTTTCTTCCCTTTGAATGAAATTCCTGCCAGCTGAGAGAGAGAGAGAGAGAGAGAGAGAGAGAATGAGAGAGAGAAAGTTTAACTCCTCCCATTGGAGTGTCTCACGCCCCTGCCCAGCCCTTGAAACCAAATAACCAAGATCATTCAACAATGCCTTCCATTCCTCGGCTGCATCCTCACCACACTCTGACCTGCCAGAGACACCCTGCTTGCTGTGTGCAAGGCAGTGGCATCATTTCCCTCTGCCCAGCAGAGCCCCAAGCTCAGAGTGAGTTGGTGGCACCTTGCACCATCCCTGCAGAGGCAGCCAAGGTGAGGATGGACAAGCTCTTCTTCTGGGGTGTTCTTCTGGCCTCCTCTGCCCACTTCCAGGCAGCGCCTGCGGAGCAGGGTGCTGCACCCTCGTGCCCACCCCAATGCCACTGCGAAGAGGATGGCATCATGCTCTCAGTGGATTGCTCCGAGCTGGGGCTTTCGGAGGTCCCCACCAACCTGAGCCCTCTGACAGCTTACCTGTAAGTACAGCCCCAGCTGTTTCCTTTGCAGTGCTGTTTCCTTTGCAGTGCTTTCTCTGGAGCCCTTCACCAGCTGGGGCTTTACTCCAGCTTGGAATTTTGTGCCACTTTTTCCTGAAAGTAATTTTCCTCTGGATATTAAAACAAAAAACAGGGCAGCTATTCCTCCAGGACCTGCTGGGCTCAGCCAGTTCCCCCTCCTCCCCATGCCGCTCTGCAAACGCTGTTTATATTGCGATGTTATGCATGCTTTGCTTCTTGATTACAGCAGATCAGAGCAGCTGATTTGCTGAGCAGATTCTGATTGAGAATATCATGGGATATTTATTCCGAGCAATTAGTGAAAACTGCTCTAAGAGCCTCTGTCAAACATTTCAATAGCTGATAACTCATGGCTGTTGGGGGTTTGTGTTGAGCTGACCACAAGCAGAGTCCAAGCTGTCCATTTAGAATCAGTGCTAAAGTCCTACAAGAGGTCTGGGGGCTTTGACAGGCTGGTTTTTGTGTGGGTTTTTAATTTTATTTAAAAATTCTTGATTACCTGAATGTTTCCTGTCCTTTCTGGTTTTGATACCCCGAAGAGGTACCACCACGAGGAGTGGTGGGTTCATTTTGGGCCCCAGAGATGGTGCTATCTGACTAGTGACGGCTGAGGATGTTCCCAGGGTGAGCAGGAGATTCCATGGAAGGACCTCAGGGTTTGATCAGGAGATGAAACATCTCTTTCAGGGAGATAAGTTGATCCTGGCATGCACCAGAGAAGATGCTTCATCTGTTTATTCACAGAAAGGGCTGAAGCTGCCAACTTCAGTACAGCAGACCAGCTGGTAAAGATGGTCTGAAGTTGCTTTCCCAACTAAGGGTTGCAGCTAAGGTGTTGCCAAGGGATGTGGAGTGTACTGAGCTTCTTGAGGACAACTGGCAGCCCCCAGGCAGTGCTGGGGACATTTGTTTTGTGCTCATTATGCTGAGAGGGTGTGTTCAGGGGTGGCATACAAGCCATGTTTCTGGTTTGCTGGTGTTCCTAAGTTGTCCTGAGATGCAGTTACTCAAATGATAAAGCACCATAACCCATTCAAGAAGAGCTTTGCAAACCAGGTGGGAGCTGCCACAGCTGAATAAGAGCTTCTCTGCTCATCCTGCTTGCCTGAAGAGCACATTGATTCTTCTTGTGCCATCCATTGGATGGCCAGAGCTGTGCTGGGTCAGCTAAGAAAGAAGTATCACAGAGATGAGACAGCATGAAAGATGAGAGAAATGCATAGTGCAAACTGTGTTTCCTTGGGAGAGGGAGCCACAGAGCGCTTGCACACAAGGTGTGTCCTGTACAGAGCTGACCCCTCCACATGTGCCCTGGGGCTAAGTTTGGAGCCAGCTGAGTGAGTGAAAACACACTACAGCTCGAGTGTGACTTGATGAAGGTGGTTCTAAACATGTGGACTTTGAGAGGTTGGTGCTACCACAAGGCTGAGCAGCAGCTGTGTCAGACACCCACCCCACCTTTGCAGCCATCGTGAGATGGGGCAGCCATGGCTCCGACTCTGCAAAGATACTGCCGGTCATCTCTGCAGAGATGTTCCGTGGGCTGGTTGCCACAGAAAGCTCCACTGCGTGAAACAAGGGGCACGATGATGTTGAAACGTTCTCATTGCTGCGCGCACCCTGACCAGAGGAGTGACACCACTGGTCAGAGCAGTGACAGGGAGCCCCGGGCTACTGATCCGTTGTACGCGGACCTCAGCGGGCAGACGCTTAAAAATGCCCTTGGCTTGATGTGCTGGGACACTCGGTCTGCTCTGGCAGAGGTCCAAGGCTCTGTGGTCTTGGGGGACAGCCCTGCAGCAGCCAGCGCTCCGGGAAGGAGCCCGGAGCTGAGGGCGCTGCCGGGGCCGCTCCGCTCACACGGGGGCGCCAGGACGGCGCTGTGCGGGGCCGCGCCGGGAGGGACCCGGGGACCCTCCGGGGCCAGACCCGAGTCAGGACCGTGTGGGAGGGTCTAGAGGGGTCCACCCGCCTCTTAGGGCTGGACCTGTTTGGGGAAAACCAGCGCATTTGCCGAGTCTCGGTTGAACACCGCCGATGGACTGACGAATGGGCTGTGGCGGATGGGCGAAGGCGGGATGAGCTGGGAAATCTCGGAGGAGGACCGGGGAACTGCGTTTTCTGCCCTGTTTCTGTCACTACTTTCTTGGGCTAAGTCAAGAGTACCCTTACACGGATAGTCTCTCAGTTACAAGGTGTGCAGTCAGGGCTGGTTTTGCACAATTTGTAGAAAGATGACTATTCCAGAGAAATCGAAGCTCTTCATGCAAACCCAGGCTCTGAACGCACATTCTGTGCAAAGAAATGACTCGGATTTTTCGGAGAGCTGCGAGTGCTGGAAAACAAGCAGAGTGATGGCAGCGAGGAGCACGGAGATGAAGAGCAGCTGCTCATAAAATTTCCAGCTCCTTTGCTCCTTGCCCTATTTGCTAGGCAGATTCATCATATTCACACTCCTTTCTGTGAAGAACAGGGCTCCCTCAGGTGCAAAATAAAGGATCCTCGTAATAACATCTGATTACACACTGCCTCACCACTAATGAGCTCACTCCCCTTCATACCCCATCCTGACAACGCTGTGTCTCTGCCGTGCCTCTCTCCCTGCAAGAACCCTGTCCTTGCTCACTCTTGCACCTCCTGAACTTCATCCCCCTCATCCAAAACCAAGCTTTTTGAATTGAGGAATTCTCGGTGAGCCTGCAGCTGTGGTCAGGGAGATGGGATCAAAACAAGTAACCTCTTTCCAGGGACACCTCTCCAGTAGGCACTTGGACACAATGGTGTCTCACTGGCAGCCCTCAGAGAGCCAGCTCAGCTAGGGGTTGTCCTTGTTGAGTAACAGATCCTTGCTCTCTGCAGTGCTCCCACAGTCACCCTAAGTGCAGTTTGGCTCCTGCTGGCTCCAACAGTTCATTTATCTGAAGCTGCACAAACCAACCACCTGGCTTGTCATGCAGAGGCTGGTAGAACTTCTTGTTTTTGGGGGTGTGGGGGGGGTGTGAACTGTGTCTTAGTGTAGCCTTATTGTCCAGCCATGACTCACTAAAGGCCAGGGCATCCCCTTGCATTCACATACATCCAGAGACCTTTGGGCTTGCACAAACCTAAAAGAGCTGATCTATTCAGGAAGCAGATTTAACTTTGAGGAGCAGTAATTCCTGACAGCTAAATATCATATCTCTGTCTTCCATGACCACCGACATAGGCAGGAGAGTTCTTGTCTAGGTGTCCTTGCAGGAATGCTGGATGAGATGATCTTCAGAGATCCCTTCCAACGCCCATCAGTCTGTGATTCTGTGAGAGTTGCTTTGGGGGCTGGCCACAGAGATGGGCTGGAGCTGACAGGGGCTGTCCTCTGAGTTGCTTTGGGGACTATTTGCAGAGATGAACAGGAACTGATGGGGGCTGTCCAGAGAGGACATCAGCAAACTGGGACTGCAGAAGGAGACTGGAGCTACAAAGGGAGGGGTTCCTGCTCAGGAGAGAGAAGAGCGCACACAAGGGCATGGTGAAAGATAGGAAAACAAGAAAAGCTGTTTAATACTAAGAGCATGAGCAAGCCCAGTGTGTGGCCTGACTGTGCAGCCCCACCTCAGATTCACCAGGATATGGAAATGTTGTATCACACAGGCTGGGAAAGTTCAGTCCCTGGCTGTCCCCATGCCTGTCCCCCACTGCCTGAGCTCTGGGAACAGGGCTGTGGTTGGGTGCCAGTACTCAGTGCAGACCTCTACCCCAGGATGGCATCCTGACCCCATTCTGTCCCTCTGCATCTGGCTACCAGCCCTGGCAAAGAGGACTGGCAGCATTGCTGGTAATGAGGGGATGCTCTCAATTTACTGAGCCTGCTTCTGTTTCACCAAAAAAAAATGAAAGCGTGTTGCTGGTGCCTGCCAGGTCCCTCCTAGGGACACACGGGCCTGTCCAACCATAGCTGGCAAGATACAGAATGCTCAAGAAATGGGGTGTCTATACTCAGCAGAGGTCTCTCAGTAGTACCCACAGATGTGTCATGAGTTGAAAATTGCACATCTTGCCTTATTGCCAGCCTGAACAAGGGGACAGAGGGAGGAACTGAAATAATTGTCCAGAATCATAAAATAGCAGAGGCAGGAGGACACCTCTGGAGGGCTCTGATCCACACTCCTGTGCCAAACAAATTCTTCTGGCAGGGTTGGTCCAGTAGGTTGTTGAGTTTCTCTTAAGTTTCCCTCACCCTTTTCCCATTTTTTGCCATCCTTACAAGAAATGTTTTCCTTCTAATTGCCATCTCCCATGTTCCAGCTCTTGTCCAGAACCTCTCATCCCTCCCAAGGACAAATTCAAGAAGAATTTGGCTCTGTCTTCTTTACACCCTTCCAGTCAGCAGTCAAAGACTGCAACAGCATTCTTCTTCCATTTCTCCATCTCTTGTGAAGACTGACCAAAGCTGCTTGTGTGAGCAGTGTGTTGGGCACAGGTAGAGCAGGGAGCACTGCGATATAGGAGAGAGGAGCACGTAATTCGATGAGGAGGATACTGTTGTGGAAGTGATAAGGATGAAGGAAAGCCAGTATAGACCTGGGACACAAAACAATTGATGAGGTGCTTGAGCCATTGCTGTCACAGTAAGATTTGGAGAAAGAAAGAGCAACAGAGACTCTGGCTGCTCCTGGAGGTTCAGGCACCTCAAGAGGCTCTGAGACACAAAGCTTCTCAGTCCCCATGGTGTTTCCATCAAGATGACCAACATCAGGAGCTTTCAGGGGTGCTTTCACCTTGCAGAGACATTTTGAGCCATTGCCTGGAATTTAGCAACCCACTGGAAATGTGGAGGTCCCACATTACCCTTGCTCTCCTCTGAGCAGCCCTCTGGGATTAGATGCCACAAGAACCCGTGACAGGGATCTGCAGGAGACAGAGATGCTCTCACGTTAAGTCAGACAGACACTTCTCTAGTCACACAGTGCTGCATCCAGTGAAGGGAAAGAAATGAGTGGAAGACGCCTCTTTCTTGATATTTGCATTTTTGAAGAACCTCCAGAACTCTGGGTAGGTGAGGCATGATGGATTGAGAGATGACTAGAGGCACGTATGATGCCATAAAAGCAGCTGCTGAAAGTAGCTCCCCTCAACCCCAAACCACCCCTAATTATTTACCCCTTCACAGCCCCTGTCTAATGAGAAAAAGGAGGACAGCCCTGACAACAGCCCCTCTGAGATGAGAAACACCCCAAGAGCTGCAAGAAGAGCCAGACCACCAGTAAAGAAACTGGTGGCTGACCTACAGAAGCCTGAACAGGCATAGCAGCTGTGGGCTGGGGTGTGGGGCTGAATGGATGTCTGGGCTTGCAGGGGGCTGACAGGGAGATGGGAACTCCTGCAGGCATGTGACCTCTGTATGTCTTTGGGTGTCAGATGACAGTCATACACCCAGGGGAGGCAGAGAGAGCATCCAGAAATGCAGAGAGCACCAAATCTCAGCAAGGTGTAAATGAAATCCTCTGGGATGCATCTCTGCTCTCCTGCCCCAGATCATTTTGCAAAGAGCAAATCATCCTGTGGCTGATGCTTGCCCAGTGGTGGGTCTCAGTCACTGCATCTTCCTTATGCCATGGTACCTACATTTAGCCCACATCTGGGGCTAAACTACAGCAGTTTAGTGACCTCTCCCCATCAGAGAAGAGGATTTGGGAAAAAGAGATGAGCCCCATTGATTGAACCTAAACTGGTTTTAACAAGACAGCCAAGCTAATTCCAACGTAAAGCAAAGCAAAGTTATACTCAGCCCAGTGCATGTACAGCAGTCACAATAACAGGGAAGGCAGTTCCTCAGGAGCAGAATGGAAAGCCAGATCTTCCAGAAATGGAGAGAAGAATAAAGAGGAGTAGCAGGATGGGGGGGGGGGGGGGGGGGGGGGGGGGGGGGAAGAGGGGGAGGAAAACGGAGAGGGAAACAGAGAGGAAGAGGGAAATGGAGAGAGAGAGGGAGACGGAGAAGAAGGGAGGACGACCCCACTTCCCACTTCCTTCCTCAGCTTCCCCTTTTTTGTTGAGTATGAGAATTCTGGTCTGGGATCAACCTGTTCCCAGCTTGGGGCAGCTGCTCTGGCTGACTCCAAACTGCCAATGATCAGTAGACTATGGCTGCCCTGAGATTCTGTCCCAGTGAAACCAGGACACTTGGTTGCCACAGGAGCCCGAACATTGCACCAGGACCATACCACAAAGATGTAGTTTTATCCAGAGCTCCCAGACCCTTCCCCTTCTCAAGTCGTGATACTGCACAGGACTTTTAAAGCCACCCCAGGCCTTGGTGGCCAGACTGATGCACTAAGGGCTGTCTCTCTGCTTGATCTTCTTCGCTGCTGGAAGACCAATGCAAAATGTCACTCCCATCCTGTATGTCTAGAAGCAATCAGTCTGGCCCTTGGAGATGCCCAGATGCCTGGAAGAATAGCAGCCGTAGCAAGAGCCAAAGAAATATTTATGTGCTTGGTGTCTCAGATATGGGAGATGAGGTTGATGAAATGCATTGTAGGAGCTGGGCTCTGACACACACTCTGCAGCAGGTTCATGGGTTTCTGTTCACCATTTCACAGCTTTGGGGCAGGGTTTGCATTTTTTCATCCATAAATTATCATAGATAGTGAGAATTTCCCACCTTCAGGTACTTTATTTCCTTCCAAGGGCCCTACAAAGACCATCTGCAGAGCCTGTTGATTACACACGGGCATTCCACAAGGACACAGGCGTTCTCTAGATCCTCACTGCATCCTTGCCAGGAAGAGTTTGAGTGAGCTTTAAGGTCAGGCCACCTGAGTTCAACTCCATTTGCCCAGCACCCCAGTTATCACCTCAGGGTCTCCTGTGGCTGACTGTGGCTTTTTGCTGGCATGTTGCAAAGAAGAGCCCATGGGGGAGAATTAATGAAGGCTGACACTTCGGGATACCTGAGCAGGCTGCGCCAAACCAACATCTGCCCAAGTCCCGGGTATCAGGGGTAGCTGCTGGTAATGAGTCTCACACTGACTCTGGCTGGTGTTTCCCATCTGTAGAGGGCAGATGAAAGCTAACCAGAAGCAGTGTAATTCCTGCCTCTGTGTTCTCCAGCCTGTAATGAGGAGAAAACCAAACTGAGAAGATCTGGGAACAGTTTTGGGAGTGGCTTGTTGGAGAAGTTGAAAAGCAACCTAGAAAAGCCACAGCTACTGAGCGTGTCTTTTCAAATGGCCTTTTGCATCACTGCTCAGAGCACTCTGCTGGTTTAGCAGTCAGAGAGCAGAGGACCTCATCTCCGCATCACCGCAGTGAGCCTGATGCTGCAGATGCTGCATGGTGCCTTGCCTGGGCGCAAGGCTCAGGGCAAAGCAGCAGGAATGTGCTGACCCTTGCAATGAGCAGAAGGAGCAGAGATGAGGAGCCAATGTCCAGGGAGCACTGATGGTGCTCAGAGCAAAGCCAGAGCTGCAGGACCATTAAAGAGAGGTCAGTCCTAGACCTACCCAAAGAGCACAGTCAGAAAGGATGATTTTCCAAACAATACTTTATTTGATTGAAATGAAAAGCTTAATGAAAATGGATCGGTGTTTGTGAATCTGTGAATGAGGTCAATGTAACAAGTGGAATCAATAGGGATTACTTCAGTGTTTTCACTTCGTGGTGGTGTCTTAAAAAGAAGTTCCTATTTGTGTATTTTCACCTGCTGGTGTTATGCTTACCCACAAGCGACTTCATATTCACACTGCAGGATGCCAAAACTATCAAAGCAAAGCATCTTGGTGTTTCTGAAACACAATATATTGGCTTTTTCATTCTGTACTAAGTATTGCCATGTCGGCTCTTTGTTCTGGGTTCAAGGGAAAGGAAATGTTGAGGTCTTTGAATTTCCAATGAGATGAAATTTTCAGGCTTGTGGCAGCACTTCCTACCTCCCCCTGCCTCATAGCTTTCCCAGTTCCTCCTCTGCCATAAACTCTATTCTCTTTTGCCTCTTGATGTCATGAGGTAGAAACGTTGGCTGCTGCCATCCCATTGTGAACACTACTGGGATTCACAGGATGCTGTGCTCTCTGGAAAGCAGCTGGTCCACAAAAAAGGGCTGCAGCCCCCAAATGCTACAACAAGTAGTGCTATGGGTGATGATGCAGAGGGCTGCAGTGTTAGTACCATGGGTCATGTCTGAGATCTGCCCAGGATTTCAGTTCAAAAGGAAGAGACATCCTTTGCAGAGCTGTTCATAATTGGCAGTGGGGTGTCTGAAGTGCTAGATGTGAACCTGTGTCCACTTCTTGGTGGAGCACTGCATGAGTAGGACCACAGGAGGTGAAATGTAGGATCCACTCCATCCCAAAGCCAAACAGACCTTGCCCAGATCAAGAAGTGCCCAAGTCTCCCTGCGGAGACGAAGCAGCCAGACCTTTATGCACTTGCTTCACGACTGGCAGAGCGCTGTGTTCCCTGGCACGAAGGGAGCAGGTGCATGGGTGAGGAGCCGCTAAGGAAGGCAGCACAGTGGAGTGGTTAGAGCAAATATGTGCAGGGATGGGGCTGTGCTTCAGGGTGGGCACCTGCATGCAACTGCTATGAAGCCTTCTCCCTCCTTTCTTACTCTGCAATCAGCTAGGGTGGGACTGGGAGACAGTCCATGGTGCTTTGGCAGATGCCCCACTCTGGCTCGTATCCTCAGAGTGAGCAGGGCTGGGCAGCAGCAGGAAGGTCAGCTGCTGCTCCCTTCCAGCTGGCAGTCCGAGCAGGACCCTGGGTAGGAGGCAGCTGCATCAGCAGGTTGGTTCTCACTCACATCTGACCCTGCATTGCCTCTATACCAGCCCAGAAGTACCCAGCTTTCTGCATTGTCCTGTACTTCCAGTGAAAATGCCTTCCTCCATCCTCCCCACTCTCCTCCCTGCCCGCCCCCAAGGCTAAGCAATATGCCACAGTCTCCCCTCTCTCCCTCCTTTCCTTGAAGAATAAACTCATAAATCTGCCCAGGGCAATGAAAACACTGAGCTCATGGCCTTTAGATCTGTGTGGGAGGAGCTCTAGCTGGCGATTAAAGGAGTTTAGGGTTTTCTTTGAAAAGCTCTTTGATTCTAGGAGAGGTTTTGCTGCCAAGAGGCAGCAATGGAGCTGCAAATACTTCCCCCTCTGCACCTGCCTGGGTCAGGGAGCAGGAGGACTGAGGAGAGAAAGGGAAATGTAGAGCTTCCTGCATGGCAGCTGATGGACCTCCACACTCTGAGAAGGGGAGATCCCTCTGCCAACAGCAGAACCATGCCTGCTGCTGCCTTGGAGCCCAGAGACTCCAGCTGGGGTACCAAATTGCCTCCACTGCCGTGGAACTAGATGTTCCCCAAGGTCCTCCTTTGGAAGAGCTGGGCTGGGTCTCAGTCATCCAGTTGCCTGTGAGACAGAAAGACACTCCTCCTCTTGGCTGCTCTGAGGCATCCCAGAAGGCGTCTAACATGGGCCGATAGCTTTGGAGAGAACACAACCCACCTTCATTCATAACAGAGAAATAGCTCTGGCTGGTGAAAGTGGTGCCAAGGGGAGCCAAATGCTGAGCTCCTTTCAAGCAGCATAGGGTCTTACTGGGTGTCAGAAGCTGGGAAAGGCTGTGGGGACATCAGCACAGCAGTGCCCTGAGAAGCAGTGAGAATGGATAGGTGAGGATTACCAAAGTTATGAGAAGCCTGAGGTCTTGGAGAAAGACTTGGGTTTGGTAGGAGCTAAAGACACATCAGAAATGACCTTCACAAAGAAGAGCAGGACCAAGCACAACCATCTGGTGTTGTAGCCAAGTCAAAACAGAGCTGGGCTTCAGCCCCAGTAGAGGCAGGAGATGTGTCAGTTGTGGGAAGCAAGGGGAGGACGTGGTGAAGCTCAAATGGTGCCTCTAGTCTTGTGGGGATGGATCAAGGGTCTGGGAAGGGGTAATGCAAAATCTTTCCCAGATCTGCCAGCACAGGCTTTGCTGACAGTGGTGAAAGAGGTCAGCTCTCCAATCTTCTCCTTTCTATGAGATGACAGAGGAGTTTCTTGAGGTATCAGCAGTTCTCCATCTCTGTTTGCCTTGTTTGCAGTCCTTCCTGTAGTTGCTTCAACCTCTTTGAAGGATTTGGAAATGAAAAACAGCCCCACGGGAGTGGAACGAGTCAGACACACCTGTATGGGTAGGACCTGCTCAAGGGACTTGCAGTCTCTTCTTGTGAGCAGCCACAGATCCCACTACAAAGAGACCCCTGGGAGACAGGATAGTTTCCAGCACTGAACATCCCCATGGGGCACCAATTAGTAACATTCCCCTCCGTTCAAAGGGAAGGCGAAGCCCAAGCACCTCATGACATCTGTCAGGACTCCGCATGCTGTGGTGGGAACCGCAGGGGTGGAAGGGGAGTGGAATGTGGCCTCCTCTGCTGACTAAGAGGTGGGGGTGGGCAGGAAGGGCTGTTGGGAGGATCCTCCATGCACTTGTTGAAAGTTTGTAAAGTGACACTGAGCCCTGCAGACCTCTCTCAGGACATTCCCCCTCCCCTGCCCAGTGCCACCTCCCAGTGCCAGCAGTGCCTGGGCACAGAGCAGCGAGTTGAGCCAAGGCTGCTGTTGCTGCTGGCACTGTGACAGTGTGGCCAAGCACTAGGGATCTTGGACACCTGCAGGACCTGAAGGCACAAGGCACGTTCCCAAGGAGCTTACCTGGTGTAGGCATGACTCTGGGTGTGATCACATCTTGCCGCTTCAAGGGAATTCACAAATCTTGGTAAAACAAAGTTTTATCTTTGCATGCAAGGAATCCTCAGGAAAAGCACTTGCACTTTTAGACAGAAGTTAATCTTCTGTCTTTCCCAGAGAACATGAGACAAAACTCTGGTTGCCGGGAACAATCTCTGCAGTTTTGCTTTACGCCTGTTTCTGGGAGCATCACAGAATGGTGGCCCCACCAGCTTCCCAGTTACTGGGAGATGAGAAAGGCAGTGGCTGTGTGAGCATCCTGTTGACTTCCCAGCAGTACTCGGAGTCAGTCTGACTCTGGGCATGAAAACTGTGCTTCTGGTGCTGCTCAGAAAGCATTGCCCAAGGGGAGAACAAGTTGCAGAGTCACAGAGATGTGCTGTGAGGCTTTCTGCTCCGACTTCACAGTGGCATGGGACTCATCAGATGGTGTACCAAGCTTGTCCTAGGTATTGTCCTAAGGTCTGTCCCAAGACTGGGAGGTCATCTGCCTGAGCAGCATGTGGCCCCAGTACCAAAGGACAGAGACATAGCTTTAGGGTCAGGTGTGTTTTATTTGTGGAAAGAATGGTATCGCACTGAAGACAGGACCTTGACTATAGGAGCAGATAAGGCTTTTATTGTTGCACTGATTTCCTGTGGCAGCGAGTTCCACGGATTAAAGGGGTGGATGTTGCACAGAGTGGTTTTACCTGTGCTCTGACAGCAGCATGTGGAGCTTTAGTAGCACAGGGACAGCCTTGCCATATGCGCTGACTTTACCCTTATCCCCAGCTCAGGGCACAAACAGAAGGTTGTTGTGCTGCAGGTCGTGCTTGTAGCTGCAGTCCTGCACAGGGAAGTGCCTGTCAGGTATTAAAGGAAAGGAAGTTATGCTTTCATGTGGTGTGTGACAGCACAAGATTTATTAGTGACAAAGGCATGAGTGCTGGAAACCTTGATTTATTGAAGAGGGGGAGAGGAAATGCACTGCAGCCCATGCTGGTCAGTGTGGCTTGTCGGAGGTGAATTAGCACTGGCTGTGGAAACTGTCCGGCTCTTCCATGAGGTGCTCAGGCTCATCTGGTGACACTATGACAGAGAATCGTGGAACATTAGGGACTGGAAGGGACCTTGAAAGATCATCTATTCCAATCCCCCTGCCACAGCAGGATCACCTAGATAAAGTCGCACAGGAATATGTCCAGGCAGGTTTTAAACATCTCCAGAGAAAGAGACTCCACAACCTCCCTGGGCAGCCCATTCCAGTGCTCTGAGCCACTACTTCTGCAGGGGATGACTTTGCAGACGGTTTGAGGAATTTCTGTTTCAAGAATTTTGGGGATGAGTGTCCCATGAGCTTTAGCTCCCTTGTATGGTGGGTGTAGGAGATACAGAAGACTGGTGTGCAGCATGAGAGTCCTGGACTCTTTTCCAGCTCAGTCCTAGCCTTCTGGTTTACCCCAAACAAGACATGTCCTTTTCCTGGGCCTCAGTCTCGCTGTCTTTAAAGCACTACTAGTAAACCCTTCTCTAACGATGTTTCAGATCAACTGATTAAAACAGAGCTAGGGAAGAGCTGGAGCACTCAGCACTTTTCAGCCACATGTCTGGACCTCTCAGGTTAAAATACCTTTTAAAAGTTTATTAAAAAATTCTTTAGCTTTACATTTGTTCAACCACAACCTGAAGAAAAGCAAAACTAATCTCTCAGAGTTGTAGCCGGCCTTTCATGTCCGCTGACCTCATCATTCCTTTCTCGTGGATGCAGCCACAAGTCAGTGCAGCTACTGAAATCCTTCTCTAGAGCCATAACCAGCAGCAGTTGGAAAGCTCATGGGCAGTCCTGGTGAACTCCATAGAGGAAGTGAACCCAGCGAATGAACTTCAACTTGGTCAGAGCTTCTGTAAACCTAATCTAATCTGTTTTCTATCAGAAGCTACCTTGCTTTTAGCAATCTTCTTCCTGAGCATATAGTGGTAAAGAACAGCTCTTTGGCTGAACCAGAAAAAGGAGGGGAATGATTGGCTTGCATTAAATAATCACAGAACCACAGAATCACAGATATTTGGGATTGGAAGGGACCTCGAAAGAACATCCAGACCAATCCCACTGCCACAGCAGGATTACCTAGAGCAAGTTGCACAGGAACACATCCGGGTGGGTTTTAAACCTCTCCAGTGAAGGAGAATTCACAACCCCCCTGGGCAGCCTGTTCCAGTGCTCTGTCACTCTCACTGGGAAGAAGTTCCTTCTGGTATTTATATGGAACCTTCTATGTTCCAGCTCACACCCAATACCCCTCGTCCTATCACTAGATGACATTGAGAAGAGTCCGGCTCCATCCTCCTGACACCCACCCTTCAAATATTTATAGACATTAATGAGGTCACCCCTCAGTCTCCTCTTCTCCAAGCTAAAGAGACCCAGGTCCCTCAGCCTTTCCTCATAAGGGAGGTGTTCCACTTCCTTAATCATCCTCTATGCTGGACTCTCTCTAGCAGTTCTGTGTCCTTCCTGAACTGGACGCAATACTCCAGATGTGGGCTCACTAGGGCAGAGTAGAGGGGGAGAAGAGCCTCTCTCGATCTACTAACCATTCCCCTTCTGATCCACCCCAGGCTGCTGTTGGCCCTCTGCTTTGGGGTTCTTTTCAGGATTCCCATGCAGTTAAAACTAATCCAAACCAAAAGTGCTTGCTCTGGGTATCCGTGAAACATTTTGCTTTGACCCAAAAAAGAATACTTGGATTAATTTTTAAAGGTCCTTGAAAATCTTTAAACTCTTTTCAAGAAGGTCTCACAATGGATTGTTCCACCACCTGTCCTGCGTCTTTTTCAGTGGAGCACAATTTTTCTGTGAACTTACTTTTGACAGAAACACTGTGGCTTCTGCTTGACCTGGGGAGTCGCTCAGATGAGCTTGCGCCATCACTAGTTTTTCCTTTCCACACAGTTTCTGTCTTTTTCCCTCTCACTGTACAGACTCACAGGTCTCATGGGAGCACCATCCTCATGCCAGGAGAGTTGCGCTGACTTTCTAGAGAAACTAGAAAGTGACTGGGAGAGGGTAGGACAGAATCCACGAAGGCTTCAGAGAGCTCCTTTGACTATCGCTGGCTACTGCCAACACCTTCGAAACACCTTTGAAACATCTCCAGCATGTTGGGCACCGTGACTGGGCTGGAGGGGAAATCCACGCTCCCTTTGAAGTCTGGATACTTGAGCAGTCTTAGAATTATAGGGCTGTAATATACAGGAATGTGTGGGGCTATAATTGTGACTAAGATCCCTGGATGAAAGGTGCTATGTGCATACAAAAGGTATTATTATTATTATTGCTATTATTATTACTACTATTATTATTATAGGGCTGCAATATGTGGATTGGAGATGAAAGTAGCAGCAAAAGATCCTGAAATACAAGATGTGTCTTAAGGAAATTTCAGCTTGGAGTTAGGTTTTGTCTACATTGGAAGAAGTGTTGCCAGCTAGATCCTCTGCTCTGACAGCTCATGGGCTTTTATGGAAGAAGTCCTGTATGTAGGCAGGATTCCCACATCCCAGTTGCTCTGAGGAGGAGCTATTCCAGAGCTGGTTTTGCAGAAAAAATTACATCAGACTCTGAGACACCTGTGTTGCTGCCACACAGGCTGTAGCCATCACAAAGTAAGTCCCTGGCACTTGGACCACCTGGTATGAGAAGTACAGGAAGTGAGGACTCTTTGCTGGGTGTCCAGGGTGGAAACAGGAGCAAAGTTCCAGCGTTGCTGAGCAGCAGAGAGAGCTCATGTGCATTGATCTTCCAGCAGAGATCAGGCTAGATCAAACATCCTGAGCTCATAGTCCCCTTTTCAGCCATCAGTCACATCTCTCCCTGAGAAGCCTGAAAGCAAACAGAACACAAAGGAAGACAAGAATTAGCTTTGATCCTCTGTGGGCTCTGTGGCTCTGCACAACCTTTGCCGTCAGCCTCAAGTGTTTCTCCTGCCCTGTCCTACCTTCAAATCTCACTAAGAAGGGACTTAGGCAAAGCCAGGTGCTGGAGTGGGACTCCCCACAACAGCACCTGTGGGGATTTTCTCCTGTGTCACAGCCTCTGCAAAGAATTAGGTTTCACCCTGGTGTGCAGCTCTCTCCTAGAGAACTGCCTCTCCTGGAGAGGTGGGGGAAGGATTTAATCTGCTCTGATTTCCATCAGCTTTGAAAGCCCAAGCAAAATCAATTGGAGTTTTTCCACTGACTTCAAAGACTTTGGGCAAAGGCCTTGGCTCTCCTGCTTCGGGGGCTATCATCTATGAGAGTGCACAGACAGGTCTGCACTCAGCTGATCTTGCCAAAGAGCTGAACCAGAGACACAAGAGGAAGGTAGAAGTGGGAAAGAATGTTTTGCTGGAACTAGAACCTCCCTGAGAGAGGCTTTCTCCTTTCCTAGGAAGCAGTGTTGTGTTTGGCTGGCACAGCTAGATCTCATGTGGCACTAGGATCTCCTGATGAGCTTCAGCGGGAACCAAACCTACGTGTTGGTGCTGATCCCTGGAGCAAGGCATCAAGTAAATTGAACTGGCTGCACCAATGCACCCTTTCAAGCATCCAGGCCTCCGTTCTCCTGCAGTGTCGTGTGAACCAGTGGGCAGCTTCATGCTCCAGCCTGGAACAGCTTTCATTTCAACGGTGGTTATGAGAAGGGGTGGTGCACACAAGCTAGTGTGCACCAGAATTTCTCACAGTCTCCTTAAGCCTCTCTCTTGATGTCTCCGTGGCAGCGCTTCAGTGCCCAGCACAACGTGCAGCAGAACAGTTCTGCCAGATGGACCTTTCCCATAAGGGTGTGGAATAACTGCCAGAGGTGGATGTGCAGGAAAAAGCTTCATGCTAGTAGCCCTCTGAGGTGTCACCAGCTACAGCACTTCTGCAAAAGACTTTCTTCTCACTTGATGCTGTTTATGGCAGGTACAGGAACGGGGGATTCAAAACCTCTGCAAGGAAGTGTTGAAAAAGCTGCAGTGTTATAACTGTACCTGGTGGTCTTGGGCAGAGCAGAGGAGCTGTGGAGTGCCAGCTGGTACCACTTTGACTCCAGAATCAGCTTGAGAGTCTTAGAAAAGAAATATTTCTCCAGACTTGTCCAGCAGCTTGTGCTTCCTGCTGCATTCACCATGAACCAGAGCTCACTCGCAGAGCAGATGCTGCTTGTAGACTAGAGCCTTGATACTGGTGCTTTTGCACAGCTGCGTAGATGAGTAATGTCAAGCACAACTCTCCACCAAGTGGAGACGGGCAGATTTTTTTCGACATCCCTGAACTACCAGAAGTGCCCCTGGAGCAAAGGATCATCTCAGGCACCTGAATATCCGGATATAAAAACATTCCCCCGATAAGATGTGTGCCAGAACTTTTGAAAGGGTTGTAAACCAACAAGTGGCCCGAGCCAGGTGCTGTGTCCCAGTCTGGCAAACAGGAGGAGCCCTGGGGACCCTTCTGCATCCCTGAGCAGATTCCATGAATGCTGTGCTCTGGGAGTCCCCATGTTATAGGCTGTTGTGCTCCCTCTACATCCATCCCTCTTTCTGTTATTTTGCCCCATGGCCAAGACATCCCACACATGCTGGCTTCTTGGGAAGTTTAGCGTTCTTCTGGTCAAATATCACTCCTGTGTTTTTACCCCACGTGCCTTGTGAAGCCAGACATGCAGGAGCAGGAGCACGGTATCTACAGGAACCGCAGAGAGCACGGAGCAGAGGCTGGCTCACATCAGGGGCGATGAGTCAGGTCCATACACAGCAGTTGCTAAACTCACACAAGTGAAGTCTGGCTCCTCGGCAGAAGGATTCAGCTCCCCAGCCCTGCTCCACTCTTTCCCAGCTGCACTTATAAGTGGAGCTTTACCCCAGCAGAGTTGGGAGTGATGGTGACTCACAACCACTCAGTGTGAACCATGCAGCCAGGCACTCCAGCAGTGTGTGCGGGAGACAGGAAGACTCTTGTTACCCACTTGACAGCAGAAGAAAAGCTCTTCTTGGTGCGCAAGGACCACCCACCAGAGACAGAGACAAGGCAAGATCTGTCACGCTCTAATGTCTTGTGGCTTCCTGGTGACACCATAGAGTCTGTTGCAGTTAATGGAAACCCTCTAGTTACTCAGGGTAGCAGAGAGCCCCCTGAGACAAGCCAGCTCTTGGCATCTCTGAAACTCAGCTTGTCCCACCATAGGAGCTCCCAGCCCCCTGCGTGGCCATTGCCAGGCTTGTCTGGAGAGGACCTCAGTCCAAATCCCTGCAGGCTTAGAAGTCTGGAGCGTGGTGAGGAGTGCAGCTGGTATTCATCTTACCTTGGGCCACGAGTTTCAGACAAGAAGCCAAGCTGCTACAAAGAGTATACACAAGCTCTCCTTTTCTCAGAGATTCTTCATCTATAAATCATGCACTGTCTTCAGAGGCTTGGATGCTTACTGGCCACAGAGACCCAGGCTTTTCTGGTTTACAATAGGGAGGATGCTGGCAGGATCAGCAGTCCCCTGGGAAAGGGCTCAGAAATTAGCAGACTGTATAGCTCACTGCGGCACTGGTACCACTTGGGACATCTGCCCACATGGTTTGCATCAATAGAAGGAAAGACCGACAGGATCCTGTCTGCCATGTGTCCACATAACTAGGATGGATCCCTTGGGTTGGATCCTCAGTTTCTGCTGGCTGAGACCTCATGCTGCTGTCTTTGAAATTTCCTCATGAAAAGGCCAGAAGTCCAAAAAGCGTTGTTCAAAAGCTTTCAGCCATATTGTTTCATTTTGGGACATCTTTGGTCTGAACACAGACAGTTTTCAGCCAAAAAAGGCTGAAAACCACCAGTAATTTTCAGTTCTGATAAAAGAGCTGTTCTCCTCTTGACAGTGTCAACAAGTGCTGGTTTTTGCTCCTTGCTCATTGTAGTTTCCTGTGAGGGGAAACAAATGTCTCCAGACAGCAACCCCCTGGGATCCCAACACTTTGCCATCTCTCTCACCCAACACAGTTCCTTCTCCAGGGACTATTTCTGTTACCTCCAAGGAGATGCAGAATGCAGCCTCTGGCCCAGGGGTCTGGGCTGTGTGCGAACAGAAACGTTATTTATTGAGCTTTCTGGCAGGTGGCTTGTTTCACTGTAAGATTCAGCTCAAAAAGGAAGGATAAATCACAGCTCAGAATGGTGCTTGCTAATAAAGCCGTGGCTGGAAAACAGTAACGCAATAGGTGGGAAACTCCAATGCTTTGGTTCTCATCCATCTGTGAGACTGTAGAAGCACAAAATACTGCCTGATTAAGCAGATGAGGAGCAGAGTCCACCTGCCTATGCCCAGGGCTGGCACTTTGCAGGGATCCTGCTGTGCCAAGGGGATTGGACTAGATGATCTTTCGAGGTCCCTTCCAATCCCTAATGATTCTGTGATTCCGTGACTAGGGCTTAAGAGCACTCTGATAAGGTGGTTCCAGAAGGAAGGCTGACCAGATTTGTTAAGTGACTCCTCAAGTATCAACCTGCTACTCTTCCTGAAACAGAAGAGATCATAGAATCACAGAATCACAGAGCATTAGGGACTGGAAGAGACGGCAAAAGATTATCCAGTCCAATCCCCCTGACACAGCAGATCAAGTTGCCCCTAGATCAAGTTGCACAGAAACATGGTCAAGTGGGTTTTAAACATCTCCAGAGAAGGAGACTCCACAACCCCCCTGGGCAGCCCATTCCAGGGCTCTGTCACCCTCACTGGAAAGAAGTTCCTTCTCATATTGTTGTGGAACCTTCTATGTTCCAGCTCACACCCATTGCCCCTTGTCCTATCATTGAATGCCACTGAGGAGAGCCTAGCTCCATCCTCCTGACACCCACCCTTTCCATTTTGATCAACATTCATGGGGTCACCCCTCAGTCTCCTTTTCTCCAAGCTAAAGAGACCCGCATCTCTCAGCCTTTCCTCATAAGGCAGGTGTCCTACACCCTTTCATCATCTTTGTGGCTCTGCACTGGACTCTCATGTGCTGTCTGGGACTCCTCAGAAGTGGCAATCAAGACAGCGTAACACAACTCTCACAGTGGCTGGACAGATACAAGAACTGGGTGTGCATTGCTCCAGAGACCTTCTCTACACGGCAGCTTACAGGAGTTGCTCCAGACCAGCAGCTCAGTACCCACCCAGTCACTTGCTCGGTCCCTGCAGTGGGTGGGAGGGAGAATTGGAAGGGCAAAGGTGAAAGAAACCCCTGGGTCAAGACAGTTTCATAGGTAAAGCAAAGCTGAGCACACAAGCAACACAGAACAAGGAAATCACTCACTACTGCTCATCAGCAGGCAAGTGCTGAGGCACTTCAGGAAGCCAGACTCCATCATATGTAACAGTTACTTGAGGAAACACCTGCCATAACCAACAAATGTCCCCCCTCTTCCTCCTCCTCTTCCTGGAGATTTTAGCGCTGAACATGATGTCATGTGGTAGAGGATATCCTTTGGATCGGTCCAGATCAGCTGTCCCAGCTGTTTTCTCTCCCAGCTTCTTGCTTGGCTCCAGCCTGTTCCTGGTAGGGGGTCAGAGCAGAAAGAAGATCCTGTGTGAAGACTTTTAAGCAACAGCCAGAACGCTGTTGTATTACCAGCATAGTCGGAGCTCCACAACACAGCACCCCATGAAGTACTGAGAACTGAGGCTGACACACAGATGTTTCCTTTTTTTCTGATGAAAAACTGCAGATACCCAAGTTCTTGTGAGACATGTGGAGAGAAACCTTCCTCTGGGCTTTTCACCCAGGACTTGGCTGACCTTGGGCAAAAGCCACTAAGTTGGATAACAACAGGTGTCTGCTCCAAGAACAGATGTCATTGATGCAGTGGAACACTATAAAAGTGAACTCGCTTGCAGGGGGCTGGAGAGAGTGTATGTCCTCTCTCTGTGGGATTCTATCTCTGTCTCTCTCTATCATCTCTCTCTATCTCTCTCTGTGGACAGGCCATTGACCTCCATCTCAGAAGTGCAGGATACAAAGGCCCCTTGATTCTGGCCCTTATTTGGCTGTTGTCCATATGGCAGAGCCTGGCTTCAGCAGTCTACGTCTAGCTTTTCAACCTCATCTTGCAGCTGTGCTGCTCAGTGAAGCCGACAATCTACATGCTCACACTGTACAAAGCCTGGGAAAAGTGAGAGACTGTTGCATTCCCTGCAGCCTGTCACTTGCACAGCCTCATCTTGCTGGGGGACCTCTATTTGGGTTCCCACACCCATGTGCAGTGGTGACTGTAGCCTGGTCTTCCTCTGCCATTTAATGCCTCTCCATTTAATTTTTTTCTTTGGCCCCTGGTGGCTAAAAGCTGCTAAAGTGGCACCGGCTCTGTTGCTGCTCCACGCAGTCAGAATGTGACTTCTGGTTTCACTGCATTTAAAGATCCTGCAGCTGGAACCCCACCGCATTCTTTCTCAGATCTTTCCATGAGAGATTCCAACTCCCACCAGCTGTCTCTTACCTCCCCTGAGGTTCCCTGTTTAAAGAAACCTCCAAATCGACCAAAAACCTCAATAAATAGCATACAGGGACCAGGCACCAGCTCTGTCACTGCTCTGTGTGTATTTGCTTTCTGCTCATGTCTGTGTTCCTTTGATTGGGCTGCATCATTGGCAAACACCCTCTGGGCTGCTTTGAAGAAAATTAGCCCAGCCAGAACCAGTTCACACTTCCAACAATTTGCAAAACTCCAGCATCCACCTGCTTTTATCACTACATGAGTTTATGGCCACAGACAGATTAAAATCATCCTTTATTTTATTCCATTGTTGGTCCATCTAAATCAAGGATTTAGAAGCTCATGGACCTGTGCAAAGCATTCGACACTGTCCTGCACAACATTATGATCTCTAAACTGTAATGATACGGATTTGATGAATGGACTACTCAATTGGATAAGGAACTGGCTGGATGGTTGCACCCAAAGAGTTGTGATAAATGGCTCAGTGTCCAAATGGAGATGGGTGAAGAGGGGTGTTTCTTGAGGGTCAGTACTTGGACCAGTACTATTTAACATCTTTGTTGGTGATCTGAACAGTGGATTGAATGCCCCCTCAGTCAGGGGTGAAGTCAACACCCTGGACGGAAGGGAGGCCATCCAGAGGGACCTTGCCAGGCTCAAGAAGTGGGCTTTCCAAACTGCATGGAATTCAGCAAGGGTCAGTGTAAGGTTCTGCACCCAGGTCGAGGCAATCCCATGCACAAATACAGATTGAAAGGAGAAAGGATTGAGGACAGCCTTGATAACCTTCTCCATTTGGGAGTGGGGGTGGACCAGAAGTTGAAGGAGGCTCCTAGGTGACCTTCTAGCAGCTTTCCAATCTCTGAAGGGGGCTACAAGAAATCTAGGGTAGGGCTTTTTACACAGGTGCATAGTGAGAGGACAGGGGGAAAGGGTTCCAGACTTGAAGATGGGAGATTAAGGTTGTACATGAGGAACAAATTCTTTCCTATGAGGGTGCCGAGATGCTGGGACAAGTTGCCCAGGAAAGTTGTAGCTGCCCCATCCCTGGAAGTGTTGAAGACATTGGACAGGGCCCTGAGTAATCTGATCTAGTGAAGGTGTCCCTCCCTCTGCAGGGGAGTTGGAACTGGATGATCTTTAAGGTCCTTTCCAGCCCTAGCCATTCTATGATCTTCTAAATCATGATGTAGATGCTCAACATGCTGTTCTGAGCAGGACTCTGACAAATCCCAGAATCGCAGAATCATTAGGGATTGGAAGGGACCTTGAAAGATCATCCAGTCCAATCCCCCTGCCACAGCAGGATCACCTAGACCAAGTCACACAGGAACACATCCAGGCGGCTCTTAAACGTCTCCAGTGAAGGAGTCAGTCCAATTCTGATAAATTAATTCACTTTCTTCACTTTATATCTAGTAATGTCTGTAATGCTGTTCATCGGTTATGTGACCTTCTCCCTGACCATATTACTCACAACTTTCTGGAGGCAGGAAGGCAATATTTGTGTCCTGTAATTCCAGACCAAAAGTCTTTCTCATCGTCCCATGCAACTGGTTACAGCACAAGCCGGCTGAGGCAGTGTCATGAGTTTTCTGAATGTCCAGATAATAGTTAGTGACTACTTAACACATTCTTCTACCTGGCAAACGTGAGGGAATGTCTGGGAAGTTTGAGGTCAGACTTAGTGCCATTGGAAGGTTTCAAAGGTGCCTTGGGCTGTTCTAACTGCTCCTGTTCTCTGCTACAATTTGAACCTTCACCACACTAATAGCTTATTGTGATGTTGTATCTGACTGGGTGGATGAAGAGAGAGCAGTGGATGTTGTCTACCTTGAGTTCAGCAAGGCTTTTGACATCCTCGTTAGGAAAATCATGCAAAGAGGGTTAGGTGAGTGGACAGCAAGGTGGGTTGAGGGCTGGCCATGTGATAGAGCTGAGAGATGTTTTCAGCGGTGCAGGGTCGAGCTGGAGACCAGTGAGAAGCGGTGTTCCTCAGGGCTCAGTACTGAATCTGGTGTTCTCCTACATATTCATCAATACCTGGACAAGGGGCAGAGTGTCCTCTCAGCAGCTTTGCTGATAACACAAAGCTGGGGGCAGTGGCTGACATACCAGAGGGCTCTGCTGCCATCAAGCATGACCTGGACAGGCTGGAGAGTTGGGCAAAGGTGAACCTAAGGAGGTTCAACAAGGCCAAATGTAGGGTCCTGCACCTGGGGAGGAACAACCCCAGGCATCAGTACTGGTTCAGGGTGACCTGTTGGAGAGTAGCCCTGAAGAGAAAGATCTTTGAGTCCTGGTGGACAGCGAGCTGGCCGTTAGCCCACAGGGTGTCCTTGTTGTCAAGAAAGCTAATGGTACTTTGGGGTGCATTAAGAAGTGTGTGGCCAGTAGGTCTAGACAAGTCGTCCTCCCCTTCTACTCTGTCCTGGTGAGTCCACAACTGGTGTGACCAGTTCTGGGCTCCCCCATTCAAGAAAGACTGGAGAGAGTCCAGTGGAGGGCACTGAAGGTGACTGCAGGCATGGAGCATCTCTCTTAGTAGGAAAGGTTGAGACAGCTGGAGAAGTTTAGCCTGGACAATGAGAGAAGACTTGATTTCTGCCTGTAAATACCTGAGAGGTGGCTGTAGAGACGGTGGTGCCAGAGTGTTTCCAGTTGTGCCCAGTGACAGGACAAAGAGCACTGGGCACAAGCTGGAACACAGGAAGTTTCATTTAGGAACGAGGTGAAACTTCTCTGCAGTGTGAGTCCCATAGCCCTGGCACAGGCTGCCCTGAGAGGCTGTGGACTCTTCTGCACTGGAGACAGCCAAACCCAGTAGCATGCAGCCTTGCTCACTGTGCCTTAGGCAGCCCTGCTTTGGAGAGGTAGTTGGACTTGATGATCTCTTGATGTGCCTTCCAGCTCTGGTGATTCTATGATTCTTCGATTCAGACCCACCAGATTCATGATTAAACCTAGAAGGGCTTTTTTTTTATCCCATCACTTTGAGTTATCTTGGCAGTAGGGTGATCTGTCCTGGCTGCAGGACTTCAATTTCTCTTAGCACATGGGGGAATCCTGCAGCTGCACTGGAGGAGTTTTGCTACCCTCTTGCTATTATGTCTCTCACAATCCTGATCGTTTCAAAGTTGAGCATTCCTTCTTGTTTATCCCAGGGCACAGATAAACCACAAACCTCAGGGCTGGGACCACTGCTCTCCAAAGCCTGAAGTGGGGCTACAGTTTGATTTGTTATGAGATTAAGCCCTTCACGAGAGACAGCACAAGCAGATGCATTGCTATACACACAAGCCATGCATCATCAAGCAGACCTGAGAGGAGTCTTTGCCCTTGAGTGGCACTGACATACCTGTGTTGAGCACTGTAAGTCTATCAAAGCTCAAGCAGATACAGACTGCAAATTTTCAGAGCAGCTGAGGTCATTCACTACCTGGTTGGGGAACCAGGGAAGCCAGCTGCTTAGTATCTTTATCAAACACGGATCCAATGCTGCTGGAAAATAAACCCCCATGAAAGTTAGAGCTGAGCAATGGCCACTGAAGTCTATACCCAGGGAGGCAACTGTGGACAGTGTAGTCAAAGGTCATGTGGAGCAAAGGTCCAGGGAATAGCAGACTGCTCTCCCTCAGCCACCTGGATGGTACCTACAGTAATGGAGGTTCTGTGTGCCTGCATGTAGCCTTCCCTTGGCCTTGTACTACCAGGGGCTTCCCCACCTCACATACAGCATGTGTGAGCATAGCTCTGTTTGCCCTGTGGACTTTGGAGTTTTGGGGCTGGAGAAGGTGTAGGGTCAACCTAGGGTCTGTCATGGTCATCTTCACAAGCCTCTCCATGCCAGGGATGGTGTTTCATTGTGCACATCAAATGCATTAACTGTGCCCACCACACGTTCGCTGAGAAAGGGCTGTTTCCTGCAGGGGATCCTGGCAGCGTTGTGTTCTCAGGTACTGTCATCTTGGGATATTGCCGGATTTTAGTTGTTGCTCATGGTGGTGCAACTTGTCTCGACAGGACAGGTGGTACTTTGGTGCATGAGCAGAGGGAGTGCCACTGAATCACCTGCCAGGGCATTGGATTTCCAGACATGGCCCACACACCTCACTGACTTTCTCCCGGGAGACTCGGTCACAGGTGTTGGGTCATCCCTTCTCAATCCATATCTAAAAAGGGAGAGAGCAGAGCTGGCACTCCAGACATTCCACGGGAGCACCATCCACACCCAGGATGCAAAGCTTCCCACATCCTGCTGCTGCCAGGGAGCTGAAACCAAAGGTGGATTGTAAAGCTCCTCTCTGCTTCATGTGGAGCAACACCTGGGTAGCTCCCAACCTGGAGCTGTGGGAAGGAGAGAGTGAACAGCAAGAGCAGCTTGATCCAGCAGTGGGGAGAGTCCTTGGCATGTCTCTCCACCTCAGACACCCTGCAGGTCCCTTCTTGCTGGCTGTATTTGATGGCAGTGTCTCTCAGTCACTGAGTGACTCTATTGATCTAGGCAAGATACATGTGTCCTTGTGCATTTGAGAACTTACTGCAACAGCTCAATCAAGAAAGTCCCGGTCTCTTCTCCAGGTCAGGATAAAAATGAGGCACAAACTACCTCACACCAGTGTTCTGCCTCCCACTCCTGCTCTGCTCCCCCTGCTGACGCACACAGCTTTCCCTCTAGTGGCACCAGGCGAGGGGCAGGACGGGAGACGCAGCTGCTGACCAAGACACCAGCACTGAGAAGAGCTGAGCAAAACCAGCACTGAGCACCCAGGTGTTGGTCCAGCATACAGCACCCAGAGGTATTATCTCCCAATCTGGGAGAACATCAGGGAACGTTGGGCCTGCCCATAGAGCTTGGCCATTGCCAGGGCAAACCTCCAGAGTTTTAAAAACTCCGTGTAATTAATGAAAAAAGCGTCACAATGGCACAATTCATTATTACCGATGTGTGCAGGATCTGCATTCCTCTGGGGCTGATCTGAGCAGATGAACTCATCTCATCCGCGTTGTCTTTGGCAATTTACTGATTCCATGAACCCTTCTCCAGGTCTGTCACTTACTTGCTTTTTAATCCTCAGAATCCACCAGCTTCCAGGCACAGAGTCAGGTGGATTTGCATTGGATCACATCTGTCAAGAAAAAGGGAATTAGGAGCACTCTGCTTGAGGATCATTTCACACCACAGCAACCAGCAGGGATGTCAGCACACGAGCTTTCAAACTTTCACCAAGAGTGAGCAGCTGAATTGATTTCTGCTGTTGAAAGCTCTGGTTTAAAAAAAAAAAGCTCAGTGACAATGACTTCTGTGATTTTAGTTACTAGAAATAAATTGTCTCTCTTGTACCGATGTGAGAGTGAGTTCCCAAAGAGTCACCATTATCAATCTGGTGAGACGGGAATAAGCGCTCTCCTAATGTGTCAGCACTTACAGACAGAGAGACAGACCTAGACGAGCTGGTGGAAGTGCAGGTCTAGAGCAGGGTTTACTAGAGGAAAGGCAGAAGAACAACCTGTGGCCACAGCAGAGAGCCATCTGTGAGGAGTAGCTTTTTCTGTCCTCTGCCTGGTGGGCACCCATGCCTAGGACAGAGCAAGGTCACCTATAAATAGCACCCATCCACTGGAAAAGGAATTCTGCTCTCATGCCATTCTACACTAACCCCACGTGGAGCTGGAACTTCCCCATCTAGCTTGGATCTCTGCTAGGGGAGGTTCAAGCCCTGGAAAGCGTAGTGGTAGTTGGCTAGCCCAGCATAGAGGCTAGAGACCTGTCAACTGCAAGGACAATGGCGCCTCGACAGCCTCAGGACTGAGTGCATTTGCTTTATCACTGAGATCCCATTTCATTCTCTATCTCATCCAGATTTATCGTGGATACAATTGCTGTTATTTCTTCGGCTGACTGTGAGAGGGTCAGGGCTATTCTCCAGATGTGAGACTTATCTCTTTTGCTCATGTTATGCTCTTTTTGATTGCAGAGCATGGCTCCCTGGTCAGTGTATGTGCTTAGGGCAGAAGATGATCACTCCATGGTTTCATCAGGTCTATCTATGTGCAGGAGCTTATGGCCGCCACAAAGGTGGCCCAGGGCCTGTCCTCTGAAAGCCATGGCTGAGCACCAGCTTTACTAAGCACAGACTGCTCATGTAGACAGCTGGGAGTTCATCTTCCTCATCTCCAACTGTTTTAAATGTCTCTAGTTTGTTCATTTTTATAAGAGGCTGGAAAGGGAAAATAAAGCTACAAGAATCCATGTGACACTCCCAGACTGTCCTGTGGATCAGCACTGCCAGGATTCAATCCTCTCCACTGAAGCTGCCACTGAAACCAGAACAAAATGGAAACAGGGTAGTTTTTGCAAAAAGAAATAAAGTCTGTGAGATAGGAAAAGGCTGGATTAGGGCTCAAAGCAGGAAGCATTATGGGATGCAGAGACAAAGGGAGCTCTTGACAGCTGAGTGTAGGACACTTTCAGGATGGCTATACAAGCATCTAATTTATCACGTATTTTATTATTATAAATGGTTATATACAAAAATTGTTATAAATTGTAAGATGTTGTTATATTATTTAATCTTATAAATTATCACTTAATTTGTAACATTATTGGAGATAATATTGGAGCTTGGAGAGAGGTTCCCCAGAGCTTAGAGCTTCCATGGAGACACCATGCCTATCTACCACGGCACGGTGCAGGTTTCTCACTGTCTTCTGGATGGAGGATTTCCATGAGATATTCAGTGGCTCTCCGGGAGTTCTCCTGTGTGTGTAACTACCTAGCAAAAGAAAGGATGTCTGAGTTTCTTCAGAACCCAGTATTGCTTGGATTTGACACTCTGGAGGGCCGCCAACCTAGATTAGAGGGAGGAGTATGCTTTTTCAGTTTCTCTGCATGAGGATTCATTAGGCAGTAGAATAACTCAATGCAGCAAACATGTCAGTCACGGTGTTCATCTGAGCAGAAACTGCGAAAGGTTCCCCACAAAAAAAAACCCAGTTAAATTTTCAGATGGGAGTGAAGTTTGTAGGTGTTTTGTCTAGACTGTCTGTCCTTTTGATGGAGTTGGAGACTCCCGACAATGAAAATCTGGCTGGGCTTTAAAGCCTTGCTTTGATTTTCTCAGAAGGGCCTGTAATCCCAGTGCACAGTCTGGGCTAACCAAGAAATCTGTGCCTTTGTAATTGGGTGCAACTGAGAGTGAAATCATTGATAGCCCTCAGCTTGCCCAGACAGCTGTACAGATAAATGAGTGCTGTAGAGATGGTGCAAGCTGGATAAAACGTCCTTGGTCACCCAGAGAGCACATCCCAGGGTTCATTGTCTTTATTATCCGTTACCTGAAAGTAAATACACAGCAGTGAGTAGGTCTTCCGTTCCTAACAGAAGTTCTTCCCAAAGCATGATGAAATCTGAGGCTTTCAACTAGCAAACACAACAGGCATCAAGTCTACACATTAAGAAAAGCTGAGGTGTTTCTTTAATAGTAGGAGAGTGGTGCGAGATAGAAGGTGCGTTGTCTTCATTAAACTGCCCAGGGAGATTGTGGAGTCCCCTTCTCTAGACACATTTAAAACCTGCCTGGATATGTTCCTGTGTGACTTGATCTAGGTAGTCCTGCTCTGGCAGGTAGATGATGTTTCGAGGTCCTTTCCGATAGCTAATGTTCTGTGATTCTGTCCAATAGTTGAGTCACTCTGTCGTTCCAATCCCTAATGTTCTGTGTAATAAGGCAGAAAAAGCTCTCTGCATTCCTTGGTAGCACAGGTAGGGTTACATCAAAAAGGTAAGCTAGAGAAAGAGCTTGTGCAGTTAACGATGCAGGGGCATCACTAGTTCTACAGCCTTGATGTGTTTGCAGGGTTCAGTAGACTAAATACACTCCCATGTGTCCCCAGATGTGATCGGCCACTTAAAAAGGTTATGGCTTGAAGTTTATAATCCTGACTCTGTCAGACTTATTGTGCCGGAAACAGGACTTGCTCAGACCCCAAATCAAGCAGTCCCTTATGGGCTTATAGCTGTCTCCTAGCCCAAGTAAGCAATCTCATGCCTGCCTGTTGCACGGGTACCTTGCTTTACTTGAAGACTGAGCGCCATGAGTAGGCAAAATCATCTTGAGGGTGACTGAGAGACCTAAACCGCTTACAGTGGCAAATTCCGGGTGGTTTAAAAACTGATCTCCAGGACTGTAGACCGGAGCGGGTTCGCATGTTCTTTTAATACAAACCCTGTTTCCTGATCTTCCCAACAGACCAAAATGCAAGAAGGTGAAATGAAAGATGGCAATTAGGAAATGGAGTGGGCTAGCAGCAGCTAAGGCTTGCAGCTAGGGTCCTTCAACCTCCTCAGCATTCCTCTCCTGGCTGGGCAGGAGTGGCTCCGCTGCAGGTAGCTCATCAATAGCAGCTAATTCTCTTGTATCCAGCTTACGTCAGTCACAAAAAATAGCTCATGTAGGGAGGAAGCCGTGATCGAAAGGTCTGGCTGAGCTACCACCACTCCTCCAGCAAAATGAGAAACATCTGCTTTAACAATGAACTGATGGGAAGGGTCTGTGTGAATGGGACAATTACAAAAACTGGTTTAAATCTATCACACACTTCCTCAGCAGGCAGGGTGTGATTTATCTCCATCTAAAATGCAAACCTAGGATACGCTGTATGAATCACACAGCAAAAGGACTTGTTTCTCTTCACAGGACTATAAAGAGAATCCAAAGTCTAGCTCAGATACAGGATGTGCATTGCAGGCATTTAAGCAGAGTTGGTAAGATTCAAACACCCCCCTCTTTAATAAGTCCAGAAACGGGAAGATCATTTGGTGAAGTCTTTAATTAATTGGTGATAAAAGCTAATGAAGCTAAAAAACCACTGAACCCTAATTGTCTTTGGCGTAGCCAAGTCTGTGATTCGTCAGAGTTCATTTCCATTGCCCCTGGAGAGAGGAAGAAGCCCAGAAATTCAATAGAAGGTCTTTCAGGCTTTCACCTCTCTAATTTGGCATATGATTGTGTGACAAATGTACTCTGCGGCCAATTTTACAAGCTGCTCAGGTTGCTTCATGCCTTGTGAGAAAAAAAAAACCCCAAAGCACAAGCGCTGTTGTCCAGGAGTGTTACAAAGGAACCTAGTACCTCTGTGAAAAAACGATGGGAAACTTTGCAAGGCAACTGCAATGTCGGGGAGGCCAAGGGCAAGGCCAAGCACTCAGAGTGTCTGTCTCTGGTCCAAAAGATGATTTTTGCTTTGTCTTTGGAGAATTCCTTTGCCAAACTTCAGATGTCTCTGCGTTTCAGTTTTGTAAAGACATTCTGTACAGTCTAATTTGCGAGATCAAGAGTGATGGATGTCTTTTCTCACAACTGTCTTACCTGATTCCCAAACCTTGATGTGTTATGGAAATAAGCCGTCCTAACTGTGGCCAAGCAGGAGGATGTACAAACCCTCTGGCTGGCTTTCAGAGGTGATCTCCAAGTGCTTTCATGTTGGCTCTGACAATGGTTAAAGGAAAGCAAATCTGGGTCCCAGGGCTGGTGTGGTCACCTGCCCAAAGGGAGGGTGGAGGGGAACAGCATAATGTCTCCACGGCCAAGTATTGCAGTGCTTGTTTTCTGACTCATGTAAGGCAGTTATAAAGCCAATGACCTTTTCTTCTGAGAGCACAACTCACTGCTTCACAGTGAGGGTGACAGAGCACTGGGAGGGGCTGCCCAGGGGTGTTGTGGAGTCCCCTTCTCTGGAGATGTTTAAAACCTGCCTGGATGTGTTGCTGTGTGGCTTGGTCTAGGTGATCCTCCTCTGGCAGGGGGATAGGACTGGATGATCTTTCAAGGTCCCTGCCAGTCCCTAATGCTCTGTGATTCTGTGACAACTGAGGTGACATATTGCTGGAGACAGAAATCAGAAATTAATAATGCTATCCCCCTCATCACAAGGGGGTAAAGACTATGCAAGGAGAGCCAGTCCCTTGTCCATGCTCACGTAACCAGGGAATGGAGCAGGTGAGCCAGACACAATTTAACAGCTGATTACTTTTGCAGCCTAACAGCAGCCACTAATAATAATATAAACTATCTCCAGCACACAAGAAGCAGGCAATCTGACAGGCCAAGAGGTGGCAGAGATGGAAAGGGCTGTTCAAACACAGGGCCATCACCATAAAAGTAAAATACTTTTCTTTGTTGTTCCCTGAGAACAAGTTGTGGGTGCTTCCCTCAAAGCCATCTTTAATACAGACAAATCTGAGAACAAATGGGCGAGATGAATAACAAAAATTGTCAGAAGCTGATAATACTTGCACAGCTTCTAAAGGCATCCAAATCTGAGATTACTGATGTACTATCCATCCTGCTTAGCCCATTGTTTAAACCAGTTCTGCTGTCTCAAAAATGCAACACCAGTGTTTGAAAAGCCCTCAGGGGCAATCCGGGGAATCACAGACCCTTAAGCCCATCAGATGAGTGAAGAAAGAAGTAAGAAACAGGATTAGTAGATGAAGTTATAAAGGGTCAGTAGGGTGGGAGATGAAAAGAGAAGGATTTGAGAAGAGGAAACCATCCATTTAAGTTGCCAACAGGCATTTGGCCCAGCATAAATTAGTTCTTCAATTTCCAGAAAGTCTCCAAGGTGACTCCGCATGAAACTCCCTCAAAGAAATTCAGTTGATGTGGACTGATGACTCATCAGGAGAAAGGAAATGGAAGAAGGCTCGGTGGCCATTTTCAGAGCAGAAGGTGGAGGGAACCGAGGATGAGGAGGGTATCACAGGAATCTGCGCCTCTGTCAGATGACAGAGCTTTGTCAGGAGAACAAAAACAGGCACAACTGAGTTTTGAGAAACCCAGGGACCAACTACTGCTCATTGTGGGCTCCATGGATGTTCTGACCATATGAGAAGGAGTTCATGGAGACAGTGCAGACAGCCTGATAAAGGTATCAGCTTAGTCCTCAGGGTGATCAAAAAAGCCATTTTTGGCAGTGTTCAGGAGTGGGACAGAAGTTGCCCCAGGTCCAGTCTCTAAAACTGCCTAATAGGTTCACTGAAGTCAAAAGGGATGACCAGAGGTTGAGACTACCTTCTTTCTTAGCAGCAATGAAATGCAGAGTCTCACAGCGTTAGGATCTAGAGCTTGGAAATGAGACTGCCAGGGAAAGAGAAAGCAGATCTGTTTTGTCCGTGAATCTTTGCACGAGTCTTGAATCTGCTGCTCTTGGTTACTCCAGCAGGTCCTGCTTTACTGCCCCAGCCAGTTCCACATGCCTTGCGCTTGGGAGCTTAGGAAAATGTTCATTTTGCCAGGCTATTCACTCCTGCTTCTGTGGTTCTCACACTGTGAAGTGCTTTCGTTGAAAACTTTTACTTCAGAATGGGTTGGGTAATCCTCATGATCAGTGCAGCCTGAGGGATGATGTGCTAGAGAGCAGCCCCCCAGAGAGGGTGCTGTTGGATGAAAAGCAGGACATGAGCCACCAATGTGCGCTTGCAGCCCAGAAGGCCAGTCGCATCCTGGGCTGCATCAGAAGATGAGTGACCAGCTGTTCCGCTTTAAAAGCTGAGCAGAATCTGTAAGTTTGGTTTGTGTGTTTTCTGCAGAAGGGTTTAGGTTTGAAAAGTTTGAAAGGAAAAGTTTCTGTCCCCCAACTCTGCCTTCTTGACGATGATGAAGGAGGTGGAGCATCTCCCTTATGAGGAGAGGCTGAGGGAGATGGGTCTCTTTAGCTTGGAGGAGAGGAGACTGAGAGGTGACCTCATTCATGTCTGTAAATATTTGAAGGGTGGGTGTCAGGAGGATGGAGCCAGGTTCTTCTCAATGTCATCTAGTGATAGGATGAGGGGCAATGGGTGTGAGCTGGAACAGAGGGGGTTCTACATAAATATGAGAAGGAACTTCTTCCCAGTGAGGGTGACAGAGCACTGGAACAGGCTACCCAGGGAGGTTGCGGAGTCTCCTTCTCTGGAGATTAGTTTAAGACCCGCCTGGATGTGTTCTTGTGTGACTTGGTGTAGGTGATCCTGCTGTGTCAGGGGGATTGGACTAGATGATCTTTCGAGGTCCCTTCCAATCCCTAATGATTCTGTGTTTCTATGATTCTTTTCCCACCCCTCACTGGTGACTTCTGATATGGAGGGGCGGGGAGGGGCATGAAGTAAAATGTCTCATGGCATTTCTTCTCCAAACTGAGTCAGTTGTTTCATGGCCTGCAGGTTCTTCAGGGGGTTTGTTATATCCTCCCTTTGTGTCTGATGCTTTAGCTAAAAGTTCTTGGTTAAAATACAATCAGGGTCTCTAACCAGTGATAGCAATGACACTCAGGTGGGAAGGATGGGGTCCAAAGTGGACATACATAACGGCAACCCAGGTGGGATGCGTGGGGATCCAGACAAAGACCCACTACACCGGCAGATTGAGACAGGTGGTTCTGCCTCTCTGTTCTTGTGAGACCTCATCTGGAGTACTGTGTGCAGCTGTGGAACCCTCCGCACAGTAAGGATGTGGACTTGTTGGAGCAGGTCCAGAGGAGGCCACAAGAATGATCAGAGGGCTGAAGCCCCTCTCCTGTGAGAACAGGCTGGAAGAGTTGTGGTGGTTTGGCCTGGGGAAGAGAAGGCTCTGGGAAGACTTTATAACAGCCTTCTAGCACCTGAAGGGGATACAGGAAAGCTGGAGAGGGGCTGTTCACAAGGGTGTGCAGTGACAGGATGAGGGGCAATGGTTTTAAGCTACAGCAGGTGAGATTTAGATCAGATGTTAGAAAAAACTTCTTTACAATGAGAATGGTGACACACTGGAACAGGTTACCCAGAGAGGTGGTAGAAGCTCCATCCCCAAAGGCATTCAAGGTCAGGATTGATGGGGCTCTAAGCAACCTCATTAACCTCTGTTAAAAGATGTCCCTGCTCACTACAGGGCAGGTGGACTAGGTGACCTTTAGAAGTCCCTTCCAGCCCAACACATTCTATGATTCTGTGTGGTCTCACCATGTGGGAACTGCTAGTCAAGTGATTATAAAACCATGGTCACTGGCCCAACCATGAAAAGACACAGAGTGGATATATCAGGTCATTCTACCACTTCCCTGACTCTTATCTTGACAAAACAGAAATAATTTCACATGTTATGTCTCTTGATTCCTTCTTCCCATTGCATCCTGGGCCAGTGAGACCCAGATCCCTCAGAAGGATGTCCATGTAGGTCAGTTTTTAAGTGCTCAGTATATTTGGTGCTGGGGTGCTCAAAAAAGCACTGCTGGTGCTGCTTTCTTATGAAATCCAGACTTTACTGAGGTGCCTTCAAGGAAGGTGAAGTCTTCTGACAATCTGTCTTCAACACCAGCTCCTGGTATGGTTTCCATGGGCAAGTGCCACACACTGACTTCTGCACAGGAGCTGCTCAGTGGGAGAGGGAAGTTTCTGGATTAGAGTTTTCTTAATGGGAAAAATGTGTTGTGATCTCAAATTGAATATTTCCTTCAGGACATAGTGGTATTTGCCAGAATGTGTCAAGTTTCCACTGGGAAAGTTGAATCATGGTGAATTGACTGGCATCCTCCAAAGCTCAGTCAAGGCACTTGGCTGGGTCAAACAAAACCATATTTGACTTTGCAGTGACACTGAACCGTGCCATGGGAGGCACCTGCTTAGACACGTAGCTCCAGTAATCCTGCTAACAATTTTCCTGATTGAATCCTCAGAGTGACTGTGATGTGATAAACACATTGATGCTGGAAATTTGTCTTCCACTTGCAAAACAGGTGTTTAAGGAAAGCAGATAGTGTGTCTCAGGCTTTGTGTTTGTTCTGCAAAATACACCGGGAATATTTCAGGCAGCCTTCATCAGACTAACTGGGCTTCCACCAGGTCTGTTCTGGTTCCTGGCTGGTGATCCTTGTAGGTGGACACAGGGAAACTGTAGGAAACCAAAAAAAATAGTAACTGAAAAAACTCCAACTGTTCTTACAGACTGAAATATCCACAAATACTTGGAACACCTGGTGCTGACTGCATTGCTTTTCCAGGGCATAGCTGCCAAGGCAAATGTTAGTGAAAACCTTTCTTGCCATCTCTTCAGTAAGTTCGGTGCTTTGTTCCATTTTCCGCCGTCTAAGCTCCCCAGCACAACAAAACCTGACCAGAGCAGGAGACAGTGGCCTCCCAGCACAGTCAACGGGACAAACCTTTCCCTTTTGAACACTCGTGCCAGCATGTGTTAGGACAGAGACCGTCTGCGTAACTTGCCCAGATATGCCATGTCTCAAGATATCTCCTCAGGTCTCAACACAGGGCAGGTCCTCAGCAGCAAACCAAGAGAGACAGTCTCATTTTACTCCTCCCTAGATGTTTTCTGTCTGCATCAAAAACTGGCTGTGCAACCCAACCTCAACTGCACTTGCCTCTGGTGACTAGCGGTGGATAGCAAGATATGATCTGGTTGGGGCAGTGGTGACTTTCGAGGGCCTTGGATGAGTAGGCAAAGACAGAGCTGGAAGTTCAACAGCAAACGTGTAAAGAGCTGCAGCATTTTTGCCTGGTGGGTATTGTTATCTACTTTGATATCTACTCAGATAAACAATATCCTGGTCTTGAGGTAGGGAATCCCAGTATCACAGTATTACCAAGGTCGGAAGAGACCTCATAGATCATCAAGTCCAACCTGTCACCACAGAGCTCAAGGCTAGACCATGGCACCAAGTGCCACGTCCAATCCTGCCTTGAACAGCTCCAGAGTTGGCGACTCCACCACCTCCCCGGGCAGGCCATTCCAGTGGCCAATGACTCTCTCGGTGAAGAACTTTCTCCTCACCTCAAGCCTAAATTTCCCCTGGCGCAGCTTGAGGCTGTGTCCTCTTGTTCTGGTGCTGGCCGCCTGAGAGAAGAGAGCAACCTCCTCCTGGCCACAACCACCCCTCAGGTAGCTGTAGACAGCAATAAGGTCTCCCCTGAGCCTCCTCTTCTCAAGGCTAAACAATCCCAGCTCCCTCAGCCTCTCCTCATAGGGCTTGTGCTCAAGGCCTCTCACCAGCCCTGTTGCCCTTCTCTGGACAAGTTCAAGCACCTCAATGTCCTTCTTAAATTGAGGGGCCCAGAACTGGACACAGTACTCAACATGAATGCAGTCAGTAAACAGCCCAGCAGATGCTCCTCTACAGCTATGGAGAGAAGGGCAGCCAGCAGTGCAGATGGAGGAATCCTGGACATGGGGAAAAGTTTGGAGAAGGACTTAAGGAGATGTGACACCGAGTGGCTGACATCAGAACAGAAACTGGGAAGAGAGGAGTGTAGTCTGAGACCAGAAGCAGCTGTGGGCTAAGCAGGCATGCAAGACCACCCTACAGGGAGGGAGCTCTTTGTGCCTCAGCCTAATGGAGTGTCTCTTCAGAGCAGCTGCAGGGAGCATCACTGCATCACGCGTATGATACACCTGGGCTTGGTGCTTTCGGCTCCCCTGCCTTCAAGACAGCAATACTAATAGTGCAGAGTGGGAGCAGAGTCATTTGAAGATGCAAACTGAACAGGAGGATGGTCCAGCATGGCTGGGACATGGAGCCAAGCCTTTCTTCAGCCATAGACAAGATGCTGACCTAAAACTCAGTGGCGTAAGGAGCTGCTGCTTTCAAAGAAAAGACAGCTTCTGCTGAAACCACTGTACTGACCACCCTAGCCAAAGGCCAGAAATCTTGGCTCCCAGCCAATGTACCCAAGTTGGAGGTGACTGGGCAGCATACAGTGCTCTCGTGGTAGTGTTTTGCTGTTGGTTGGTTTTGCACAGAATCACAGAATCAGAAATCATTTAGGTTCAAAAAGACCTTTATGATCATCAAGTCTAAATGTTAGCCAAGATGACCAAGCCCACCACTAAACCATGGCCTTAAGCACCATGTCTACATGAATTGTAAACACATACAGGGATTCAGTTCCCAGGTGTTTACCACCAGCAAGTGATAACGCTCAGTTTTCCTTGTTTTCCAGGGCTCTCAAGGGCCCAGTGAAGGGGACAGACCATTTGAGTGGCAGATATGGAATCAGGGCAGTAAGCCAAGTCCAGAACTTCCTCCCTCATGACAGCTCTCCCCAGCCCACCTGCTTGTGTACTCAAAGTGGACAAATATATTAGGGTTCTTCAATTAGCAAAGTGCAAGTTCTGAGCACCAAGCACAGGCACTGTTTTCATTTCTGTTGTCCCCAAGGATCTCCCTGGCTCTCAGAAACAGGACTTGCAGTGTGGCTGAAGGACGGCAGGCTGGTGAGAAGGGAAGGGGTAGATGTGTCAGCTGTCAGAGTGGTTGAGTGGTGTCTGTTTGGTCTGGGCACACCACAGCAGCTTGTAGTAAACAGCAGCTCCTAGAGTCACATGAATTGAGGGTCTTTCCTTTGAAAAAAAGACATTTCCCAGGCCTCTAAATCCAGGAAGCAAATAAAAGTAGCCCAGTATTCTTAACTGTCAACCCTTTTGCTCAAGCAAATTGACAATATCCAGAGTCATGAAGGGCTGGTTTTGTTAGGATGAAAAGTAAATTCTAGCAGTTGGGTGTATTCTTGATGTAATCTCGTTTATTTACCAAGAACACACGCTGGGGCCTGTTCCTCTGTGCACTGCAGAGCAAACACCACCAGCATTGCTCAGAAATCCCACACCTGCCCCTCCGTGCCCAGGAAGCTCTGTCTCCTGTCACTGGGCACCTTCTCCCAGCTGAACCTCTAACACTTGCAGCCTGACTCCAGGACCTGATACTGCAAATCTGCATCCACACAGCTTTCACTCTGAGGTTCTTCTGTGGAATTGGGCAGCAACTCTCAGGATGATGCTTTTTATATTTGTTTGTTAAAATCGAGTTGGCTTTTGGAGACTGGATGGGTATGTTTGGAACCTACCTTGCACCCATCACTGGAAGGGAACTGAAGTGCACTGAGTACATTGCCTTGAAAATCTGATGTTTCCTTAAGATAAATTAATATTTGCATCATTCTGCAAGCATATGGGGTAGCTGAAGGCTACAGGTGGTCATCTCTGTTGTCAAAAGCAAGACTGGAACTGCTTGCACTATTAGTGACAGGAATGCACTGGTACAGGTGGAGGTACCAAGGAGGTAAGAATGTACTATCTGATGGGGCATGGAAACCCAAAACACTGTCAAGCATCCAAGAACTATTGGTATATTATTTTAGTAGAGCTATTCCAGATTTTTTCAGTGGCAGATCCACACAAGAAATCCCAGCACTGTTGCTTCAGGGTCATTCAGGGCTCACTGTGCCTAGTGCCTTTTGACTTTCCTTTGCCTTTCCAATAAGAAGTCCCCTTAAAAACAGTACCGGGGCTCCAGGACCCCTGGTAACTGGGAGCGAAGGTCATCACTTCCTGCAGCAGGTCCTGCTCCAGGGCAATGTATAAAGATGATACCCTGTGATCACTCACAACTCCAGTCTGTGGGCACAGCATATCACACCGCAAGTCCTCCAATGCACCCTGTGTGCTCTTGTTGGAGTTATGAGTTATCTGTAGCAGCTGTGTTTAGAATTTCTTCTTTTCTTCTTCCTTGATGCTTCAGTCTGAGATACATAAACCTGCTAAATAATGGGATCTTTGTAGAAGAAATTCTCAACAACATTCATGCACAACTGGGGACTGCACCTCGCACCAGAATAGTTTGTTGTCTTTCCTTGACCTGTCACCGTGTTGGCTCAGGGCAGCTGTGAGGAATGTCCCATGATGTTAGACCTCAGCTTCTAATAGCAGGGACTGCATCTGCAAGTAGGGACCACAGAAGTTCTCCAGCAGAGAAAACATTTCAAAGATTACTGCTGACAGCTGACAGTCCATGTCCCTGCTGTCCTCAGGGCATGATACTGATTTCCATGCAAGAAGGTCAATCACTACTCGGGGGTTTCAGTACTTGAATTACTTGATTCTGCTGCAAGATCTCCATGTCCCACAAAGGCTACATTTCCCATTTCAAGCATTGAGAAGCGTAGAGGTGTTCCTGCTTCCATGGACAAATGGACTCACTCACCTCCATGTCCCTTTTTTGCTGGGATGCTGACAAATGGAGAGGCTGTGGGTCCCTCTTCACAAAAAACGTCCATCAAAGGTAGCTTGATCCAACTTTGCTAACTGCCAGAAGCAGTGTGGGGACTACTTAGAGGATCCTGCAGGACAGCTGTGGCTGTGAGAAACATCTCAAGATAATAAATGGGCACAGCTACCTCACAAGAGGACATCTGTGCAGCAACTGTAGAGTCTGCTAAGAAGAGTGAGGTCTCCCTCTGTCAGCCCTCACCTGTCATTTCTCACAATAGTCTGGGGTAGCACATCACTTTGTGTCTGTGATGGTGGTTTGATTGCCCCCACAAAGTTCAAGAGATCAGTGGGTCATGAGTGTTTTGCCAGCTCTAAGGCACATTGCGGAAGAAAACGTTTGTCTTTGTGCTTCAGTCTGTTGGAGCAATGAAAGGCTCCTGGTCCCAAAGCAGAGGACAAATGCCAACCACTGATATCCTCCAGAAACACTTTGCACAACTGAACTGCACAAAATAAAAGCAAGATCCAAATGTGAGTTGGATGGGAGCGCTGGACCAGCGTGGGCTATGGGGGGAGATGCTGCTTGTCTCACTGTCATCCAGAGATGCCTCCTTCCGCTGCACAGACTCTGAAATGGATCAGGCTGCCAGCAACCATTCCAGACATGATAAGGTGTCTGCCCATACCCCAAGGAGCATCACCACATCCTGAGTGGGAAGGCAGTCAAAACACAAAGTAGTCCCTAGAAAGTGTCTCCATCTCTGTGTACAAGGTCAGCTGCATTCAAAGGACAGAGGAGTCATCTGGGGCTGATCATCCAGACAGAGCCTTTCTATGTCTACACACAATAGCATCTAGCTCCTCTCTGCTGCCCTTTTATCTCCTGCCCTGCTGAGTAAAAATCCCTCTATCCCAGGCTGCACAAAAGTGCCTGCTAGCATTACTTGGTGTGTCACTCACCCATCCCATAGGGAAGAGAGTAAGAGGTGTCACGATATTGCAGTGGGGCTGTAAAGGGCAAGAGGTGCCCACTGCAACCAACAAGCTGTCACAGGCGTGGAGCAAAGAGGAGATTGCAGTGAAGTTGGGAGACAAATCAGAGAAGTCATTTGTGCTGTCCTGGCTTTGCAACTGCCTCACAGTCGTGTTTCCAGCCTCCTCCACCTCTTGCACACAGCAAGGCTTTTCAGGGCATGCAGCAGGGGATGTGCCCTAGCACATCACCTATCCAGGAGCTCCTTTCCTCCTCTCCTGTGATTAGCCCTCAAAGTACTTGATACTCATCTAGTGGTCATCAGAGCAGGCCTGATTGAGCAACAGTGACAGGAAGAGGTGGTGGTCAGCCAGATGGGATGTCACCCAGCACCAGGACTGCCAATAAGCCTGATGTCTGCTTCTCTCTTGGCTGTCCTCAGTCTTTCATGATTTCCATGACTATGGGCTGTTTCTTGCTTCATCAGAACTTGAATTTTACTTTAAGGAAATCCTTATTCATTAAATCTTCTTACTTCTACCTCCAGTAATTTTGTCTAGCAAGACAGGGAGTGTAGTTGTAACTTGGATGAGAGAGAGAGGTCTTCCAATGGAAGAATTAAAACTGTGAAGCACTTCAGCTTCAGCAATTCACATGTGCAATTTTATTACAGACTATTAAAAACCATGAGAAAACAGATATTACTGCAGCTGCTTCTCGTTTCTTGTACAGATATTGTGCAGGATACAGCAGGCAGTTTCCTGTATTGGATTCATATTTGATCCCCCAGGGTGTTGGTCTCTGCCAGGAAGAGCAGTGCCTTGGGCTGTCTAAAGCAAAGGTGAACCTGTTTATACCTGACTCCAGCCAGGCAGATGAGGGCACCAAGTAGCAAGACTGGATAGGGCACCTCCTTTAAAATCCCGTGGCCCTTCATCAACCAGGGAATACACAGGATTCTTGTCCTTCTCAGGACCATCAGGACTGATGACAATAACATCTGTTCTCCAACGCCCTGGATCTTGGTAGCACTGGGTATTTATTTTCTGATGACGAGCAGTGCTTGACAGTGCAGAAGGACAGCAGAAAGAACCAAGAGATTCTCACCATGGGCTCAGGGGCTGTTTGCCACTCTGCTCCCATAAAACTAAGCAGCTTGACATCACAGAACACAGAATAACAGAACATCAAGGATTGGAAGGGACCTCGAAAGATCATCCAGTCCAATCCCCCTGCAACAACAGGATCGCCTACACCAGATCGCACAGGAACACATCCAGGCGGATTTTAAATGTCTCCAGTGAAGGAGACTCCACAACCACCCTGGGCAGCCCTGGGCTCCATTATCCTCACTGTTCCAGTGCTCCATTATCCTCACTGTGAAGAAGTTCCTTCTCATATTCATATGGAACCTCCTATGTTCCCGCTTACACCCATTGCCCCTCATCCTATCACAAGATGACACTGACAAGAGACAGGCTCCATCCTCCTGACACTCCTGACATTTTTATAGACATTAATGAGGTCACCCCACAGTCTCCTCTTCTCCAAGCTCAAGAGACCCAGCTCCCACAGCCTCTCCTGGTAAGGGAGGTGTTCCACTTCCTTCATCATCCTCGTCGCTCTATGCTGGACTCTCTCCAGCAGCTCCTTGTCCTCCTTAAACTGAGGTGCCCAGAACTGGACACAGTACACTACATGTGGTCTCACCAAGGCAGAGTTAGAGAGGGAGAAGAACATCTCTTGATTTGCTAACCACTCCCTTTCTTATCCACCCCAAGATGCCATTGGCCTTCTAGACCACAAGGGCCATCCTGGGAGTCCACCAGGACCCCCAGGTCCCTTTCTCCTACACTGCTCTCCAACAGGTCAGTCACCCAACATATTCTGCCACCTGGGGTTGTTTCTACCCAGATGCAAGGCTCTACACTTACCCTTGTCAGACTTCATTACATTTCTCTCTGCCCAGCTCTCCAGCCTGTCCAGATCTCGCTGAATGGCAGCACAGTCTGCAGGGGTGTTGGCAACACCACCCAGCTTTGTGTCATCAGCAAACTTGCAGAGAGTGCACCCTAATCCCTCATCCAAGTCATCAATGAATAGATTGAATACGACTGGTCCCAGCACCAACCCCTGGGGCACTCCACTAGATACAGGCCTACAACCAGACTCTGTCCCATTGACCACCACTCTCTGGCTTCTATCCTGCGGCCAGTTCACCATCCACCTCACTACCCAAACATCTAGACCACACTGCCTCAGTTTGGCTGTGAGGAATGTGTGAGAGACTCTGTCAAATGCCTTACTCAAGTTAAGATAGACCACATCCACCACTCTCCCATCATCTCTCCATCTGGTTATGCCCTCATAAAAGGCTATCAGGTTGGTCAAGCATGACTTTCCCAGCATGAAACCATGGTCCCTAATGACCCTGCTGTCCTTGATGTGCTTGGAGACAGCCTCTAGGACAAATAGTTCCATCATCTTTCCTGGGATGGAGGTGAGGCTGACTGGTCTATAGTTACTTGGGTCCTCCTTCCTTCCCTTTTTGAAGATTGCAGTGATATTTGCTGTCCTCCAGTCTCCAGGCACCTCTCCTGATCCCCATGACTTAGAAAAGATGACGGAGAGTGGCCTGGCAATGACTTCCGCCATCTCCCTTCGCACTCATGGGTGCATCCCGTCCTGGCCCATAGATTTATGTACCTCCAGTTTGCTCAACTTATACCTAATTCAACCTCATTCAACCAGGGCAGACTCCTCTCTTGTTTCAACGTCTCTGGGGCCTCGTCAGTCTGGGGCTTGATATCAGGACAGCCCTCAAAAGTATAGACAGAGGCAAAGAAGGTGTTCAGCATCTCTGCTTTCTCCACATCCTCTGTCTTGAGAGTATCCACCTCATTCAGCAGGGGGCCTACATTGCCTCTAGGTTTGATTTTACCTGCAGTGTGTTTGAAGAAGCTCTTTTTGTTGCCCTTGATCTCTCTTGCAAGGTTTAATTCCAAGGAGGACTTGGCCTTTCTAGTTGCATCCCTACGTTCTCTCACTAGAGCCTTATAATCACCCCAAGTGGCCACACCCTCCTTCCATGACCTATAGGATTTCTCCTTCCTCATGGGTTTGCCCAGCAGCTTCCTCTTTAACCATGCAGGTCTTCTGGCTCCCTTCCTTGACTTTCTATCTGTTGAATGTTCTGATCTTGGGCTTGAAAGAAGTGGTCTTTGAATGTTAACCAGCTATCTTGGGCCCCTTTGCCTGCCAGTAGCCTGTCCATGGGATTTCCCCTAGCAATTGTTTGAAAGGGCCAAAGTTGGCCCTCCTGAAGCTCAGGGTTGTGATTCTGCTAGGTATTCTGTTCCTGCCACATGAGATCACGGGCAAGAAAGCATTATGGTCGTGGACAGGTTTGGACAGCTCTGTAGACAGCAATCCCCTTCCATGCCAGCAGCTCCTTACTCTGAAAACCTCCACAACAAGGGGTCTCCAGTACTAACCAGCACTACACTGACCATCATCCAGCCTGAAGGACACCTGCACCAGGCAGTCAATGCTGGATGGCTCTGCAAGCCAGACACCCACATGTTGGAGCAGCCTTTTGGAGATCTCCTCCACACCCCACAGCTCCTTGGCCCTTTGCAGCCTTCATTCTTCAGTATTTTAATACATCGGATGTTACTCAAGCCCACTGATTGTTCTGTCTTTTGTGCTGGAGCAGACAGACAGGCTCCCGAGACAATAGACAGGCTACACCAGTGACTGAGAAAGAGAGGTGGAAGATTTACTGCCGAGGTAATTGGCTAGAGGAATTTGAACTTTCTTTGCTTCAGGAACTGACTCCATTGTCCTGCCTTGTCAGCAAAGTGGAGATAGGGAGGATCCTGAGCACGGTGTGCTCGTGACAGGCAAGATCTGCCTTCGGAGTGTCAGCTCCAATCACAGACTGAAGCCAGAACTTGAATCCTTAAGTTGTGACTGTTTTCTGCCTCTGGGTGCAGCTCACCCCACCTGCTTTGAAACTCCCTTTGCCAGATTTCTCAACCATGTCTGGTTGGTGACTCCCCACCACCCTTATTCAGAGCATAGAAATGTCCCAACCCTTTTTCATTACCCCAACAATAAGAATAAAGACATCTCCCTGATGCCTTTGATAGTGCATTAGAACACGGGCAGGCAGCATCACACTCCAGATCATAAAAGCATGTGGCTGCATGGTGAGGCCAGTAGAAAGTGCAAAAGGTGAGCTCCTGTGGGCTGTGTGGGGTTGAGAAGGCATCTGCCTTCAGCTGGAAGAGACACTCTTCCAACTTGCAACTACATTCATGCTGTTTATGCAGCTCCATCTCAATGTGGGTGCAGCAGATAGAGATCAGGAAACACCATGCTGTCTGTGCTATCACTTTATTATCCTTTATGCTATAAAAGGTCATTTTGTTTGGGATCTACTACTTCAGGCTGCCATGTTGCTTAGTGTCTTGACTGTTCCAGGCAGATGCTAAGTAAATGGCTGAATGGGGCTTTGGCCAAGCTGGTCCGGTCTGCCAATGGCAGGGGATTGGGACTGGGTGATCTCTGAGGTCCCTTCCAACCTAAACCATTCTAAGATCTTATCTAACAGGGCTCAAGGGAGATGTCCAATTTCCAGAAGCAAGTGGTCAAGCCAGCTGCCTCCTCACTGTGAGGTGTGCCAGACCTCTCTGTGCACTTCCCTGCCTCTAGTGCTGGAGGACCAGCACGAGGCTTCAGGAGCGTTAGTGATGGTCATCACCTTGCAAGAGTCAATGCCACACAGCAAATGCACACAGCGTGATGCAGCTCATCGGGGTCAGTTCTGCAAAATCCATCATGGACAGCCATACCAGGACAGCCTCACTGCAAGGATATGTTGTCTGCCCTCCTGCTACAGCACTAGGAGCACATGGTCTCAGCTGGTCTTTTAATTCTCAGTCCACATGCTGGGATCAGAACATGGGGAGCTTGAGAGCTGGAGAGAGGTCTGGGACAGGAGAGGAGTAAGATCCTCTTTCAGGCCCCAGTGCTTCTGCCAATCCACCAGATGTTTGGGCACAGGATGTTGAAGAGGCCACACATCTCTGAGCAACAGTAGTGTCATGCTTCCAGCAGCACCTAGCACTACTCAAGAAAAAGAAAGGGCAATTCTATGCACCTCTTTCTCAGCTGAGAGAGTAAGTATTTGGCCACACCACAAAAAAAAATGATGTAAACTATTCTGGGGACAGGTTGGATTCAATCGGAAACCAAACTTCTGCTCCATAAAAGCACCTGCCAAGTCCAACTCTAAATATAAATCATCTGCAGTGCCAGACCATCCCAAGCCAATCCTGCTCCAGTGTGAATTATTGCCTTCCATCCCTGCTTGAGCACTCTAAGTGTATTCAGCCGTGTCATGACGTGAGTGTTTCTCCTCTAACTTGTTTGAGCGCAGAGCTCACCGACTCCAAGACAAACAAGCTGAAAAGGAAAGCCTGGACGTGGTCTCATTACTAAGCAAGTGTTAGGTTATGACATGGCTCCTACTCTTGAGGCACCCACATGACACCTGCAGAGGTCATATTATTGCTGCTTGCAGTGTTTGGGGCCTTACTTAACATCCTTTGGAAACCCCAGCCTGCACAGGTAGCCTTCTCTCTCAACCATGGCTTCTCACAGTCGTGACTAAACCAGCACCACAAGGAAGATGGAAAAAGCAAAGTACAGGGGTTCTGCTGCTCCATCACTGCAGTGGGCAGCTCCCCTCTGGGCAAGCCAGGCAATGAGGACATCCCGTGTCCTTGCAATACCTGTAACCAAGCCTTCACAACACAACTGGACACCTGAACACGTGAGCACAGACACGGGGCTGTTATTGTCCCACAACTTTTACCTCTATTTCTTTTGCCTCAATCATTCTGCTTGGAGAAGGACCCTGATGACCTGTGTGCTGGGGTCCAAAGTCTATGAAAGACAAGACAGACAATTCAGAGGTCTCTGGTAGCTCTGAGCTCAACACAACCGTACCTCTTTGACCAACATTTTGCCAAAGTCTTTTGGGGTTGGATGCAGTTCCTCACACAGGGCCTGTAAGTGCAATCTCAGACAGACAGATGGTGGTATCTCAGACATACCTGTGGTGGGCAGATACCCACCCACAGGACCTAGCCACATCCCTAGTGTGGTGCCTGGAAGCTGAGGCAAATGTGAGGGAGCCTCAGGATCCTTGTATAGATCACTGTGGGCCAGTGCAGACAAGGTCCTGGTTGGCTGGATGAAGCAGCTGCTGTTCATATCCTGCTCTGGTGAAAGGCCAAGCCTGGGCAGACAAAGATTCCTCAGGTGCAGCAGTGCTAGAAGCTGAACCCCAGCCGCAAAGGCATGGGTGAAAATCCAGGGACAACACCTCTACAACAGTGGTTTTTATCGGGCAGTTGTCAAATGACCAAAGTCAACTTCCACCCTCTAGCAGCACCCCAGAACTCACTGTGGGAGCCAGCAGCAAGCTGAGCACCAGGGCACGGGCTGAGCTGTGCACCCTGGGCGCCTCTGAAAAATGAGACAGTGAGAGCCAGCCCAATGCCTCATGTCCAGATCTGTAGCTGGATTAAGAGATTTTAACCCATTTAAAATCCAAGCCAGGCAGTATGAAGGCTTGGGTGGGAAGTCGGGGATCAAGGAGGTACTGATGCCCACAGAATATAACTCACACCAAAACAAAAAGCTCTGACCTGTTCTGCTTGAAAATCAGAACAGCAGGGAAAGGCAGAGTGCTGACACTAAACCAGCACTCTGGTAGCAGGGCTTGGTTCCCCTGGTGCTGCCACTTTCCAGGGCAAGTCCAAACTCGGGTTCACGGGTGGCTCTGAAGGCAGCACTTGTAAGAGCAGGGCCGTGACACTTGGGGAGGAACTTTGCCTCCCAGTGCACCATAGCAGCCCACCTTCTCGTGTCTGTCGTCCAGCATTGCAACACAGCTGGCACCACAGCTGGCCAGAGCAGAGTCACAGATGCCAGAACTGAGCCTTCCACCCATTTCAGGCATGAGAACACAGCCTTGGCTCTTTCCGTTGTTTATGAAACTGAACTGTCTTTGCTGCTTGGTCACGGTGGCTCGGAGTGTTTAGAAAGCACCATTCAGGCTTCTGCAGCACAGTCTTTCCAAACCAAACACGGGATGGGCCAGCTCTTGAGTGTTTCTGGGTCCTGTTTCCCAAGATGATGCTCTGCGTCCCTGTCCCTCCAGCCAGCTCCCAGGCTGACACAACTCCCAACCTTCAAGCAGCAGTAGAGAGCAGGGGGCCATACTGATTGCTGCTGTCTCTGGTTGAGGGTGGACACCAGTAGTTCTCAGAGCAGAATGAGACTTCTCCATGCCTCAGCACAAGTTCATGCACAAGCCTCACATGAACAACATACTTACATGGAGCCCTATCGCGCTCTTTGTAGTGATCCAGGCTTTACTGGGACCTGAGCTATGATCCTGACCGCCTCACAGCAAAGCACATGTGGAGGTAGTAGGAATCTACAAAGGTGCAAGGAGCACTTCAAGGAAAACATGGTACAAGGGATCTTTTGAGAGGGCTGAATCTGGAAATCAACTTGGCTGGGTTCAACAGACCACAACGGCCACCCTGGTAAACATCTTGGGCACAGGGGAGTTCCAGGTTGGCTGCAGCCAACCATGACCATGATATAGGGCATGGTCACAACCTCGATGGCGATGGGGCGTCTCCTCACCTCTTGGGCAAGTTGTGCTAATGGGAGAACCTCTGTCCACACCACAACCTTCCCTGGATAAATCCCCCTGTGAACTTAACTCTTGGAGATTTGCATTCTTCATCTTCACAGAGCTTTCTAGCAAGTATCAGAGAAACAAATCTTCTCCAAGGATTTGGATGTAAAGCCATCAGCTTCCATCTAGAACATTAAATCATTTTCCTGTAACCCTAGATCTTTTGTCAGCTTCTGGGCAAGAGAAATCAGTTCTCTAGAGCTAACAGCCTGCTCTGAGGAATCACAGGCAGGGAGACACAGGCTTCTCACTGAAGCTTTTCCTATTATTTCTTGCCAGCAATCTTCTCATGTGCTCTTCCAAGAACTTTAGAGGATCTGTCTGAGAGTGCCAAATCACTGAGGTACAAGCATCCCTACTCTGGTCTCACTGGATTCCTGTTCTTTGAAAGAACGAGGTGCATCTGTGGCACTGACATCAACACTTGGCAACTCCAAGAAGTCACGTGCACGATGAGGAAGAGCGTGTACAAGTCTCCTAATGCCAAGCCCTACTACCTCTGTCAGCTCTTCCTTTGTGCATTGGTCCCTCTCCCTGATGCTTGAAACACCTCTCATCCTGCCGTGTGGCTTTTGAGATAAGGGCACACACAGTCCTAAAGATAACACAGAAAGCTTCGAAGCACTAAGACAGTGAAGCAGGGAAATGCATCTTTCCATCAGTGAGAATGCTGTTCAGGCTGTGTCTCCTGCACCAAGAGCAGGGTTCCCCTGGGGCCATAGACTTTCCCCATAATAGGAACCACCTGTACTCTGCACTGGTGAGGCCTCACCTAGAATGTTGTGTTCAGTTTTGGGCACCTCAACACAAGAAGGACATTGAGGCGCTGGAGTGGGTCCAGAAAAGAACAACAAGGCTGGTAAAGAGCCTGGAGGAGAGGTCTGATGAGGAGAGGCTGAGGGAACTGGGGTTGTTTAGTCTGGAGAAAAGGATGCTGATGGGAGACCTTGTGGTTCTTCACAGCTACCTTAAGGGAGGGTGTAGAGAGGTGAGGGTTGGTCTCGTGTCCTCAGTCACCAGTCATAGGACAATTTGCCCCAGGGGAGGTTTAGACTGGCCATAAGGAAAAAAGTCTTCCCTGTGCAGGGTTGATGTGCACCTCTAATGCACAAATTAACTGTGGGCACACTAGGAAAAGTCCAACAGGGCTCTCAACATTCAAGCAGAGGTGCAAATCAATATGCAGATAGCTTTTTTTCCTTAATTTGAACACTGACTCTCAACAGACTTACAGATGATACTTCTCCAGGATTTGTGGGGTCAAACACACTTTGTGCAAAGGAAGAATGAGGGTGACAGTGATTGCATGTGCCCCTGATATGCATAGAATCATAGAGTCATTAGGGACTGGAAAGGACCTTGAAAGATCATCTAGTCCAATCCCCCTGACCACAACAGGATCACCTAGACCAAGTCACACAGGAACACATTCAGGCGGGTCTTAAACTTATCTCCAGAGAAGGAGACTCCACAACCTCCCTGGGCAGCCTGTTCCAGTGCTCTGTCACCCTCACTGGGAAGAAGTTCCTTCTCATATTTATATGGAACCTCCTATGTTCCCGCTTACACCCATTGCCCCTTGTCCTATCATTGGATGACACTGAGCAGAGCCTGGCTCCATCCTCCTGACACCTACCCTTCACATATTTATAAACATTAATGAGGTCACCCCTCAGTCTCCTCTTCTCTAAGCTAAAGAGACTCAGCTCCCTCAGCCTTTCCCCTTAAGGGAGGTGCTCCACTTCCTTCATCATCCTCATTGCTCTATGCTGGACTCCCTTCAGCAGCTCCATGTCCTTCTTGAACTGAGAGGCCCAGAGCTGGACACAGTATTCCAGATATGGTCTCACTATAGCATGTGTGTGCAGACAACACTAGCTTTAACCCTGTTCACTCCTAAAAGGAGAACCAGGGCTCGCACTAAGAGCTCTGAATCAGGCATGGGTGCTACGCTGATAGTCCAAAAGCCTGTCCCAGTCAGGACATACTCAGGAAGCACTTGGGCCATGGGGGTTTCCACACATACTGGACTCAAAGGAAAGCTGGCCAGCTGAAAGCTGGCATTCAGGCTCCTGCTTTCAAATGTGTACTCATAAAAACTCACCATGAGACACTGGGAGCAACAAGCCTTTCAAGAACCCCTTCTTTTGCATTTCCTTCAACCTGGCCAAGCCTCAGGTCCTAGGAGTCAGTGGTTTAGGCACCTGAGAACTAGATGCCGCATTAGACATCCCGATCCATACATCCACAGGTAGATTTATGAATTTTTCTTGTATCTTTGTCTTGTATCTTCATAGAGAGAGTCTACTAAATCCTTTACCAGGTAAAACTGCTACTTCCTGGTGCATCGAACCATCATCATCTTCTCACACATTTCACACCTCTTCTCACACATTTCTTTGCCAAGCAGAGGGGTCCTGAACCTTCAGCTCTACACTGACCCAGGTCCTTAGTCCCTGTACCATCTTCTGTAATCTCTCTGCTCCTTCAACTGTCAACAAGCCTGGCTTTCCAGGTGGATTACTCACTCTCCCAGATATATAAGCTTAGATATCCATTTCTGTTCTCACCATGTGGGCTACCACCATTTGTGGCTTCATTGCTTCTTCCCATGTTAACTATGCAAATGGCACAGAGGGTCTGCAAGACAGTGGAATAAAAACCACACTGCACATCAGTGTAAACTGCTCACCAAGGTTCTGGGCAGGAGCCTGGATCAGATAGAGGAGACTAATGAATAATCTGTCTACTTAGTCATAACGGCTCCAGTCTTCTAGCAAGTGCCTCTGCCAGGGAGTTCCTGGCTCCCTAGAACATCCTTGTGGCTTATAACCCTCCTCAGCTTTGCCTCGAACCACCACACCTGCACTGCTCTTCCTGGGACAAAGCACTGTGCCCTGCAGCCAGCCCTCGGGCAAGTGTGGATAGTGTCTCCCAGCAGAGCCAGGAAAAGTTTCTCAACACATCGCGTGCATAGAAATCCTGCCTTAATCAAAGGAGACGTCAGCCTGAGGGCGCGATATTTCCATGACTCAGTTTGTATCAGGGACATTTGTGTGAGGAATGAGATGGATGAACCAGTTGCATGTGTTTGCTATTTACTGCTCATTAGCTCTTTCAAAAGACTTTGGGTGGGCAGCAAAGAAGATGCTTCTCTCCCTGGTGGCTGTTCTGGGTGTTAAGAAGATGCCTACTCCAGCAGGGTGAGACATTTCACTTTCCATGAGAGAGACCAGTCTGTTCCCAAAGAGCCCAGCAAGTGGGGAGCTGGAGTACAGCAAGGCAAGGAGCAAGCCCACACTCAGGACACAGGGGAATGTAAGGCTCTTTCCAAGGATCTCCTGAAGATTTGGTAAAAATCGTGACATTGCTGGACTGTGGCTGCTGCAAAGGACACGGTGGGCAGGAGGGACATCCTCATGCAATCACATTTTTCTTGTTTTAAAAAAAAAGTTCCTTGCTCTCATTCATGCCTCAGTATTTCTTTTTCATTTAGAGGTTCTGCTGGGCTTGATGTGCTCACACTAAGGAAAAACTTCTCACTGGCATAGCCCCAACACTGGCCAAGTCTGAATCCCACAATGTGAGGCAAAAGCGTAACGAGGGTTTTGAAGAGGCTGAGGAGTCCTACTTGGACACTTGTGGGACAGAAAGTATTTTTCTTTTCAAACGACTTCTGGTTTGTCCTTTAATGTGAAAAGTGGAGAAAAAATAAAACCAGCAGATTTTTAATTGTCTTGATCAACGCAAAATTATTATCCTTGGACTTCTGTTTCGGGGGAGCACCAAACCTGCTAGTTTTTTAACTTGCTTCAGAAACGGCAAATAAAGAACTTGTTCAACATCCAACACACAGCAGACAGCTGCATTACCTGCTCTGTCTGGAAGGTGAAATGAGAGGAGCTGAGGAGGTGACTACACCAGCCTCCCCCTTGCTTTGGTGTGTGAGACTCCCCTACTCCACTTGAAGCAGCTCTGTGCTAATGAATCATAGAATCATTACGGATTGGAAGGGACCTCAAAAGATCATATAATCAAATCCCCTCACCACAACAGGATCACCTAGACCAAGTCACACAGGAACACATCCAGGCGGGTTTTAAACGTCTCCAGAGGAGACTCCACCACCCCCTCGGGCAGCCTGTTCCACTGCTCTCTCGCCCTCACTGGGAAGAAGTTCCTTCTCATATTTATGTGGAAACTTCTTTGTTCCAGCTTACACCCACTGCCCCTTGTCCTATCACTAGATGACATTGAGAAGATCCTGGCTCCATCCTCCTGACACCCACCCTTCTCATATTTATAGGCACTAATGCAGTCACACCTCAGTCTCCTCTTCTCCAAGCTAAAGAGACCTAGATCCCTCAGTCTTTCCTCATAAGGGAGATGTTTCATTCCCTTCATCATCCTCGTTGCCCTACGCTGGACTCCCTCCAGCAGCTCCATGTCCTTCTTGAACTGAGGTGCCCAGAACTGGACACAATACTCCAGATGTGGTCTCACCAGCACAGAGTAGAGAAGAAGAACCTCTCTTGATCTGCTAAACACCCCCGTTCTGATCCATCCCAGGACGCTTTTGGCCCTCTTGGCCACAATAGCACACTGCTGGCTCATGGTCATCCTGTTGTCCACCAGGACCACCAAGTCCCTTTCTCTACACTGCTCTCCAACAAGTCAGTCCCCACTCTATACTGGTACTTGGGGTTGTTCCTGACCAGATGCAAGACTCTACACTTACCCTTGTTATACTTCATTACATTTCTCCCTGCCCAGCTCTCCAGCCTGTCCAGGTCTTGCTGAATGGCAGCACAGTCTGCTGGGGTGTCAGTGACACCACCCAGCTTTGTGTCATCAGCAGACTTGCTGACAGTGCACCCTGATCCCTCATCCAAGTCATCAACGAATAGATTGAATAGTGTATTACTCCTCATGCATGGAGGGCACCCAACACAATGCAGAGCCAGGGCAGGTATGGGATGAGCTGCAAGTGGAGTAGCCAGAGTGGCATGAGAGTTGTGTTTGCCAGGGGTCACTGCAATTCACTGCACAGACCAATCTTCCGAAGACCTGCTGGTGCAGGGATGGGCTTGATCTCACTTTGGCAAACTGTCCTTGGCTGAGTCTTTATTATTGAAACATTGTGGAGATCTCAATGGGGCCTACACATGGGATGTGATCTAAGACAACTGATCTGTCTTCAAACATGGAGAGGTGGGAGTAGAAACACGTCCTGCTGTTGCCTATTGCAGTGATATGGGACTGAAGCAGGGCTGGTGCCTCCAGATAAGGCGTGATGCAAATGAGGCCTTACTGCTTTGATCTCTTTATCTTCCCTTTCTCCTTTTCTTTATGGAGACTGCCTTTAGAGTCGTTTTCAACCTACAGGCTTTTAGGAAAAAATTCAGCTGGTTCTATGGCTCCAAGTACCACTCTATCGTCAGCCCCAGTTTTACCCCAAGCAACTCAGGCATTTTGTGGTGACTTTGGTGATTTCAAGATAAAGAGGAAAGGAGATAACAAGAACCTTTATGAATCACTCTAATACAATCTGAAGAATTTCTAAAACCATTATTTATTGCCTTTGGGCTTCTTTTCTAAAGGTGGTGCAATCGTGTGTTTTTCACTGAATGCTAATGAGAGTGACCAGAAGATAAGTAGAGACATTGCTCATCTCCTAGTGATTTCAGAGAGACAGGTGTGTTTCATGCCTTGCAAGAACAGGTCTAGTGTTGGACCTTTCCAGAATAAGTATGGAAACTTTGGTCTGGTTTGTAGTTTCCCCAGGAATCAGACTGCCAGAATGGGAGTCCTTCATGCTGTAATTGTGCAATTAATTCATCAAGAAGATACCAGATCATTAGCTTCTACCCACAGCAATAAAGATGTCTTCTTCACTGGCAGAGTGTAAGGAAGGTCTTTTGTACAGTCCAGGAATCTGTGTGTTCAGCACCAACACTGAGAGGAGCTAGGCTGCGTCTGTGCTGGGAAGAGGGCACAGAAATATCCTGAACATCTTGGAATTCATATGGGGGAGCTTTTAGAGCTCCAGAAGACAGTCACCACTTGGGATTGTTAGCAGCTTCATGCAGGCTCAAAACCTGAGGAGAGCAGGCAGATGCATTCTTTGGGGCCATCTCAGCCCTTTACAGAAGAGGAGCACAAGGTCCATTTCCCTAAGCATTGAAAGTCCTGTGGAGTTGACTGTCAGTGTCATCACATGCATGGAATTCTCTGAGGAATGAAAAAAGACAGAAGCCCATAGATGACTCTCTGAAGGTCTACCCCTTGGATCACACCCTGAGCTTACAGAAACCTTGGAATTCAAGTACTTGCTTGAAGGCAGCTGCTTTCCCCTACTGTCATGGTAGGAGGACATGGGCTTCTTCTTGTACTGAGTGACTGAAACACCTGTGGGGAGCAGCTCAGTGGACTTAAGCCAGTGAAGACACTTTCTGTACCTTTGGAACACAGAGAGATAGGCGAGGAATATCTTCTCCCAGCTGTAGCTAGGAGCAGATCTTTCTATAGGAAATTCCCTCACTTGTCTCCCGGGAGAGCCAGTCACGTCCACTTTGCAGACCTTGAGCCAGAAGCACATGTAGCTCTGAAGGGTATGTGCTTGGCCCAGCCAGAACTGATTTCACCTTCAAACCTTTGTGGCCTTTCCTGTTGTCTTCACCCTGGTTTTCTCTAAGTCTGTTAACTTCTGCTTGTGTTAATTCACATGAGTGTGTATGTCTGGGGAAACAGTTTGCTTATAGTCCTGGAAGAAGTAAATTGGGAGTTTTGGAGTGATGGGCAAGGTTCACCTCTCCTCAGTTGTTAGACACCTTGAGTTTGTGCAAGACACGTCAGTCCCACTGTCCCTAGAGATACACCCTGAGGATACTGCTCAGGCTTATTCTGGGCGAGTATCACAGTGCCCTTCATGCTGAGACACTTACTGTAGCAAAAACTCTTCATTCTGGTGTAAGAGCACACACTTCTGAAAGGTCCTGCTGCCACCTTCACTAGGGCTGAATCTGCTGGGACTGTGCTCCTCCCCAAGGGGACATCCATGGCTCCACGTTTTGGAGGGCCAGGAGCACAACTTGGCCCTCACCTGCCCGAGCAATTATGCCAAATGCAAACTCCTTTGATCTTTAAAGCTCAGGCTGTCCCTCTACACTGAGGTAAACATCTCACAGCACCAGCAGTGTGGCAGGCAGTCCTACTGGGGTACCCAGCGCATGGTGTGTGTCACATCATTTCTTGGTGAGGAAAATCAGCTAATCAGGGAATAATCAAAGGCTGTTCATGAAAGAAGGTGACATCAAAGCAAATAATTTAAGGAACCCCTCGAGGGCCAGAGGAGTTGTAAGGTCTGAAGCTGGATCACATGAGCTCACTCTCCATGAACTGTGTCTCAGTTTTCCTGCAGGTACAAGTCAGAAATGCTTACAATGAGTGTTTAGAATTAGTTTGGGAGCAGGGAGGCGGGGGATGTTAAATCACACTAATTATAGCCATGATGGCTTTGGTGCAGCGCCATTTGAAAACACAGGTAATTTCAACACCTAATGCAAGAGGCCTTAGAAGACACTGCTTCATCAGTAAATGGGGTGATACTAGACCAGAGTTTCAGCTCCAGGAACAGCAGACTACTTCATTTTACCGTGAGCTTTTCAGACCACAGCTATGCAAAGTAATCTGACAGCAGGAGGTTTCCTGCTTTGATTTGACAGCTTGCAGAGAGGACAGACAGGCCAGTCGCAGGGGACAGAGGAACACAAGAGCTGTGTGCAGGAGAGGGGTGCCTTAGCCCTGTGCACCACCACTGTAGTGTCACCTCGTAAACTCTACAAGAATCTGAACATTTAGAATCATAGAATCATTAGGGATTGGAAGGGACCCTGGAAGATCATCCAGTCCAATCCCCCTGACACAGCAGGATCACCCAGACCAAGTCATACAGTCAGTCTGGCTGGGTCAGAAGGGACCACAGGATCATCCAGTTCCAACTCCTCTACCATGGGCAAGGACATCCCACCCTAGATCAGGCTGGCCAGAGCCTCATCCAGCCTGGCCTTAAACACCTCCAGGGAGGAGGCCTCCACCACCCTCCTGGGCAACCCATTCCAGGCTCTCACCACTCTCATGGTGAAGAACTTCCTCCTCACATCCACTCTAAATCTACCCATCTCCTGCTTTGTTCTATTCCCCCTAGTCCTGTCACTACCTGACATCCTAAATAGTCCCTCACCAGCCTTTTTGTAGGCCCCCTTCAGATACTGGAAGGGCCACAATAAGGTCACCTCGGAGCCTTCTCTTCTCCAGACTGAACAGCCCCAACTCTCTCAGTCTGGCCTCATAGGAGAGGTGCTCCAGCCCTCTGATCATCCTTGTAGCCCTCCTCTGCACTTGCTCCAGCATGTCCACATCCTTCTTGTAATAAGGGCTCCAAAATTTGTTTGACCCCACTGGATGCTGGCCACTCAAAAGAAAGAGCTGTTTTGGAAAGCGAAAGTCATTGACAGAGCTGAGAAAAGTCAGAAGAGCCCCTAATCCATTTAGTCCAAGAGTGTCTAATCCTTTTGCCAGATGTTGCTGAAAAAATAGTAATAAGTCCAACAAGGTTCAAATACATTTTGTTTCTTTAAAATTAACTAAATGTGGCTGGCTGAAGTAACCATCCCCAAACACTTGAAGAGATAAATAGCTTCTCTGATTACTCAACAGGAAGCATTTCCACTCTTGCGTGCACAGGGGGATGTACACAACAAAAGAAACCTTACTAAGAGGAAAACGCATTAGTTTGAGAAAACACAGCAACAAGTCAACAACATCTTTACATGAGTAATGAGTAAAACATTTACTCCCACAACACGTCAGGCAAGAATCCTGCGCTTTAGCTTTACACAAGCATGGACAGCCTGTGGAGAGACATCTCGTGCTTTTGTGGCTAGAAAATCACCGAGTCCAGAACTGTGCTCAGGAAGTTCACTTCTAGCCCCTGGAGGAACTCATTCCCTTCATGCTGTTCTTGTACCATGGCAGTCCATGAACTCCAACACACCAAGTCAGGTGTGAAGTCTGCTGCTCTAGAGGAGCTGGTATGAGGTCCCTTGGGATATCACACTGGAAAGTCAACAGTAAACCAAAGTCTTTGCCACTGTATTTGCCTCACTGTTCATTGTCTGGCAGATCACTACCAGGGCTAGTACTGTGGCCCTCCACTTTTCAGTGTGGTGTGTAGATGTGTTGTGTTCAAGTCCCATGGGACTGTAAACCACCAGAGCACCCAAACACCATCAGCGAGTTCTAAACAAAGTTACCAAGACTGTTCCCCACTCAATAGCTTGAGAACTTAGGGATGGATATTTCTTCACAGCCCCAAGAGATGGTGGGACACAACACCTTCTCTCAGACCTACTCATGATGAGGAGCCCTGATGGTGCAAGAGGTTGAGAGGGAGGGGATCCAGGCATTTAAATAAAAGCCATGTGAGACAGAGCTGTCAGAATGACTCAATAATGGTATTTCTCCTCTGCCTTCTAGAAATCTCCATCAGAAACTAGAGCATTTTCATAGAAACATAGAATCATAGAATCATTACCGATTGGAAGGGACCTCGAAAGATCATCTAGTCCAATCCCCCTGCCACAGCAGGATCACCTAAACCAAGTCACACAGGAACACATCCAGTCGGGTCTTGAACATCTCCAGAGAAGGAGACTCCACAACCCCCCTGGGCAGCCTGTTCCAGTTCAGGGTATGGATCAAGGGGGTAAAAAGGAGGGGTCAAAAGGTCTGGCTTCCCCATCACCAGCAGCCACACACTGCTGTTCAGCTGGCTAGCACTGATGCTGAGGGTCTACGCATCAGTGCAACCCCTGCCTGCCCTTGGCTCTCCCCACCGTGCCTGGGAAAGAGCTGGGTGCTCAAAAGGCAGTGCGATGAGGTTGGAAATGTGTCTCCTGTGGGAAGGAAGGCACATTCCCTGCACTGCCAGAGGAAGGCAACTTATATCATAGAATCATAGAATCATTACGGAATGTATAGAATATACCTGGGAGTTTCAAGAAGATCTTGGGTGTTTCAGATCTGTGTTTCGTTTCACAGCCTCTTATTTTTCGCTATTTTTACATCGTTTCACAACATGTCAAAACATCAGGCTGATTCATTACAACATAAACAGGGGATACTTTGATGTAGGGGGAAAAAAAGATATTTTAATGGGTGCTAAGTAGCAACTGCCCTAAGGGACTTAAACATAAAAATAGAAGCTGCACAAAACACTGTTTTACCCCTTCCTATTGTGTTGGGAACCACGTGAGTCTGGAATGCAGCAGCGCACACAGCAATGCACACGGGGACTTCGCTTACCGAGTGTTCGATTCTCATCCGTCTTTTGGGGATTTTTCCACCTCCCCTTTTCCTCCTCTGGAGGAGGTTACAAAGAAAAAACCCAAATGTTTCCAGCAGTGTCTTTGAATGGGATCCATGGCGCTGCAGTTTTGTCATAGAATCATAGAATCATTAGGGATTGGAAGGGACCTCAGAACATCATCTAGTCCAATCCCCCTGCAACAGCAGGATCACCTAGACCAAGTCACACAGCAACACGTCCAGATGGGTTTTAAATTTCTCCAGAGAAGGAGACTCCACAACCTCCCGGGGCAGCCAGTTCCAGTGCTCTGCCACCCTCACTGGGAAGAAGTTCCTTCTGATATTGTCAGTGGACATATCTCCAGAGAAACTAAAGGCAGGCTCTGGACTCTACCTGTGTGTAACCTGCCTCCACCAATGCCAAGCAGATCTGGTCTGAAAGGTGGGAGGGGTGCAAAACGGTGCCAAGTGAAGAAGCCTACACCTAGCCTCTGTACTAGCAGAACTCGTGTATTTTCTCACTGAAGAATACAAAGACGTTTCAGCAATCTTTTTCAACAAGACTATTTCCACTGAACTGATTTCCTTCCCAAAGCCCAAAGCCAGCCTGTGATGCTCCAGGGCTTTTGATGCGTCACCTGCAGCCTGACATCTCGGGTCTGCAGAGTTTCCTTTAAAATGGCAGCGTGCTGTGCAGGTGGCAGAGAGCTCAGAGAGGTCCCTCTTCTATGGTTGGGTTGTGCTGAGGGACTGTTCTCCTTCGTGTTTCACTCCTTGTCCTTGGCACAAGCCTCCTTCCTCTACACCAAGACTGTCCAGCACCAAGAGAGATTCCCAGTGGAAGTGCAGGGGCAAGTCACGTCCTTCCTCAGGCTCACAAGTCCAGGAGATTTACAGAAGGAAAGATTAAAATAAAACACCTTCATTTAATGGGCAGAGCAGTCCAAAGGCACTACATGGTGTCCTCTTGGGTAACAAGCGTGTTTTCTTTCATGTGCAGCTGCTCGTGAGGGCAGGGCTACAACTATCACCGATCCTGAAGAGCCTCAGAGCCCAAAAACATCCTTGTTTTTCCAGCTACCAGCCTGTCTAATGCACCATTCCCTGCAGAATTTTGTACTCATGTCCTAAGTTGATACCAGCTCTGCAGTGGGCAGCTCACATTGACTCTAATGTGCTGAGGGTTTAAGGCTCAGCACAACCCTCAGATTCCTTGGCTCACAGCGGTATCCTCTGGGTGCAGGGAGGGGTCTGTCAGACCCTCAGCAGGTCAGAAGAGAGCCTGTAGCTAGAGATACCAAATACAAGCAAAACGAGACCAATTCCTCCCACCCCCTAAACTCAGCGTTTGTCACTGACAGAGCTGATCCATCCCTCATTCTTCTCCATTTCTCCCAGTTTAGAGCAGGCCTGTCAATAGGATGCACCCCTCCCTCCACAGCTAGCTCTGTGCTCAAATGCAGCTGTCTGTCCTCCACGTGGTGGCTGGCATGACCAGCGGTGACAGAAAGATATTTAGCCCAAGAACATGTGTCCTCCTCAAGCATCAGTGGGCTTCCAGTTCGCTTTCCATAAACTAAGACACTAGCACTGCTTCTGCAGCTAGGAAATGTCCTAACTTGCTCCATAACCTCAGGAAGCTCAGTCAGACCACCCTGAAGCAGCAAGTGTCTCTCTCATTACTCCTCTCCAAACCTTTGCGGGCAGAGCCTGGGTTGTGACAAGATGCTAATGCTGAAAAGCCATTTCTAAGGGCTTCTCCTATTCCCTCTTAGCAGAGAGGGGACACAGAGCCTGGCGCTGGGGTTTATTCTGTGCAAACCACGGCATGGCTAACCAGACACTTCTGTCCTTCTTCCCCGTTAGAGACCTGAGCATGAACAACATCAGCCAGCTACAGCCCAGCACTCTCCGTCACCTGCGATTCCTGGAGGAGCTGTAAGTATGGAGCAGCCTTACTGGGCAGAGCATGGTTGAGGTGGTGGTAGAGGGTGGAGTCCCTACCGGAGAGAGTGTTTGTGGCTCTGGAAGCAACCTCTAGTGCTGTCACTGCAACTACAGGCTGAGATGGAAGGAGGCTGCGTGCTGGGAGAGGGTTTACTTTCTGCTGTAGCTCAGGGGTCTGGGTGAGGTCATTACCTTTTGACTGAGGTAGCACATGTGCCCAAAAACAAAGTAGAAGAGGCTCTGATCCATCATACAGAAATCAACGCTGTGCCCTGGAGCAGAACCAGCAAACAGGGGCCTTCTGTGATTCATTCACCTTTCTGCAAACAGGGGCCCCCTCACAGTCTCCTGCAGTCTGGAGACATGTTTGCAATTCAGGTGGCAATGAGCCTGGGCAACCAAAGAGCAAAAAGTCTACCCCAGAGACTGAAGTGTCCCAGACACCAGTGAGTAGGTGCCTGGCAGGGCCAGAGCAGGCACACTCAGGCACAGCAGTGGTCACAGTCCCCAGGGATTGGCAGGTGGCTGTGCATCAGTGAAGGACTTGCCCCGCTTCTGAAAGGGTGAAAACTAACCACCAGCACTAGGAAACCTCTGGAGTTCCTTGGGAGCCCAAAAAACTGGAGCCTGAGGGACAGAATATTGAGACTGGCCATTTCTGCACCTATATGGTCTTAACTCCACTTGACCATGAGAAATACCTCCAGGTGTTGTTCTCATGCAGTTGCTCCTTTCCACACAACAGCTGCTGCTGGAAAACGCGGTTTCTTTGAAATGCTATTATTATGTCACATGAGATAATATTACTGCTGCCTTTAGTGTAAGTGGTGTAAGCTCACTGTACATGTAACACGTACTACAGCTTCACCTGTCTGAATGGAGGAGTTTGACTTTACCGGATCGGTTCTTGCAGCCACCACTTCACACATCGGCATTTCAAAAACAGTCTTTTCCAAAGTGTCGCAGTTCGCGCCAGAACAGGTGTCTGCAGCACCGTGAAAGGCAGCATGTTCTTCTCCCAGATGGACTAGCCCACATGTCCTCAGTTATCAGCATCCAGCGCAGTGCCGGTGAGGTGCACGGGTCATGCACTTTGGTCACAAGCCAACTGGCAGAAAAGGACCTGGGGGTTCAAATTGACAGGAGGCTGAATATGAGCCAGCAGTGTGTCCAGGTGGCCAAGAAGGCCAGTGGCATCCTGGTCTGTATTAGAAACTGCGTGTCCAGCAGGAGTAGGGAGGTGATTGTCCCCCCGTACTCAGCACTGGGGAGGCCGCATCTTGAGTACTGGGTCCAGTTGCAGGCACCTCAGTAGAAGGGAGTCATCGAGGTTCTGGAGCAAGTGCAGAGGAGGGCAACAAAGCTGGTGAAGGGCTTGGAGAATAAATCCTATGAGGAGAGATTGAGAGAGTGAGGGCTGTTTAACTGAAGGAAGAGGAGGCTGAGGGGAGACCTCGTCACTCTCTACAACTATCTGAAAGGACATTGTAGAGATGTTGGTCTCCTCTCACAGGTAATTAGCAACCGAACCAGAAGGAATGGTTTCAAGCTTCAAAAAGCTAGGTTTAGATTTGACATCAGGAAAAAATTCTTAATGGAAAGAGTGGACAGGCACTGGAATGAGCTGCCCAGGGTGGTAGCTGAGTCATCATCCCTGGATGAGTTTAAAAGATGCTTAGATGTAGTGTTGGGGGATCTGGTTTAGGAGTGATCTGGTTGTAGAGTAAGGTTGATCCTTGGACTCAGTGATGCCAAGGGTCTTTTAGGTTGTGATGCTGACCTGCCTATCACCTCACTGAGATGTCTGATGATGTGCCATGCTTATGCACCAGTCATGAGCACCAAGTCCCATCTGCATTTAGAAAAGAGTTTGCAGACGAGTGTCAGACTCACGCATGCAAAGAAAACCTTACTTCTGTGAACATTCCTTCTTGACTGAGGATAAGACACTAGGTATGGTTGTTCATTATTCATGTAGCAGATCAAATCTCAAAATTATCAGATGAGACTGTAGGTCTTTAACTTAAAATGGTCTTGCAACTTGCCTTCATCTGCCTGCAGTTTCTATTCGTTGCACTTGTATGGACTTTAGCTGCCCAGACTCCCCATTAGATATTTGCAGACTGAGCAGGAGTAATTTTTTATCCTTCTTTATATTTGGAGCTTGAGCTACCTATAGAAGGTGGGTTTTTCAATACCTTGCATCCATCTCGTACCCTTCTTCTTCCCATTTTGTCAACATCTGCATTGAAATGTGGACAACCAAAGCATTCCCTGGGGGCAGCACAGTTTTCACAGAGAGACCACACTCTGTTGTGTACGTTTAGCAGTTGCCAAGCTGCAAGCGGTCACGTCCTGATTACATGTTGTGTACAAACAGCGTGGTCTCAACCAGCCATGAGTAAATGTTCCTAGGCTCCAAAAGAACCATCCTACCACAGCCAAAAATAATTACAAGTGAAACAGGCAAAGAGGAAAAATTTAAACAGGAAAATCTGAAAAATAGCTGGAAGTTGTTAGACAACATTTTACTGGAGGTTCAAAATGTCAGAAGTCCTCATTCAGAAAGCAAAGGTATTTTGACTAGGAAAAACCACCACAGTTAGGAGAAGAAATGGAAACGGTGGCATTATGTAGCTATTGCATAGCCACGTTCTTGCTTGAATTAGATAGCAATAAGACAGTAATCCCATTCATGGAAACCAAGTTATCTACATTAGATCAAGCAAGGAAGCTTTTTTTATATATTATCAGAAATTAAAAGTTACTCTTTCAACAAGAATATCTAGAGAGAGAGTGTGTGCATTATTCACAGGACTGTCATCAACTCTCACGTAACTTGCTTGGCACTTCCCCTGCTCTTTTCACTCATATCTGTACCAAACTCTCATCCCAAGACATTACATCAGCACCATAATGGTCAGGATGAATTATCCTCTGTGCCAGGATGTGCACAAGGCAAGGAAACAAATTCTGCCTGTTTACACATCCTCACTAGAAGTTTCTTCAGGCACTGGAATGGGCTGCCCACGGTGGTGGTTGAGTCATTATCCCTGGATGAGTTTAAAAGATGCTTAGATATGGTGTTGGGGGATAAGATTTAGGGGGTGAACTTGTAGAGTAGGGTTGATGGTTGGACTCAATGATTCCAAGGGTCTTTTCCAACCTGAATGATTCTATTAAATACCTGCATATTTCATCTACACAGAGCATAATCTCTTGGGTCTCCTGGGGTGATATGTAGCACATGAGACAAAACCTTCTGTCTACTTCATCACGGAAGAACTGCCCATGCTAGGGCTTGCAAAATAAACAAAGACCAGAAAACCCTACTGAGCAAACAGGGACAACCAGGTATCAAAGGGTTAGTGCCTACTAGGGAGGAGGAAGACCTGCCTGTCTGACCTCCAAGCAGAGAAGGGCTGGCAGTGAAGATGACCTCACTGCAGTTCATCCTTGCTCCAGGTGCCTATCTTCAATTCATAGAATCATAGAATCATTAGGGATTAGAAAGGACCTTGAAAGATCATCTAGTCCAAACCCCCTGACAACAGGATCACCTAGATCAAGTCGCACGGGAACATATCCAGATGGGTTTTAAATGTCTCCAGAGAGGGACACTCCACAACCCCCCTGGACAGCCTGTTCCAGTGCTCTGTCACCCTCACTGGGAAGAAGTTCCTCCTCATATTTTTGTGGAACCTCCTATGTTCCAGCTTACAACCATTGCCCCTCATCCTATCACTAGATGACATTAAGAAGAGCCTGGCTCCATCCTCCTGACACCCACCCTTCAAATATTTATAGGCATTAATGAGGTTCAGTTAGATGGAACCTTTCAGCAGCTTTCTCATCTCCAGGGATTTTTGGGTGACAGCCTGCCTCTTACCCAGTTGTGTTCCCTATTGCATCCCTGCTAACAGATATTATCAGAGAAGAGGAACAGGCTGGAGCAGATGAGGAAAAAACTTGCAGAATTCAATTCAAGGTGAACTAAAACTCACGGTCTATGCCTTGGCTCAACCCAAAAAATTCTTTTGACATGAAAGATAGAAGTTTGTTTCATTTTCAGGTTACCTCTTAATCTTTATTGTTTTACTTTGGGTCAAGCTTGAAAACAACGTGGCATTCCAAATGGCATTTGCTTCATTGCACAGGTGCCTTAAAAACCATGCTTGAACAACCTGAAAGAAACCACAGGTTCCTCAGCCAAATGCAAGGCAGATTTTCAAATCTACTTTTCAGGTCCCCTAGAAATTCCTACTTGAGGGACATTTTTACCTTGGTCTAACATTCTGAAACATCCCATAAACTCCTGACATCCCCAACCCCTGAACAGTCATGAGTGCGTTTTCAGTCTGAGAAAGTCTGTGTTCCTCTATCTCCTCTTCTGCTTTGCTGCTGTCAATCTTTTATCTCATTAGATCCCAGGGTCACAGCAGCTTGGAGGAGAGCTGGTGTTTCACACCTTTTACAATTCCTCCTCTTCCTGAGCCTCTATTTTAGCACCATCTCAGGCTCCTCATGAAGGTGAAGTTTCGTGAAAGTCAGAGATCAGCTGGATTCCAGGTTTAGCTTGTGTTTGGAGCTGGAGTTCAACCAAGGAACAGGGCAAAATGGAAGGAGAAAGAAAGCTGCAGAAGTGCACAGATGAAGCAATGTGTCCTGTGGACCAATTTGCTTTGTTGAACATCCAGCTGTGGAGAGCTGCAAATCCAGGTTGCTGAATCTACCAGAGCCTTGAATGGGTTCATCCTCTACACACACCCACACTGAGTGGGGCAAATGAGGAGCAAGTGAGGGCAGGGTGGCACTTGACAGTGTTGGGGACACCAAAGCAATCACTCAAGCCACACCATGATGTCGGTGTGGGCTGCATCCCACAGAACAGACTCCTTCTGGAGACCAAACGGCCAGGGTCCCACAGGGATAGGAGGCAACACTGTGCTTAGGACACAGGTGAAGGCACCAGGATTGCTCCAGGTCAAACTGCTCACCCACTGTGTGGTCTTAGTAAAGTGATTTTCCCTGTCAGTGTGTCTATTTCCCTAGCCATTCGGTGAGAAGAACCGGCCTCTCCTGTGTGCCAAGACCTGTTAGTCATTAGTTTTCACTGCAAGCTGCTCAGGAAGGTCTTGCGGACGCAATTAGCACTCATGCTTGAAGGCTGCTAAGAGTCCAGATTCTTCAGTCTCAGCTGGATTTGAAGAGGCAGTGCCACAGAGGACTCCTCTCCAACAGCTCCCCGTAAGCCTGCACCCTCCTCTGTCACCAGCAGCCTCAAAACCCAGCAGGGGAACAGCAGAGACGGGAGAGGCTGTTCCATGAGCAGGCACAGTCTCATTCCAGGCACCCACCAGTCCTTCCCACCAAAGAAAACACCAGTGATGGAGGTGTTCAGACCTGGGCCTCACACAGGCAGGGAGCTCAGTGTGCATTCCCTTTGTTTCTTTCTTCTTTTTTTCCCCTTCTTTCTTTCTTTTTCTCTTTTTGGCAACAGGAAGATTGTTTAAAGTTGCTAATAAATTCCAGTTAATGAAGACTGAAAAGCCAGAGCTGGGAGCCAAGAGAAACAAGAGCAATCAGTGCAGAAGGAATAGAAAGAGGATCTTGAAAGCCAGCCTGGGAATAATAACATGTTGAAATGTGTTCACCGGCGAGGGCTTTGTTACCGCTTTTTGAATCCAAACACAGGCACTTGGTGCCAAGAAGACAAACTGCAGCCAAAGGCAGGTGTTCATTGCCATTCATCTCTTGCTTTGGGGCACAGCGGCAAGATCAGACCCCTTCCCAGCCACTGGCTCTTTCACCTGCCTCTTCTCAGGCCCCCAGGGCAGAGGGACTCACTATCACGGGAAGTGCCTTGCCTGCGTGCTGATGCAGACACAGTGGGCTCAGGACCCGCACCATGGTCTCTCCTCACACGCTGGTCCCCTTCCCAAGCAGATATTGAGACTCAATGGACTCAGGGCCAAGAAACTGCAAAAAAAGCAAAAGGGAATAAAATGCAAGCTCGTGTGCTAGGAGTGCGAATGCAGCCGCCCTCTCCTTCTCCCTAACCCCAGAGAAGAAACCCTCTTCCCACTCCTCTTCCCATGCCAGTGCAAGGACTGGTGAAGCCACCAAGGGTTGCTGAACACCAGCACTGCTGCCGTGTGCCCCTGCCTGGTGTTGGAACACCCACCATCACCTACACATCTCTCAGACTTCTAGAACACCCACCCATCTTCAGGGATGTCGTCCTGCACAGTGTCTGCCTCCAAGGCAATCTCATTCTTGTAACAGGCAGCACTGCAGTGATGTTGCCTTTGGGACATGACTCCTTCTGGAGTGATAGCTCTGCAGGGCAGTGTTGAAGTGTGCTGGCACCACAGTGAAAACCCTTTCCTGGAGAAGTGCACTAACACATCTTGAGCAGGACACTCCCAGGAGAGAAGGTCTGGTGGGTTTTCACAATACAGGAGGCTGCAGAGGTCTCTGTTAGAGAAACAAATGCTTGAAAGGCCACAAACTTGCTTGGCCATGCTAAGATTTGGAGGCAGCATCATTGCTTTCTTGGTAGCCACCTTGTCTGATGCAGCTCTCCATTTCCAGATAGTTCTAGAGGAGGAGCTGCCGCTCTTCCAAAAACTCAGACACTGTGGTCCCCCCAGGATGCTCCCTAGATCCTATGTCTGAGAAGTCACCGGAATGCAACTTCTTAGCAACAAAGACACTAGCCCTGGCATTGTCCCTTTTCAGAGGACAGAACTGGACATCAATTCTGTGACTGGGTAAAACCACAGAGAAGGTTAAAGGATGATCCCTCTTCTGAAGCTTTCCAAAGGTCCTCCCTGGGCAATCTATCATATCATGGAGACAGATGTTGGCTAAGGTACAACTGGGGAGAGAAAGGCTTCTAAGAGTTTCTTCATCATAGAATCATAGAATCATTCAGGTTGGAAAAGATCCTTGGGATTATTGAGTCCAGCCATCAACCCTACTCCACAAGTTCACCCCTAAGCCAGATCCCCCAACAGTGTGTCTTTTAAACTCATCCAGGGATGGGGACTCAATCACCACCCTGGGCAGCCCGTTCCAGTGCCTGATCACTCTTTCCATGAAGAATTTTTTCCTGATGTCCAATCTAAACCTACCCTGTTCAAGCTTGAAACCCTTCCCTCTGGTTCTGGAACATTGGAGAATGAAGCAAAATAGCCAAAAACTGTGACAATTTAGAGATGTCAGTTCTTTCTTTACTCCATTTGAGCCAGTGTTCAGCCACTGAAAAATCCTTGCAAACAGGGATAGTTGAACCCAGATTTCTTGAAAACTCTCTTTCAAGTCACTAGCTCTGTTCTGGGGTTCCCCAAATGGGGCACCCACGGTACAGTAAAAAGTTAAAACTTCTCTGAGGTTTTGGAGGGAACAAATCTCCCCTGAAAACCTTGACGGTTGATAAGGAGATGGAGTAAAGGTCCTGTATTGGGTTGTTCATGAAGGAGTTGTGTCTTGGCAGGTGAATCCCAATGAGCTTCCATCTGAAGCTTCCATTAGTGTGGGCTGAAAGCTGGCTTGAGGACCATAAACAAAAGAAACGAATGCCATCAATACATCGAGTCGGAACAGGCATTCAGTGGGGTATGGAGACTAGAGTTAGAAACAGCTCTGCCTACTCTCCTCCTCAGGGATGGAGCAAGGTGGTAAAGACCATGATAGAGACACCTTCAGGTGATACCAGACTAGGACCAGCTGCAGATTCCTGGGTGAGAAGGGAAAGTCCAAGCCCAGCTTTTTTCTCACATATGCCATGTTTTCACTTGCATGACCACATTGATTTCATTCCTGCTTTGCTCCAGCACAAGCACCAACTCAAGCGTAACACGGAGTCCTTGGTCCCCTGTACACCCAAGGGGTGGCACAGCCTTGGCATGATGACACTGTTTAGACAGGAGCATGAGGAGCTTATCTGGGCACAGATTCTGCCTTGACAGTGTTAGCACTTGAGAAATGAACCAGAGCGGGAGATAAAAGCAGGAGGCTGACACGTTCAATAAAGATCTGGCAAGGGGAAAATTCCACTGGGATATGGACACACACATTTGTCCTGTCCTGCCAATGAGCAACGTTCTGCCTCCTAACATGAACGATAAGAGCATTGCCATGTTGCCTGAGTGCATGAGCAATCATGCCCAACAAACAGCCCCTGGGCATGCCATGGAAGTTGTAGCATGACCGAGAAGCCTAAGATGCAGGAGCGGGTGGGAGCCTGTGGTGAACGAGCTGCAGCAACCATGAGGTGGTAAACGGCGAGTTTGTTCCAACTTGGAGTGTATTGGGAATGCAGATCAAAGCCTGGAGGAATGTTCCCAGAAATCACAGGAGTGAGGAAAGTGGAGGGGAGCAGAATCTAAAATCCACCAAACATGCAAGCTCCCCAAAGCAAGTCAGCCAACTCCACAGAATCACGGAATTACATAACATCAGGGATTGGAAGGGACCTTGAAAGATCATCTAGTCCAATCCCCCTGCCACAGCAGGATCACCTACACCAAGTCACACAGGAACATGGCCAGAGGAGTCCTAAACATCTCCAGAGAAGGAGACTCCACAACCCCCCTGGGCAGCCCATTCCAGTGCTCCATCACCCTCACCGTGAAGAAGTTCCTTCTGATATTTATGTGGAACCTCCTATGTTCCAGCTCACACTGGCTGTCCCTTGTCCTATCACTAGATGACTTTGAGAAGGGCTTGGTTCCATCCTCCTGACACCCACCCTTCACATATTCATAAATACTAATGAGGTCACCCCTCCTTCTCCTTCTCTCCAAGCTAAAGAGACCCAGTTTCCTCCGCCTTTCCAAGCTAAAGAGACCCAGCTCCCTCAGCCTTTCCTCATAAGGGAGGTGTTATACTCCCTTCATCACCTCGTAGCTCTGTGCTGAACTCTCTCAAGCAGTTCTGTGTCCTTCTCGAAGTGAAGGGCCCAGAACTGGACGCAGTATTCCAGGTGTGGTCTCACCAGGGCAGAGTAGAGGGGGAGGAGAACTTCTCTCAATCTGCTAACCACCCCCCTTCTCCCCTTCCACCTGCCCCTCTTTCCCCTCATCACTCTGAATCCAGACCTTTCCCTTTCATAGAATCATAGAATCACAGAATCATTAGGGATTGGAAGGGACCTTGAAAGATGAAAGATCATCTAGTCCAATCCCCCAGCCATAGCAGGATCACCTAGACCAAGTCACTCCTGCCAACCCCATCTCCCAGTGGGAGCACCAGGGTGGCAGAGCATACGTATGGATCCTAAAAAAGGATGTGAGTAGGCCTGAAGCAGTTCTCATGGGCTACGGACTAGACAGTCACCCCTCCCACATGCTTAGGACACCAGGAAATGCCACCTCTCGGTCCTTCTTGGTAGAGCTATTTGCTTCAGTCTTCTCCCGAGATGGAGCTGCTGTTTGTGGCAGCATCATTTCGGATCTTACTGTTCCTTTTGAATAGAAGGGAGGGACCATTTCAGTGGATTTCGTGTGGAATCTGGCTTCTGGAGATATATTCAACAGGTCTTTGTCTACCAGGCTGGGAGATTTCTGGAGAACTTGAATGAGAAGGACAGAGGGAACCAAGCACTAGGGTAGTAGCCATGGACAGAAGAAGGGTCACACACAGGGAGCCTTATGTATCTTGGGTCTTCTACATGAGCTAGCACAGGACCTAATAGCATGGAAGAAGGCATTTCTTCTCTGTGGCCACTCTGCCTGCTGGAAAGGACACTCTGAAAGAGCTGTCCATTTCTGGAGACATGGGACAACCATGCTCCCTTGCCTGGAACACCTTGCCTCACCACATCATGCAGCTCCTGTGCTGGGACACACAGCAAACCTTCAAAACCCACACCTCCAGACGCTGGGTGCACATCTCACGTATCCCTCTGGGAATGTGAAACCTCAGGATCTGCCAGTCTCTTCAAGCACACAAGTCAGCAGAGCCCATAAGGAACCTCGGGAGCACTAGTAGGCACCTTGGAAGGTGAACTGAATGAAGTGTTTGTGGCTGTCTTGCCTTCTCCTTGGCTCAGAATGGAGCTTTGAACTCTGGTGAGAGGATCTGGGCTGCCCTGGCAGTGGAGAGGAGGAGGTCAAGGTAGAGAAAGTAGAGCCAGAGGCCACAGGTGAGCCAGAGCCAAAGCAGAGCCTCAGTATGGTGGCGTCAGGGACAGAGGCAGCAGCAATGGGAAGGCAAGGCTGCCTTCACCTCTAAACTCATCCAGAGATGGTGCCAAGTGAAACCAGGGCATCTCTCACAGGGTTGTCTTTCCCCTCATGTTTTATTTTGCCCATGGTACTGAGATGCTATGAGCTGGCTTAGTGTATGTCCCACCAACACACAGGGCAACCTGCCAACGTGTTCCTGAGGTCAGGAGCCCCAGTTTGGGCTCCGTCCAAGATCCACACTCCTCTCTTGCTAATCCTGGAGGTCCCAGATCCATTTAAGGACTGGGCAAACACTCAAACACACCCAGGAAAATGAGCATAAAGGTGCAGAGCTGCCAGGAAACAAGTCAGGAGGCATATTTAACCATGAGTGCATGAAGGCTGTTGCCAGGAAGGCATGAGGGCAAAAAGGAGTTGCAGGGAGGTGAGGACAGACACCCCCCCCCACCCGCAGAGCAGGCACAGCCTGGTAGGACAGATGCTGGATGCAGGCTCAGAATGATACCGTGCAGGAACACCTCCCCTCCAGGCAAGCACTTCAGTCTCCTGGACAACACTCCCTCCCATGTGGAAATCAGCAATCAAAAGGAGCAATTATCCCAAATCACAGCCCCCAAGTGACAAATAGCCCAGCCTGCTGTGCGGCTTGAACACTGCAGAGAGGCAGGTTACAACCTGCTCGCACACATTAAAGAAAAGACCCTGCACTGTTTATGCTGTCGGAGGCCTAATTATGGGAGCAATTTTCTCTAGATTCCCTAGGGGAGAGACAGAGAGAGAGAGAGCTTGGGCACCCGCACATGCCTGCCTGCCGCCGGTGCGTGTGCTTCCTCAGAACAGCCCAGATCCTCCCCATGACCTCTGCAGAACTGTCACTGCCGTACACTGCTTCCAGCCTGGAGTGCACTGAGATGCCTCCACACCTGTCTTCTTCACAGACACACTCTGAAAACAAACGAGTCTGGTCACTGCTAGATGAACGTGCGTGCCTGACGGTGTCCACGCCTGACCTACGGGTCCGTGAGAGAGGGGAGACAAACCTGGTCACAATGTGCATTGCCTTCTTCTGGGAAATTCCACTGCACAGCAAGCAGACAAGTTTCTTACCCTGTGACTATGGAGAAGTCCAGCCTCTGTTTAACCTCTTGAAGTTCTGAAGCACAGTACTGATTTGGGTCTAGATTTGGTTGCTGAACCTATATTCATGTTTTCTGGATGATAGACACTGGGACTTGGTCCATGTTTGCCCTTATGGGAGAAAGAGAAGATTCTCCTCAGGTTAAGCCTTTACTCCTGACCACCACAGGCTCCCAGTGTGTTCTCTCAGTTCCCCTGTCAGTGGAAGTGGTGGCAACAGGGATGCAGCCTCCAACGTCAGCAAAAACTACTAATACCAGTTAGTGCCCCGGTCTGCTCTGAGCCTTGCTAGGATTTGAGCACTCTGATCAGATGACTGTGCAGCGGTGAACTCCACAGGGTTTCTTGGACAAATACTCAGCCAGTTCTGAATGTTGTCCCCTGCTCTTTGCTTTGTGTCTCTGACAGTCCCCCTTTCCTTTGTGGTGCTCTTTTTCACCTTATTGTCCTCTCCCATCACCTCACATCCATCAGCCTTCCCAGGCTGTACTGTCCCTATCCTCATAGGATCATAGAATCATAGAATCATTAGGGATTGGAAGGGACCTCAAAAAATCATCCAGTCCAATCCCCCTGACACAGCAGGATCACCTACACCAAGTCACACAGGAACACATCCAGGCAGGTCCTAAACATCTCCAGTGAAGGAGACTCCACAACCTCCCTGGGCAGCCTGTTCCAGTGCTCTGTCACCCTCACTGGGAAGTTGTTCCTCCTTATATTTATGTGGAACCTCCTCTGTTCCAGCTCACACCCATTGCCCCTTGTCCTATCAGTAGATGACATTGAGAAGAGTCTGGCTCCATCCTCCTGACACCTTCCCTTCAAATATTTATAGATATTAATGAGGTCACCCCTCAGTCTCCTCTTCTCCAAGCTAGAGAGACCCAGCTCCCTCAGCCTTTCCTCATAAGGGAGGTAAATAATCCTCATTTTCCATCCTACAGCCTTCTCCAGGTTTAAGTCATTCAAGATCCACTCTTCACTTTTCTGTCCTAGTTTTGGAAACCATGGTCACAAGAGCTGTCTCTACTATGGCACCTCCACACCACTTCCCATCTCCAGACCCTTGCTTGGACTCCCCTCAGAACAGTGGTACCAAACCCTCATGTGCTGAAGGAGCTGGGCCATAGGTGTGATCACACAAGTCAAGCAGGGCTGGGAGTCAGGCAGTGGATGCACATCAAGTTGCACTAAGGACAGGACAAATAGGAGAACCCTCAGATGCAGAAACAGGACACAAGGGACAGATAAGGGCCCATGATTTAGGGACAGTCTTCCCAGGACCATGCCTGAGCAGAAAGTACTTCTCTCACTGCTTCACCCTCACTGCCAGGCACCTGGCACAGAGCAGATCTGTAGTCAGGCCAGTGCCCTCGAGCAGCCTGTGCTGTCAGTTCTGCAGGGTAGGTCCTCTGCAGGCATCAAGGGAATGACTTGAGCCATGAGCTGAGAATTCTGGACTTAGTCTGGGCAGCAGTAATAACCTCCGATTTTCTTTGCCTGTTCCTCATGCGGAGAGAGTGGATGATGTGCAAAGACTGACCAAGTGCACAGAAGGAGGCTTGCGGGTGTCACAGCTGCCTTCCCACTGACACAGTGGCAAAGTGAGTGGCCAAGCCTCTGCAGGCACGGGACCGCCGTTAAAGGATGTTGACACCTTCCTGGCTCTTCTTTTCTCTGCAGACGCCTTTCGGGAAACCAGATATCCAGGATCCCAGCAGAAGCTTTCTACGGCCTCTACAGCCTGAAGATTCTGTAAGTAACTGTCTCCTCTCTGTAGAGCCACCATCAACCCAGCCCAGCGAGCCCCTCAGCATTGGCCCTGCATGGGGGCTTGCAGCCATACAGAGAGGGATGCAGAGTCACAAGGCCCTGTGGTGTCAGTAGTTAAGCCCACACTGGCTAACAAACCCCTTGGTCAGTGGGGAGTTGTATCCCACCCCAAGGACCACTCACCTCTCTGCACTTCTTTCCTCACTTCTGCTACAGCAGACCCTGAAGGTCACTTCTAGGGCTCAGTCCTCCATGCCACAGAAGAACCTGCAAAAATTCACATCTGGTATAAAACTTACAAAATGCCCTAAAGTGGTGTCCCCTAGGTGTGGCATCCGGACCACAAACTGGCCTCCATCTGCTCTCCTGCAGTCTTGGGGCTGGGTTGGAGCAACCCAAAAGTCCAGGTATCCACACTGTGGCAGGTGTCGTGGGTAGGTCCTGTGCTCTGCACAGTTCAGTGGTTTCTCTACAATCAGCCTGCCCCTGCTGCAAACATTCACATGGCCCAAGAGGCTCCTGCAAGGCTCTGCCATGACCTGCCCCTGGAAAGGGAGAGATCCTTGGATGGTCTGACTTCAGCCTGTGCCCAGCCTGCCCAGAGGGCAATGGGGACCAGTGCAGTCAATCCAGGAGCATCACAGCCATCAAGCCGTGCCTATGAATTGCCAGCCCTGGTAAATGAAGACCTCCTGGTCACTATGGGTAGGCCACCCACCTCTGCCTGCCCAATGTGGAAGATCTAAGTGACAACAGCACCAGCAGCATCCTCCTCACAGTATTTTCCTGCAGAACAGGGTATCTCACTGCTTGATCAGTCACAGCTTTTTGCATCCATGTGGCAGTCTGTGCAGGGTGCCGAAATGGGAGTCCCTTTCTCACTTTCAGGAACCATCTTAAAAATCTCCTGCAATAAACATTTCATCCCCAAGGGGATGTTTTGAACTCAGCCGCAATGTGAAATTGTTGTAGCTGCTCCAGTTTACACAGAGAGAGCAGGTACAAACCTGCTCCCAGGATTAGAGAGTATAGGGCTGTTTACTACGTCTTCTGAAGATGTGAAGTATGAATCCTGCCCTAAATCTCAGGGCTTAGAGATTTATCCATCCCCTGCATTAGGCAACAAATCAAAGGAACTGAGGAAAAACCGCAGCTCTCCCACCCAATTTCAGTGAGAGGAACTTTCTACTCCGGGAACACAGGAGCTTTAAAGGGGCTTTTGATTAATTTCTGTTTGTGTCAGGCTCAGGTAACTACTGATGCACAGCACAAGAGTGATGCCTTGCTTCCAGAGCCAGCACTGCTCCCCGTGGGTTGCTGTGAGGAGTGTGCACATGGGTTCATGGACACCCAGTATGTTCCACCACAGAACATGTTCACAAATGACCCCACTGTAAGGGGAAGCAGGAAGGATCAGAGAGATCATTTCCAGCTGGGCAATGAAGAGGCTTGCTCCAGGCTGACTTGTGAGAGCTGGTGTGCTTGTACTTCAGGATGACCTGCCTTGCTCTGAGCTGTGTCCAGTGACACTTGTGCTTTCATACCAACCACCCTGCTGCAGATCTGCCCTAAATGAAACCACCCAACCTTTCCATGGACTTATGCAGAGGAGTAGCCTAGCTGCAAGGGCAGGGAAGAAAGGGTTGGTGCTCACAGTCAATGGTAACCAAGGCCCTGACATGGGCTTCTTATGCAAAGGAGTTTCTGCTTCCTAGAAGTGATGGCAGTGCCAGCCCTGATTTCACTGGGACCATTTAGTTTTCCAAAGCTCAGGATGCTTCCTTCACTTTTTTGCAGGGTGTGTTGGGCTGCGGAGGGCTCTTGCCCCAGGGGGTGCTCTGGTTGCTTTCTGTAATGATACAGTTTGGCCCCAGTTACATCCATGTCCTACAGGACACCGTGCGGAGCACTGCCTGTCCCAGTGACAGGAACAGCTCCCTGGACTGCTCCCACCCAGAGCAGATCCTGCTCCCTCAGGGCCAGTATAACCATTCCTGCAGCCATGTGCTTTTCTCTGCACTTTAATCTCTGACAAAACAACACAGCTCTGGTGGGGGCATCTGAAGAGCCCATGAATCAGGAAAGAGCAAAGAAATGTAAGGTATTAGAACACAGGAAGAGGGAGAAAAGTCTTCTTCCTGGTTTGAGATAGAGGCAAAGCAATGATTTTATGCTTAACTGTTCTGACTTTCATAGAATCAAAGAATGGTTTAAGTTGGAAGGGACCTCAGAGGTCATCTCCTCCAATCTCCTGCCAGGAGCAGCAACACCCCTCAACTAGAGCTGGTTGTTCTAGGCTTCATCCAACCTGGCCTTGAACACCTCCAGGGAGGGGGTAGCCACAGCCTTTCCAGGCAATTGATTTGAGACCAAGACAGAGGACAAATTGGGGAGGGCAAGCAACCCCTTGGGGTATACACTGAGTCTCTGTGGTGGTGCTGGCAGCCAGCAAACTGTGTGAGACAGGCTGTTGGGCTGAATACCAGGCTAAACCCAGACACTAGTGTGATGTTTCTGGTCCTCTTGTTGCTGTGCAGGCTTTGGCCTGGACACAAACACACGGGCCCTCTGAGAGGACGGTCACCCACAAAGGGTGGTGTGACCAGTGTGAACTGTGCTCTGCTAAGTGCAGAAGGATCAGCCCTGGTTCTCCTTCCATGCTTTTGAAAGGAAAATGTAACCCCACTGATCAATCTTACGAGTGCTCTCTGCAGCCCATTGGGAGGCAGAAGCTCATCCAGGTGGACAGCAGTTACACAAGAACCAACACAACTTCTCGGGCTCCTGCACGTGGTTTTCTTTCCATAGCTGAGGTGTGCTGGGAAGATAAAGACTTCTTCCTGCAGCCCACTGGTGCAGAAAACCAAATTTCTTTATTTAAAACCAGTGAGAAGGATTGGAGGTCTGGTGATGAGCTAAAGGAACAAGGACACAGCTATGGTTGCTTAACCTGGAGATGAGGTGAATAAGGATGAACACAAACCTTTAAGGACAAACAGAAGTTGCAGTAAGGAAGGAGATAGATGTTCTCCATATTTGAAGACATGACAAGGAGGTTTTGAGCAGATGCCATCAGGGATATTCAGGACAGACTGTGTCTACCGATGTGGAGGGTATGTCACAGGTTGGCTAAGGTTTGACAGGTGACAGGCACAGCTGGATTTGGGAATGGCTGCCACAAGCATGTCCAGCTGAAATCTGTGGGTGTTCAGGAGCTGGCTTACAGCAGGATCCAAGCTCTTACCCTGGTGACAGGGGTGTCCCCCAAGGAGACAGCTGGGTGACAATTTTCATAATTTAATGTTGATGTGCTAGGGCCTTATAGCTGTTTGTGGTCATCTGCATGTCCACAAGGAAACTCCTCCATGCACCTTGGGCTGTCAGGGAGCCTGGTGCTTTCCCAGTCTTTCCAGAGTATTAGTTTATGTTTAAGAAAGGATGGGAAACACCCTGGGAATTCCTCCACAAACCTGCCTGTACAGATGGTCCTCTCCCTGCCCTCAGAGTGAATCCCAGAGTTACTGGAAGCAGGACCAGATTCTTGGCTTTACCTCCTCTGGCTGCTTCACTGCACAGAAACCACCTGGAAAGTGGCCATGAAGATAGGCCTGTGCAGAAACCACACAGGGGTACGCCCAGGGAAGCAGGTGCGTGGAGACTTGGAAAAGAGTGAGTGAAGAGCCAGGCTGCCCCATTACCAACAAAAGATTGTGGCAGAGGGGAACATGCTGAGATCTTCATGCACCAAGCCTTGAGTCAGACCCCAGTCAAAGACAAAGAGAGATGTAGCTTGCTTGGCTCCCTCGGATGAGTGCAGACTGGCAGTGACAGATGCTCAGCAGTGGTACTGGTGCTCTGAAGTCTTCTCAGCTGATGGATACATCCCTTTGCAAAGCAACGTTGCAAGTACATCTCTCACAGGTTCTCTGCTCTGCAGCATGGCCAGCCCACACCCTTCCCATGAAGGCTGATGCTCCTGGATATGTGCTTCAGTGCCTGGATCATTAGAAACTGGCTCCATAGGATGGTTTGTCTCTCCTGCCAAGGTCTTTACTTGTAAAATGAACTTCTTAGTCCATGCTTTCCCAGCCTTCAAGCTTTCCAGGCTGTCAGAATATTCCATGTAGTCACAATCTCTTGAAAAATGGAAATTTCTCCAGGCTTCCAGACTTTCTCATGAGCTGCCTAGATGCTACTCACCTCTAAGAGCCCTGACTGGAGTGCTGTTGTCCAGGAAGCACCCATCTCATCTGGCCATGTTGCTGAACTCGTGTTGTCATGGCTTCAGACCACATCCCACCCTTGTACATGCATCCCTCATCAAGAGCTGTGCCACACAAGCAGGGTTTACTAGGCCTCTTACTTTCCTGGCTGAACATGCTGCAGCAGCAGCAGCACTTATTAGCCAGGAAGGAATCCCACACCAAACTCCAGAGGGAAAGACTCCAAGTGCAACCACAGCCTGAGCCTGCCTCACCTCAGAATATGGAGGGCAGAATGCTTGGGTGCATCCTCTTGGCTGCAGACCCTGCACCCAAAGCAGCCAACTGGGATGGCCCACCCACCTCTTCTGCTCTTCAACAAGCCTCAGCCAGTCTGCATGAGCATGTAGACCCAGCATTGCCCACAGCCTGCCTGCACGGACAGAGGTGTGAGCGCTGCCCAGCACCTGCCTGCGCATGCGTGTTGAGCCAGCCCTAGCTGCAGCCAGCCCCACCTGTGCACCACCCCAGTGCTGCCTATGGCTGGAGTGAGCTGACAAGAGTGGCCTTGCTCTGCACATGCCACAACTTTTGGCCAGATGGACCCTGCCCAATGGTCACTCCACACTGGTCCCTCCTCTTCCCATTCTGAGTGGCAATTGCAGCATCTCATCTGGCCCAGGGCAGGCGCTGACTGACCTGGCTTGTGAACACACATCAACGGACATCGGCAGAAAAGTCACATCACCTCAGGATGGCAAGAGCTGGCTTGGGACACTTCAGGAATCCCCAGACAGACCTTACCTCTTTGACAACCCTCAGCCTGTGCAGAACAGAAGGGGCACATCCAAGAGATGCTTCTGTGGGGAGCAAAGAGGAACATGCAGAGGTTGGAATGTCTTTAATCCCTGTGCTTGGGCTCTAGGCACAGTTGCCTCAAGCACTAACAGCCCTTTGACTGTACTGGCTGAGTCACTTCAGCCTCACAAGATGGGGACATTTTATCAGGCACAGACCTGTACTTCTGAGAGCTGTGAGTCTTCTAGACTGTCTTGTGCAATGATCCCGGTGTGGTGGAACCTGATCCCAGCATGTTTCTGGTTGTTTAGGCTCCTGGGGAAGCATGAATGCAGAGGCGAGCGGGCATGCCAGGGCCCCTGTTGTGGGTGCTCTCCTCAGTGAGCTACAGCATTGGCTGCTTCCATCTTACACACAACCAGCATCCTCAAAGGAGAATGGCCACCACTTGGACAGGGAGGAACCCTGTGACCCTGTCCTAGCTCTCCACCTGCCTGCTATATCATAGAATCATAGAATCATTAGGGATTGGAAGGGAGCTCGAAAGATCATCTAGTCTAACCCCCCTGCCAGAGCAGGACCACCTAGACCAAGTTGCACAGCTATACTGTGAACCCTTTTTCAATAGTTTTTTTGAAGAGTGCCTGGGCACATCAGTACAGAGCAGCTCCAGGAACCAGATGCTACAGCTCTTGGTAGCATGTAGGGACCTCCTTGGCATCATCTCCCAGGTTGTAGTAGAAGCATTCAAGCTCTGGTCAAAATCACACTGTTAACAGAGATGGACAAGAATGGTTAAATGTGACATTTGAGGATTGACTGCAGGGACCAGGATGCTGAAGGGGGTTGTCCCTAACACCAGACTATAAGAAAAGCCATCCTGGGACATCCAGTGGTAGATGCAGCATGTGTTTCCCCGCACAAGCCTGAACTCCCAGTGAGCAGAACTGGGGCTCTCCTAAGCTTGAGGCTGAATGAACTTGCATAATACCAGGGTGGCCCCATCCCTAGAAACTTATCTAACCCTGTTTGGACTATTTTCTGGCCTCTCTGTAGCATGCTCTGATGATGAGTTATTGCAGTAATTAGGTGCCATGTGAAGAAGTGCTGCTCCTTGTCCCAGCTCCAGCTTACAAAAACCACTCTGGCTGTCCTGTTGTGAAAAGTAGCACTGTCCAGCACTCCAGTGGCTTCAGAGGTCTCTGAAGCATCTTAATTAAATATTGTGTGTATGCATCAAAATGGCTTCATTCTGGCACCAGTACGCACTGATGGTGGTCTGGAAAATCTCTTGGTCTGTTTTACTGGTTGAGGAAGGGACTTCTAGCATATGGGAGGCAGCAGGATCCAGCACATGTGTGACAATGGGTTTGGCTTTAATATTGACTCTGGATACTTCCACCTATTCAGTGAGCAGAGAAGAAAAGCCCAAGCAGCACTTCCTGAAGCCCTGCTGTATCACCCTGCATCCAACTCTGCATCTTCCTGATCTTTAGCAGATCTGTGCTGTTGTACTTCTTCAGGATTCACAGTTTTATCTTCCCAGCACATCTCAGCTGTGGAAAGAAACTCACATGCAGGAGCTCCAGAAGTCATGTTGGTTCTTGTGTAACTGCTGTCCACCTGGATGAGCTTCTGCCTCATAAGTGCAGAGAGCACTCATAAGACTGATCAGCAGGGTTACATTTTCCTTTCAAAAGCATGGAAGGAGAACCAGGGCTGATCCTTCTGCACTTAGCAGAGCACAGTTCACACTGGTCACACCACCCTCTATGGGTGACCGTCCTCTCAGAGGGGTCTAGCCTTGCACTGTTCATCCTGTAGGAACTGGTGCATCAGTGAGGAAGCCTGTAGTGCTCTGCAGTGCACACATTAGTCCTGTGTCCATGCAGAGCAAGCGGTGAGAAGGTCACCCAGGAAGGTGAAGAGGGGAAATATCTTGATAATGGCAGTATGGTGGTGGTGGTGGGATGGGATGATTAGAGGAAAATGAGGAGTCAGTGCAGCAGAGATCTGAGACTGCCAGAGCGTCTGAGGCTGGAATTGCCCCTTGTGTGCACTAGGACACTTGGGCCACTTGTGCTACCCATAGATCAGTTTTGTACAGCAGATGCAGGGGAAATATTTTGGCAGTGGAAGCTGCTTCACACACACCCTGCTCTGCCCCACTGGTGAGGGGTGCGCAGCACCTAGCACATCTCCGTGCCTGACCTTCCCACACTACTCCTGAACATTTTCTCTTCTAGACCAGATTATCCCAGTTATGTTCCTTCATAGCACCTTCTGGTTTCCCCACCAGTGAGGATTTGGCATTTTATCATTCTTCTGCCTCTTTTCCTCTGGCTGCTCTCCTGCTGCCCACATCCTGCAGAGCCGGTCCCAGATGGCACTGTGTTGCCTCTCCAAAGCCTGCTTAGCATCAAGAAGTGCAGCAGGGTCACTGTTGGTGTCCTGATCCTCACACCCCCAGGTAGTCACCTCCACAGGGTCTCTGCACTTTGCCAAGAGCCACTCTTGCCTCACCCCAGGTCTTCTGGAATCCTCACTAGCCCAAGCAACTTCAGCAGAGCTGCAGTCCCTCTATTTGTGCAGCAATCATCTCTGTCCATCCACAGAGCTTTTCTCTCCCCGTAGAATGCTGCATTGTCCAGCGTCTTTCCCGTACCAGACAATCTCTGCACCAATCCTCCTATGTGCAAAGTGCCCTGTGCAGCCCCTTGTTGTCAGCACAGACAACAATCTGCCCCTCACAGCTATCATCTGGGTCCTTAGCAATAATGCCTAGTGTCATCTCCAGGAGAGATGCTGTAGACCTTTAACCATGTTCTTCTTTTAAGAGGGAACCGTTTACTGGTTTGAGGATGTCCTCTCTGCTGCCTTTTTTGCCACATCAGAGGTGTCTTCTCTCCTGCATTGCATGACAGCATCCAACATCTTACCAAAGAAAAGCTAAAGTCATGTTTCATCTCCATTCACGTGGCATTTCTCCCTGTGTAGAAGACCGGCTACCTTTGGCACTGCTTTACATACAGCCACTGCTGACAGTTGCTTGTCACCTGTATTTTCTTCTGTGTGCACACAAACAATTCTACTGGAAGTCCCTATTTTCTTGCAGAAATTTAAGAGTTCTGTGGTCGACAGCTTCCCCTTTTTAAAGATTGTCCCTACAACTGTCCTTTTCCAATTTTTCTTTCATGACAGACCTCTGAATCTCCTCTGCAGTGCTGCAGTCACAGCAACGGGAAGGTCTTTTGTTTGCTTCGGTACTCTTTGGGCTTCCCCTCAACACTGTCTGTCCCTTTGACACTTGGTAGTAATTACAACAGTGTCTGAGCACCACCTCCTTTTGCACATCCATTCCAACCACTCCTTGGAGGTTTCGGAAATATAAACCTCGGATAAGTAAAACGTTCCATTCTTTTGGCACTTTCCCAGCCCAGCTACCACACTGGGATGTCTTTCTTACCCAGACGAGCACGCGCACACAATGTCCCAGTTCTGGAAGGAACAAGTAGATTCAGGCTGGTCCAGAGTCAAATACTCTTTGCAGAGATGCCGAGGTGATAAAAACTTAAGGTCACATGTGGTGCTCCAGGAGGTCAGTGAGAGACAACAGCAGCTGATCAGGTCAGAAATACACATGGGGTCCAGTTCTGACCCTGCTTGAATTGCTAGAGCCTGTCAGATACCCATCCCAGAGGCAGGACCACTGCCACTCTGTGTCTCCTCCTCTCCTTTATCTTTACCTCAATGTCCATGGCCATTCTCTATGCCCTACACTCAATTCTAAAGAGTCCTCCTGGGTCTTGCCCATTCACCCCAACAACTCCAGTCATCTGCACTCTTTGAAGCCCCAGGGGAAGTTTGTTTTCAGAATCACAGAATCACTCTGGTTGGAAAAGACCCCTGGGGTCATCGAGTCCAACTATCTACCCTACCTTGCAAGTTCACCTCTAACCCATAACCCTCAACACCTCATCCAAACAATCTTTAAACACATCCAGGGATGGCAAAACCACCACCTCCCTGGGAAGCCCATTCCAGTGCTTGACCACTCTTTTTGTGAAAAAATTCTTCCTAATATCTAGTCTAAACCTACCCTGTTGTACCTTGAACCCACTCCGTCTTGTTCTATCACTAATTGATTGTGAGAAGAGACCAGCACAATGTCCTTTCAGGTAGTAACCGTGCAGTTGCTCTTCGTCCATTGTGTTTGTGTCACACAAGCTGAGTAAGAAACATGCCCACAGGCTTGTTTCCATTGGCCATTTAGAGGTAACCACCACTGACACACACTGGGACAAGCATGTCTGACACAGGTATAAATGTGGAACTTCTCAACCAAATGCACTGGTGTTCCTCTGGACTAGCAAATGCATCTGTGCAGTTGAGAGGCCCCTTTATGGTTGCATTATATCAATGAATCCCCCCACTGCTGCCCCAAACTTACCCTTTAGATCCTCTGCTGCAGGATTCTGGGCCAGCCTGCACTGCAGCTCACCTGCCAGCAGTTTGCAAGCTTGCTCAAGTGCCCTGGGTGATCAGCATGGTGCTTTCCACAAGAGTCCAAGGCATCTTCTGAAACAAGCAGCAACACACATCCTACATTTAGTATCAAGTACCTTCTTTTTTCTTAAAAAAACATTTCTCTTTTCTAATTGCAGGATGCTGCAGAACAATCAGCTGAGTCGCATCCCTGCAGAGGCACTGAGAGATCTTCCAAACCTCCAATCTCTGTAAGTCATTAAAACCCAATGATGTGAGCTGCACAGTCCCTTGGGGACCCCCGGGCTTCCCCAAATTTGAGTCATTCATTCCTTTGTCAAGGATATTCTGTCCCTTCTTCCTTTTCTTCTCCAATTAAAGCAAAGATTGCTGTCACTTAGTGCAGAAGGAAAGGGAGGGTAGTTTTCAAGGAAATAACACTGTCTTGGTAAATGATGTTGAAATCACAGCTCCTGATGTGTGTGTGGTGATGAAAAGGCTGAAGCACCAGAGCACATTTGAAGGAATGATGGAAAATGTCCACCCAGAGGAGGCTCTGTTCTCTCCACCGTAGAGAACGGTGGGGAAAGGACCTGCCAGGGAGCACAGAGGACATTCTGGTCTGTCAGTATGTCCTCTGTTTCATCCAGACTGAGGATCCACTTACATTAGGGTAGAAAAGCTTTAAAACATTTTTAGTGAATCAGCCATGAGAAGACACTGGGGCTGTGATCATGCTTTTTCTTCAAAGTAACTACATCAACAGAGGCTTGTGCTTCTCTAGTCACTAAAAATCACACAGCACTGAAATAGTCTCAGTTTTCCTGAGTATGGACACACTTGCAAACAGATCCTGATAGCACCACTGGATTTTGGGAAATCTGTCTGTTAGTTACCCAGCTGGTGTAAGCAGCACTGCCAAAGCTTGTGAGAGCACTCTAAACTGGGCTCAAACACTGAAGAACTAACCTAAACCCTAATCCTTGCCTTCAGTCCTAGTCCTAACTGCGTCTTGGTCTAGGTGGTCCTGCTCTGGCAGGGCGATTGGACTAGATGATCTTTCAAGGTCCCTTCCAATCCCAAATGGCCTGCCTTCAACCGGGGCCTCCATCCTGTGCAGCTCCCCCAAGGAAGAAGGCAGTGCTTGCAGAGTCTTGCAGTTGTCCTCCTAGCTCATGTTTAGAGAAGCTTTTCTGTAGCAGACTTCTCCTTCTCTCTCCATGCAAACAGGAAAATGCTTCATTAAAATAAACAAGACCTGATTTGAAAAACAGGAGCAGCACAGTATAGACATCACTATGTCTTCAGGCAGACACAGAGCTAAGATGTTCTGCATGGTTTTCACTGGTGCTGGCTCACTGGTTTCACTGGTTTACATAAACTCATGTCAAGAACCTCCAGTACAGGTCTGTGTTAGAGATTTTTTTTTTCTTCTTTTTCAAATATCTGTGTCACTTTCCACAAGTTTATGTGGCTCTTCTGTATTCATTGCCAAGGTATTTGCCAGCCTGGCACACCCGTAGGTCACCTACAGCATGGTGTCCAAGCGTTACTGGTTTGACTCTCTGAGATCCAGTGTGCTCACGTTGCCCAGGAGTTACTTTTTCCCATTCGGAAGCGTAAGTAGTGTCACGACAGATCATGACAGGTCATGAGTTACCAGGCTCGTGTGGCACTGCATGGAATACCAGCTATGCTTTACAGGCTGGCAACACCCACTAAGCAGGCAAGACAGCCAAAAGGGGTGGTGAAAATGGGAGTCAAGAGGAGTGGGGTGTGACAGCAGTACTAGACAGAAAAGGATGGTGTGCTGGTTATTTCCTTGCTCTTTCAGCTACTCCTATTTGTTGTCCGTGTTTGTCATGATGGAATTCAGACAGGATTTGAAGGGAAAGGCTGGATCTCTTATGGACAAGCTTACACAGCTTGTCCAAACCTCTCAATACACAAATCTTTTCTCAGATTTACAACAGAAGCAGCCAGTAGTGGAAGCTGAGAAGAAGTGTTTTGAGTGTAGACCTATCAGAAGGGCTTACCAGACAATTCAAGAGATGAGGTGGTCAAACAAACGGGACCGAAGGAGATGCTTCTACCACTGTGGGACAGAGAAGTTGGTGTTTACTCCCTGCACAGCACCAACTTAGAGCTGAAATATTCCAAAAACTTAATGTGTAGATAAAGCAAAAAATAATTATTCATAAACTCCACTTGTCTCCAAAGGTGTCAGCTGTCTTGCCTGTGGAGCATTCAGAACAGATGCCCACTGAGACCGGACGCATGCACCCAAGCCTTGGCAGCACTTGAAACTGAACCACCTGGGTGCACTGTTGTGGTCCAAGCTGAGGTCCCAGGCATGAGGCATGTCCAGACCTGTAGTGAAGTACCTCTGTGTGCTGGCTGAGAGTGCCAGACAGTGCAGACAAACAGAGAACACTCCTGAAACTCTGCACGATGCATGCAGTGAGGTCACAGTACCAGCTAGGAAGTTTGCCATAAGTTTCAGAGTCTCTAATACCAAGAGATCAACTTGTACAAACATGCTCAAGGAGAGGAAAGTCCAGGCAGAAAGAAAGTCCAATAAATGCTGTCAGTCTGAACAGAAGGAAAACTTTTCCTTATTTTTGTTTGGATAATGCACAGGGATGTAGGAGCCTCCTATCCAGAGTGATCCACGGCACAGTCAGGGCATGAACTCTACTCTCCTGGCTACTTTGCCCCCAGGAAAATTTGTTTCATATTGGACCACATGCACCCTGCACACCTCCCCACACAGCTGTTTTTGTGGCAGCCTGAACAAAGGGCTCCACCTCCAGAAAGAGGAAGGAGCAGCTTACTGTTAACATGGCCTGGTCCAGCTCCATCTCTAGACAGAGACCTGTTGCTACAAGATCTGTCTCTACATGAGAAGAAGCAAGGAAATGCTGGCCAGTTGTCACAAAGGCCATGCTTACACTAGTCTCCTCCCGTGGGTCTCCCTCTGCTCTTCTGAGCTGCTTGAGGATCCGTCTTCAGGCAAGGATTCTTCTCAAAGTTGCCAAGACATGAGCTTCAGCTGTGCAGGATGTTCCATTGCAGCTGTGGTGTCACCATGAAAGACATGGTCTAGTGCAGGAGCCAGCCACGGATAGACACTAATTTCAACTAACCTAGGTGAGGCATACTGGCTCTCAGGAAACCTAGGTAACTGGAGTTACAGCCTTCCATAGGACGTGCCAAAATACTGACTTTAAATTCAGGCAAGTTTACGTGAGATGGGAGGGTCTCTCCAAAAGGATGTTCCCATTGCCCTGTGTGGTCCCCCTAACTTTTCTGAACAAGGAAGATGCAGTCCTAAGTTTTGGCAAACATATTCCAAACACACTGACAGGTCTTCCTTCTGTAAACTCCAACACAGTTGCTGGGAAGACTGGCAAACCAGGTGGAGGTTGCCAGTAATTCAAGGCCACTCCGTGCCAAGGGCATTCAGCAGTCTTGGATTCCCATTCCCCGCTGCTTCCTGTGCTGGCACTAAGCTTGTCTGCACCAAGTGGGATTATTGCAGATCACCAAATGTCACTCTTTGCAGACTTCTTATGGTCTGGGCCACTCCTCCAGAAGGAGACACTCACTGTGGGGGGTTCAGCACTTCATGATTCACCCCACTCCATGGATACCAGCCAGCCTGAGGAGACAAGTGTCAAATCCACATCAGACCTCTCTATCCTTACAAACATCCCTCATTACAGTCCTCTGAAGCTGCAGCCATGCCCATGGGGCCAGTATCAGATCCGCTCTGCTCGCTGTTAGCTACAGGATGAGGAGGCATCAGTGCCCGGAGCCTGAGCTGTCAGGAAGGAGACCTTGGCAGGGATTACTAGATGAATACAAACAGGAATTTGGATTTCAGAAGATGATAGTACAAAGCTCTGGAGACTACCAAGTGTGAGGGAACTGCTCCACAGCAGGCTTGCTTTATCTGGGAAGCATGTTGGGAAGCCCAGTGGGGAGGATTAGAGAGAACACGCACACCCAATGGCAATGCTCTGAGCCCTGCAAGGGGTGCCAAGGCTTTGCCTAATGCTCTGATCCAGTTGTGATCCCCTGGCACTGCGTCTGGGTACCAGCGGTTTGTAGGTACAGTAACAACATACCAACATACCGTGTGTATTCTGGAAGAGTCGTGTGTCAGTCTAATTAACAACTTTGTGGTTTGTGAGTAGTTACCCGAAGCAGATGGGCACTGTGTCTGTTCCTGTGCCAGGCAGAAGGAGGCCAAGGTATTTCAAAGTGAGCAGGTGCTATAAATTATAATTACCAGGCTTGCAGAGGTAGAGAAAGCAAAGAGAAAAGAAAACTGATGGATTAAGAGATCAAGATAAACTCTTGGTGTTTCTTTTTCAAACACTTATGGAAAGTGATGAGAACGGCCAGCTGTCTCTGGAGCTTCTCACAGATCAGTGCTTTGGGAAGGTGCTTAGCTATGTCTGCTACATCTGGGTGAGTGCTCTCTGCAGCACTTTGGACGGGGACGTGCAAGCCAGTAGAGTGTCAGAGGATATCCAGTATCAGTGGATATACGGTGGCCTTAGGATAGTCTTTTCTCACCTGGCTTTGAGGCCTGAGGAGGATAAGATTTCTAAGTAGCCCAGTGAGGCTTTCCCAAAGTCACCGCTGTGGTTCAGGTCCACAGCACAAGGCTGTGCTTTCAGTGTGTTGATCTGGTCGCTAGTCTATGGCCTTGTATCCCAGAGCTCTGCATTCCTCTGTGGCTCCTTCCTCCAGATTGAGAACTGCACTAGTAGCCAGTTCCTAGGACTCTGAAAGACTTTGGGCATCCCTACTACAGTAGCAGGTTTTCTGACCCAGTAAGACAGAGAAGCATAGGAACAAAACTTCCAGTCACGTTTCTCCTGTTGCAGAGACAAATCTGTTTTTCTCAGCTGAATTTAGCCACAGTCTTCCTGAGAAGGACTCCAGTCCCATCAGCACTGGATCTGCCAACCTTCCTATTTCAGGTGCTTATATGACAGCAGTGTCTATCATCTTCATGTCTGTCCTGCAGAAAGATTCAGTGATCCATAAGCTGACAGGATGTGACCTGGAGAAAAAACTGTGTCAAACACATTGTTCTTGAAAGTACTGCAGGCATCTTCGTGCTTTCTACAAGGATGATTTCCCATTATATTCCAATTTCACTCCCGCTTGACTTTGGCTTCTAATCTCTCAGCACTAAATCAGCCTGACACATGCATTCCCTGCACACAGGTTAATTTTACCTCTAACTAGAATAATCCAGTTCCTCTGACCCATTGGTTTGCCATGTCTCTGGTATCTTTAGCAGGAACCATCCTCTGTCCCTCAAGGTTTTTATATAGATGTCTGGAGAGTAAAATGCAAAGAATTACAGCAGTTTGAGAACACGTGGGCTTTGATGTAGATGAGGAAGGGAAGCTTTTCCCATCTGATCAGATTCTCACAAGCGTGCACGTTCTTATGACAGAAGATAAAAACTCCCTTGGAATCAACAGGGCCCAAAGAACTCGGTCGGTTCATTTCTCCTTTCACTTCTTTGTTTTATTTGGGTTTGGACAGTTTGCTGTTAGCAGTGATATTCTCTAACTACCGTGTGATGCTGTAAGGTTCAAGAAAGGTGCTTCCATTTGTTGTTTGGAGGACAAAAGCCATGGGAAAAGCAGAAATCTGTATAGTCACCACAGCGTAGCCATGAGCTACCATCTGTGGGCATGGCAGTTGTACTGTGGCAGGACCACCTTCATGTGGAACACGATTTGTTTGCTTTCTGGAGTCTTTCCGAATCACATCGAAAAGAGGTCAGGGAAGAGCAGCGAGGTGGTTTGTAACAGCAAATGAGAAGATAGGCAGAAACAAAGCAACCGCAAGTACTTTCTTGGCAGTTAATGCTGCTGAGAACACATGGCCTTGGATTTCACCTGTTATAGAGAGCTTTGCAGCAGAAGGCATGCCTGTGGCAGGAAAGAGCACCCAGAACAAGTGCAACAGTGCAGACAGCACGCTAAAGAAGTTCCTTCTGCTCTACAGAGCACTTGCTGCTCAAAACCTTCCTGCTGCATCTCTGAAATCCCCTCCTTTCCCTGAGGCACCTCTTCTCAGCAGCCAGCTCCAAGCGCATGGAGGTTTGCCTCCATTCCTGCTTTCAGAAGTCTGGTCCCCATTTTAGTATTTCAAGTGTTTAAGGACATTTCTACAAAGAAGAAAGTCTAGGAGGGGCCAAGAGCAGATGACTACCACATCCAGAGGTGCCTCACACGTGGATGTACCACAGGTAGCTTCTGTGTAGTGATGCAGCCATGATGAGGAGAGTCCTTGCTGAAGTGTGGCTGCTGTTTATATTCCTTGCTGACTGCATGGAAGCAGGAGCCTCTCTGGCCCCCACGTGCTGTGATCCTTCTTCACAGGCATAGTTACGCTATCTGAGAGCCACCTGAAATTGGTAGGGTGGCCCATGTACCTTGTGTGTAGTTGAACCAGTGCACAGACCAGGAGGAAATGTTGCAGCTGTGTGTTCCTTCTTCAGACTCAGGTGGGCTGACATCTCTACTCTCTTCAATGGCCAAATCAATTTGGTTCATAAATGATAACCAAATGTAAAGGAGTTACTGATTTTTGCATACGCTTTGAGCAGACAAGATTCTTCTGGTTCCATTGGTGGGCGGTGTCGCTGACACCTCTGCGGACTGTGCTGCCATTCAGCGAGACCAGGACAGGCTAGAGAGCTGGGCAGAGAGAAATGTAATGAGGTATAACAAGGGCATGTAGAGTCTTGCATGTGGGCAAGAACAACCCCAGGTACCAGTATAGGCTGGGGACTGACCTGTTACAGAGCAGTGTAGGAGAAAGGGACCCCGGGGGTCCTGGTGGACAGCAGGATGACCATGAGCCAGCAATGTGCTCTTGTGGCCAAGAGGACCAACAGCATCCTGGGATGGATCAGAAAGCATTAGTTAGCAGATCAAGAGAAGTACTTCTTCCACTCTAGTCAGCACTGGTGAGACCACATCTGGAGTATTGTGTCCAGTTCTGGGCACCTCAGTTCAAGAAGGACATAGAACATCTGGAGGGTGTCCAGCATAGAGCACTGAGGATGATGAAGGAAGTAGAACACGAAAGGCTGAGGGAGCTGGGTCTCTTTAGCTTGGAGAAGAGGAAACTGAGGGGTGACCTCATTAGTGTTTATAAATATATGAAAGGTGGGTGTCAGGAGGATGGAGCCAGGCTCTTCTCAGTGTCATCTGATGATAGAACAAGGGGCAATAAGTCTGAGCTGGAACATAGGAGGTTTCATATAAATATCAGAAGGAACTTCTTCACAGTGAGGGTAACGGAGCATTGGAACAGGCTGCCCAGCGGGGTTGTGGAGTCTCCTTCTCTGGAGATATTTAAAACCCACCTGGATGTGTTCCCGTGTGACTTGGTCTAGGTGATCCCGCTGTGTCAGGGGGATTGAACTAGGTGATCTTCCAAGGTCCCTTCCAATCCCTAATGATTCTATGATTCTATGTACCACCAGCTGTCATTCAACCTGCTGCTTCCTAGCTCTTTTCTCCACCTCACCCCATCTCAGCTGTCACTAAAGAGCTGTGCTAGTCACCAGGACTAGCAGCATTAACTTGGTGATATGCAGTCAGGTTTGAGAAGAAAAAGCTGTAATAAAGAAAAATCCACTTCAAGATTCAGATTTTGGAGCTGTTGCTCGGTTTGTGCTGGCCTGATCCAAATCCCTGATCTTGGTTCAGACTAGGAAATGAAGTGTGTGGCTGGACTACATTCCTTATTCCAGCAGCTTTCTCTGCATTTGGTTTGTGTCCCCACGTTTATGGAGTGTTCCCTAGCGCCTTTAAGGGATGCTGGCATTTTTACTGCAGAGATGAACAACAGTGACTTTCAAAAACCATTGGCAAATTCACTTGGCAGAAGACTCATCAGCCCCTTTTACAGGGGCAAACACTGTGACTTAGTCACTGAACTCTTGATCAGACACAACAAGCAGCTTCACTGCCTCTCATTTGCAGCCCTCAAAGAAGAGCAATGGGATCAGCCACACTGACATTACAGCATGAAGACAAGGGAGTGACTCAGGTCCATGGATTCACTTGGGGTCGAATCAAGGAGGTTTACACTGTAGGTTCACATCAAAGTTCGCTGAAATTATCAGATTCCGAACTCCGAAGGCACAGAAATTGCCTAACTCAGAGAGTGAAGGAGACAAAAAGCAGAAAGGGAAAGAAGATAGTTTAGGGGTCAGATCACCACTCAGGACTCAAGCATCTGGTTCCCTGCCCCGAGCCTCCCTCCTGGGCTCCACAGGTCTCTGGAGAAACTCCTCGCTTTCCCTGGCCATCTTCTCCATCAGTTTCAGCTTCATGGATGGCAGTGAGTGTGATGGTGGTAATAGGTTATTGGTCCCTCCTTGCTTCCCCAGACTTGTAGACTTTTGGTGTCTCCAGCAGTCCTTGTGTCAGTCTCTTGTCTTGGCTGCAGGCTGGGGAGGGCTGATGGTCACCCTGCACCATTTGAATCTCTTGTCTTTATACTCGCTACTGGCTAGTCTTTTTCTTAACCCAGTCCTTGAGGGAGGAAAACTTCTCATGTTCTCAGGCTCTGCAGATTCCCTTCCCATGCAGAGCATCACCAGGTGAAGGATTCCTCCTACCCTGATCATGGGTCATCTTCCATTTGCTGACACTTGTTTGAGCCATCTCACTTGTTAATCAAAGTCTGACAGACTGCCTGAGACAGTTTTTGTGGTCAGGAAGTTGAGTGGCTGGGACCTGGAAGCTGGTGCCTTTGTGCTGCTGGTAGGACTGGAGTACCACCAGGAAGGAAATCCAATTATTCTGAGTCATCACTACACAACCATCCTTACCTTCATGTAAACCTCTGTTGTGCCCACATCTCCCTCAGGCAGACCAGGTGGATGTGTCTCCTCTGACCATAGCATCTAGGTATTATTCATGTCAGCCAGTCATCAGTGGAAAATGATGAGCATCTCCATGAGGTGAATCACATCTGTTATCTCAGAAGCTTGTCTGGATGCATGAATCACTCTCCAGAGGGCTCTGCTTTTCTCTTCTGGCTATGGAAAGATCCTGTAACTGGTTTCAAGTTCCATAAGAATAAGGAGGAATTAGATGTGTTTTTTCCTACCTCAGAGAGTAAAACAGAATGTCCAGCTACCCACCTCCCACTTCCATTTGGCAAAGAGAGATCACTAAGTTAACACACATCATCAGAGTATTGGTACCAAAGCAGAGTAGAGCATCTCCACCCTCATGGCCCCATGAACATGACCCAGCACACATCTGTGTGTGTTTCAGAGAAACCTACCAGAGGAGATGATCTTGCACAGAAACACAAGTGCAAGGGGCAGCTTTCCCATCAACCAGAGAGAAATTTCTCTGAGTGCCAGAGCTGGAGGCATTCGGATTTGCGACCATAGTCCTGGGGGCGAGTTAGAAACAAGAAAGGCTTCTGACTCGCCTGCTAGGCTAGCTGGCATGCTGTTCCTGTCAGTATGAAGAACCTAGCTTGTCAGACTAGAGCTTTTAGGGGGAAAACAGCATGAAGTGCAACATGGTTGTCCCGCCACAGTCACAGAGTCACAGAATGGTTTTGCTGGGAAGGGACCTTCAAAGCTCATCTTGTTCAACCCCCCTGCAAAGAGCAGGGATGTCTTCAATTAGAGCAAGCTGCTTAAAGCCCTGTGATCTACCATGGTGCATCTATCACCATTCTGGGCAACCTGGGCCAGTGTCTGACCACTCTCAGAGTGAACAATTTCTTCCTTCTCTCCAGTCTAAATCTCCCCTCTTTCAGTGGAACTCACCACCCCTCGTACTATCACAGCAGCTGGTGCTCAAAAGTCTGTCCCCAGCTTTATTACTGGCCCCTTTAAGCACTGAAAGGCCATACCAAGGTCTCCCTGGAGCCTTCTTTTTTCCAGGGTGACCTCAATAGATTTCTTCTGAGAGGAATATTTAGAGACCACTCACAAGCTGTTGAACCTGTCATCCTCAGTGAACAGCACTCTTTAACAGCTCCCCAATACATCCCTGCCTCCACTTGTCGTTTGCTCATTACACCCCAGGGTTAAGAAATGGGATGTTGTGAAACGTCCATATGACCCATGCTGTGAAGGATCTCTGGAGTCATCTCCATGGAAGACAAGAGAGTGCCATGTTGTTTGTCAGACTAACAGTTAAAAGTCCACAAACTTTGGCCATTCTGACTTAACTTTGTTTTGTGACAGAACTGGCAAACCATCCCAAAAAACCCCCACGTGATGCATCTGCCATCTCCACCCAGGAGTGATATCAGCAGCTACAGCACTTGTCCTCCTGATGGCATCAGGTGCCTTACCTGTGCACAGTGTGTGAAAAGAAGCAGTTTCATCTCTTTATAGCTTTTGAAATTCTTTCCTGGAACATGTGGAGAGTAGGCTCTTCAGCTCCCAGTGATGGGCCAACATGTCCATGATGAATGCCTGAGTAAATTCCTCTCTCGAGTCTTCGCTTTCTAGTTTTCTCATTCATTGAGCTTGTGGTTGGCAACACTTGGAAGGGAGTGATGATGACCGACACCCTTTCCATGCCTCCGAATCGACAGGACTCACCAGCTGTTCTCCCAAGTGATGAGGTTGGGTGGCTTGAGCTGTGTTTGTCTGGCAGCTTGGCAGATGCTCTACCCAAATGTCTATGCCCATCGTGTACTGTAGTCACCTGGAAACTGTTCTGTATTGACTGCTAGCAACTCAGTGTGGCAACCAGGACCTCCATTTAGATAAACATTCAAGAGACCATTCACATGAGCTGAAACTGATCATAGAAACATAGGATCATTCAGGCTGGAAAAGACCCTTAGGATCATCAAGTCCAAGCACCAATCCTACTCTACAAGTTCACCTCCCAACAGATCCCCCAACACTACAGCTAACCGTCCCTCTGGTTCTGTCGCTAATTACCTGTGAGAAGAGACCTGCACCAACATCTCCTCAATGTCCTTTCAGATAGCTGTAGGGAGCTATGAGGTCTCCTCTAAGCATCCTTTTCCTCAAACTAAACAGCCCCAACTGTCTCAATATTTTCTCATAAGATTGATTCTCCAGGCCCTTCCCCAGCTGCCATCCTCTGCACTCGCTCCAGGACCTGGATGTCTCCCTTGATGGTTGCTTGTCTATTTATGCTGCTCTTACCTTTCCCTGTCCACTCTAGCAGGACTGCAGTACTCACAGATCTCTTTAGAGTAGACTCTGACAAACACAGAAGCTTCCTTCCACCTTCATAACCATCTCATAAGCACTGTCAGGTCCCATCGCAGGCTCTAACAGCTTTCAGGAAGAGGCACATGCTATCTTGACTGCCATCCCAGTGCCTAGACACTAAAGAGAAGATAATCACAGCTCACATCCACAACCACACGTGGGTCATATCGTGAGTTCCAATGTGTTTTCCATTGACCTTTACCATGGGGACTCGTGAACCTTAACTCACTTGCTTGTACATGTAAATATCCAGGGCGTGCTGCACTTCCCTAGCGACAACTCAATAGAGGAGGTGGACAATAGGCCCCAGATGTTACAGACAGTAGATGCAGCCCCACAGCAGGGGAGATGAGTCCCAGATGTTACACAGATATGTCAGTGCAAAAGGAAGATTGGTCCCAGATGTTCCATGCATTGAATGTGTAACACTCCTGATGAACCCTGGAGAAGATTCAGGTAAACTGGGGATGGGCATCAAGCAAGAAATGAACAACACATTTAAACTGGCATCATTTAAAGACACATGAGTCTGCTCTCATCTTCAGCTCTCTGCCTCTTTCATAATCCTCTGCATTTCAAGACTTCCTCCCATGGCAAGGTCGACGGAAGCATGTTCAGCCTAGTGAGGCTCAGGCATGGAAAGTACAGAACTGTCTCACCCTGTCAGGTGAGGCACAGGAATTACAAGCCGTGTTAGCTGAATGATTTTATGCACCTAAAGAAATTTTAGGAGCACCTGGACAGGCCCTATCAAACACAGTATCTTCAGCAGTAGGAGACCAGTAGTGTGATCTGTGAGGCCACTGCTAGCCCAGGGTGTAGATAGACCAAGTAATGTGTCTCCTAACCACTGCATGCGGTGCTGACTGCTCCCGAAGAAAGGCAGCTCCCTTCACAGCCCCTTCCAGTGCAGAGGCAAAGAAAAGCCAAGTAGCTCATCCAGGGTCACCCTGAGCCTGCAGCAGAGAGGGGGTGTTGGATGGGCCCCAATCCCACCCAGTCAGACAACATCCTGTTTTCATGAGTTCTTTACACCTCAAAAGCAGCCCCAGCTGCCAGAGAGAGCAGAAGAACTTTCCAGTGCCCTGCAGCTGTGACGTGGCTCAGAAACTGCGTCTGAACCGTGGAGGATCCCCTTAGCCACAGAGAGGCCAGGGGACAGTCCCATAGATCTATGTGCTGGTTTTGGAGAGTTCATGGCTGCCACACTGTTTTAAGACCAGCCAAGCCCTGAGAGCCTTAGGCCCTGGTGAGATGGACAGCTGTTGTGCACTGCTCTTCAGGAAAACATCTGGTCAACTGGATCTTGGATGTGTTCAGATGTGTTGCATCACCATCAAGGCTCAAGGCTCTCAGCAAAGGCTATTGCTTCTCTGCAGAGCACTTTGGAAGGGTAAGGATTATTAAATTTCTAAAAGAAAGCTGGGTGCATTAGAAGGTCATAGGGGATGTTAGGAATGTTAACCAACACGAGGAGATAGCAGAGTTATAGTCCAGCATCTCAACACAAGGAAGACCTAGCCTATGTGTCCATCAAAACAAAATACCCACAAATCTATCAATGATTGTCTGAGTGGAACACCACAGACTGGACATCTGAAGCCCTATCTCCATGTCAACTCACAAGTGGAGAGCGGATGGAGCAAGGCAGCCATGAACCCTGCTGTGACACCTCAGCAGGTCTCCATTGCTAGACAGAGACCTTGTGTTGCATCTTCTCTGTCCCTGGTCCCCATGCATTCAAGTCTCCTGCTGGCTTTTATGTCCCAGTACACACTTGACCCTGGGAATCTCTCCGGGTGCCATGACCTCTTCAGAGCCACGCTGTCCAGAGAGCAGTGTGTCCATTCCTTCTGAAGACCTGTTCTCCCGTCTCTTTTCAAGCCAGCTTGCATGCTTGACAAATACTGTGTCTCACAGAATATATGCAGGATCCACTCTGCTTAGTGGGCTTTTGAGCCACTCTGCTCAGCTTCTGTCTGCTTTCTGCACCTTCTTCATTTCTCTGTGCCTGGCACCCAGGGAGAGGGCTGCCCAGAGAGCCAGCACAGCAGCAGTGTGGAGCTGCCCAACTGTCAGCAGTTTCTGTAGCTGCACAGAGACTTTGGCACCCATGGTTCTAACCTGAAGGGTTTTGGAGGTGTCTGCATCTGGGGATAACAAAAGCCCTCTTGTCTGTACCAAAGGCACTTTGTGTGGTGTCTAGGTATTGCTCTGATTTCACTTCCTGAGCATCCCTCATGGAGGCCTTCCCAGAGGTACATGTCCCATTAAGTCAGGAGTGTCCAGAGTTTTGCAAACTTTTCCACCAGGTCCACTGGGTCCATAGCCAACTAGGAACACGTTTGCATCTTGAACCTTCATTTGCTGCCTGAGATGGCATTCACAAGATTTTTTTGGCTGAAAAATGGAGCTAAGGAACATTTTCAAGTCTTGCTAGAGGCCTGTGAGCTCTTCTGTGGCAGGGGCACTCTGCCAGGTGCTGGAGCAGCCCTATAGGGCAACGTTTTACCTATTCAATTATGTGTGACTCATAGAATCACAGAACGGTTTGCATTGGAAGGGACCTTTAAAGGTCAACCTGTTCAACCCTACTGCAGTGAGCAGGGACATCTTCAACTAGAGTAGGTCGCTCAGCCCCACCAATCTGACCTGGAATGTCTCAATGGATGTGGCATCTATCAGCTCTCTGGGCAACCTGGGCCAGCCTCTCATCACCCTCAGTGTAAACAATTTCTTCCTTCTCTCCAGTCTGAATCTCCCTCTCCCAGTTTAATCATCATTCCTTGTGTGTCACAGTAGGCCCTGCTTAAAAGTCCCCCCAGCTTTCTGATCAGCCCCTTTAAGCAACAATAGAACCCACTGACGTCTCCCTGGACCTTCTCTTCTCCATCTGAACCCTCCTGCTGGCTCTCTCAGTGTGTCCCACAGCAGAGAGTTCAACCCTCAGAGAAGCATCTCTGGGGCTTCCTTTGGACTCTGTCCCACAGGTCCATTCTCCTGCTGTATCTGCAATACATTATGGCCACAAAGACGTGATGGCCAAAGCAAAATTTTAACCCATCTTCCAGGTTAGCCCTGCAGTCCCTGACTGCATTTCTCCTATCCCAGTTGCTATGAGTTGATGGAAGGAGCCCTTGCTCTTCACCTGGGTTATTTGGGCAGGCACAGGGACTCATAGCCTCCTGCCTCTGTGTGTGTCCGGGCCCACAGGGATGTAATGCCTGGCAAAAAAAGCAGGACACGTGGAGCTGGCTTGCAGAGGAACGTGGCAGAGGCGCACAGAGTGCCTTCAAGCAGGGCTCCCAGCGCCATCCTCCCTCACTGTGCCCTCAGCTCCTTGCACAGCAAGTTCCCCAGGAGCTCACAAGCCAGGTACTGACTCAGTGTGTCTGGGAGCTTTGCCTGAGAAAGGAGTTGAGGTGTTGGCCCCAGTCATTAGTAAGTTATCAGAGAAATTTAGCTGCAGTGACATCATCTCCTTCTTATGTTACTACAAGGAACTTAGATCCTATTATGGGATAGGAGGTAACTCAATCGAGCCTTTCAAGATAAACTCAGACAGGAAGAGAGACATGATTGCCTGAAGGCACCAATTAGACAGTTCTGGTGAGATCAGCTCTGTTCACCCGACACATGTGCGCACGAGGGCCAGGGAAGACAGCAAGCACTTCACTCCCCAAGAAAGAGGTGTTCTCAAGGAGGGGTGGGCAACCAGCTCTTTCTCCCACTGCTGCCAGGTCAGTCCTCACTCCTTCAGTGTTGCAGCTCTCTCTCCAGACTGTCCTTTCTTTATGTCCTATATTCTGCTGTTGACAGATAATCAAAATGCAGAGGAGCTCCCCAGCTTGGAGAGAGAATGGCCCAGTTCCACCCAGTGCTGCATGTGATCCTTGGTGTCAGGTGTTCTCCAGTTTTATCGAGGGAAATAGTAGCCCACTATATTACAAAAAATACTGAGAGGATGGAGTTTGAGGTCCCACAGTCGTGTTGTGACTGGGCTGTGGGCAGTAGAGGAACAGCACAGAGTCTACCCTACCGACTGGTCACAGCACATGGTTGTCTAAGGCCTCCAGACAGACAGCTGTTACTGGCTCTACTCTGCAAAGAAGGAAGAGCAACAGCAAAAGTCCTGACAGCACGGTCCTGTACATTTTTGTTTGTTTCCAAGACACAGACCCCTCTGTAAAAGCTTCACAGCCAGAAGGAACTGGAAAGATATGGGCATGGCTGCTTCTGCCAGACATAGCCTGAGATTTGCACCAGATCTACTAGGGGACAAAGAGACTGTTTCTGGTTATCCACTGCTGCACACTTCTGCCTGTCGTGTTACAGACATCAGGATATATGTTCTGGCAGTGTCTAGGAGATGCACTTGTACATCCTCTGAAACACTCTGGAAGCAGTTCTTAGAACAAGATAATTCTGAGATAGTGCATGGGAAACCAAAGGTCTCAGATTATAGCTCAACCTGTCAACATTAATAAATACAAAACTACTGAACTGGCAGCTGCACATAGCCCCGTCACCACCTGGATCCCCTGAATGGGTGTGATGACTGCATTAGCTTATGGTCTTTACACTGGCAAGAAGAATCTCTCACTCTTGACCTTTTCTCATTAGAAGAGGACTTCCCTACTTGCTTGGTTCCTTCTAGGAATGGTTTTGATCCCAACGTTATCTCTGGACTGCTCCTGGCAAGAAAACAGGCAATTCCTCCTCAGGCCTTTAACAAATGGAGACAATGCTCAAAGCAATTTTTCAAAGGGATGCTGGGCTTTTAACCCTGCACCCACACGAAGCCTGCCTCACACTCTTCTCCCCAACGAAAGTCTGCTTTTCCCAACCCACAAAGGTTGCTTTGGCTCCCCAGAGCTTCCACTGGCTACAGCAACAGTGAAGGCACCAGCTGGTGGGGCTCAGGCACACTTGCACGTGGTGCTGACCTGCTCCTCTCACTATGTCTCAGCACAGACATGAACATCTGCTCAAGGGAAAAAGATGACATAGGCGATGCCTCAGACAAAAGCCAAGGGACTTTTGATGTTCTTCCCAGGCAGCTGCTGCTCTCTCCATTTCAAAACAGAGTCAAATCTGAAGTGATTCCAGGCACTGGGCTTCTCACTAAGTGTCATTTTGAAGTCACATTAATGTCCTGTAACTACCATCAGCAGATACAGATCTAAAGCACCTAGTGGTTTTTATGTGCTGTTGTTCTTGAATGTCCCAATTAAAATCAGACCCTTTTACCTGCCATGGACAGGATGATGCTCTGCAGTGCCTTGCTTGAGCCTGTGAAGTCTTTTGGAAACCTCGTCCATGCAGGTGTCTGGAGACCACTGCACTCCAGACCTCCAGCACTGCTTGACAGCAGGTGTGAGATCAAGTCCCACTTCTCAGCCATCCAGCAGAAAGAGGGATCTTTCTCTGTAAGCAACAAACCGGTTAGTGCTTGCAAGGAAAACCAACTGACTGATTTGGTGAAATAAAGATGAAAAAAACCTTTGTGTAAGGTGAGGAGCCAGCCCCAGCCTGTGCTGTCCCAGTTACCCACTAATCAGCCCAATTATCTTGGGTATAAATCATAACACAAAACACTTACAGAGCCAGAGTCACACATTGAAGAAAGGAGATAACTGTTGGGTTGGTTTTTGTTTAGTATAATTGAGATAATTGCTAACAGCTCTGTGCCAAGAACTTCAGCTTTTCTCTTTCCAGAAGAGAGCGGAGAGCTGTCTGAAAGCCATAGCAATTAGCAATCCCCACATGCACAGCTTTTATTAGAAAGGATGCACCTCTATTCCAGAAAGAGCCAACAGCTCCCTGAACAACCCTTCTAGTACCAGGAACCGCAGCGATCGCTCAGTCTGTGCTCCCTGCTCCCTTCCAGTGCAGCAAAAGCCCACGGGGAAGCCTGCCCGTCACGCCACATGTGAAATGACTTCACTGGACACTTCTCATAATTTTAACTTCACTAGCTCCGGATAGGTGCATCTTGCTGTGCTGCAGTCCCAGCAGGCTGCAGATCCTGAGGTTGCTCCAGCAGAAAGTCTACCTCTCCTTCCTCTAAGGAATCTCTTTAGGGTCTGATTTTCATCACTGGAGCAGACAAAAGCTTTGATTATGTGGCTGGAGCTCACCCAAGTGTGTTGCTCTCTAGACAGTGTCTTATGGACAGTGGCCACACTCACCACAACACACCATGATGTTGCCACCAGGCAGCCCTTGTGGAGGGGAGAAGCAGAAGTCTTGGGGTTCATTGCAGAGGTGATCTTTCGTTGCTGGCAGTCTGTGGAGCCTGAATTGGAGCTACAGCATGTCCAAAGTTAATGGCCATCCAAGAGCATTAACAAACTCCTTAGATGAGTCTCAGTTACTACTGCGCCTCTACTAACCACAGGGATCTGTACAGAGACAGAGGGATCAGAGTATCTCAAAAATAATCTATCAAGGACCTGACTGGCATTTCTCTCATTCCCATGGCCCTTGGAAGTTAAAAAGTGCCTTTCCTGACACATGTTAAATAGTCACAGAGCAAATTCATCAATGTTAATGGCCTCCCCAACACCTCAGGCACCATCACACTGAAGCCCATCTCCCTTGTGTCTCATGACTGTGGCTTTGCCCAGGAGATGAAGACCAAACTGGGACATAAAACTTGAGAGTCATGGGGTCCATCTTGCTCCCTTGCCATGAACCATCCACATCTTGGACAGCTCAGCCTGGTGTACCAGCCCTTGGCTCTGTTTTAGCATTTCCATTTCTGAAAACTTAATTTGGTTTTGAAAAATTATAACTATTCTCAGCTGATATTTTCATTGTCTGTTCTTTAATTACTTAAACTTGAAACAGAGCATTCGCTTAAAACAATTCTCAGTAAACATATAGGGGTTTGGATGAAAGAATGTCTCACTAAAGTAAGCAGTGCTTCTTTCTTCTTCTTTTTTTAAAAAACCCACCAGATTATGATGCCAAAAACTAACAGAATTCTTATGCTGAAGAAGGAATGGAAAAATTAAGCAAAGATTAACATTTCCCACACAAGTTTTCATTCTGGTCAAGAAGTTCTTGTTTGTTCCAAAACATTTTGATGAACATTTTCAAGTAAAGTCTTTAATCTTACCCTGGGCTGCTGCGGGGTTTGCTTTTCTGCTCTCTATTCTTTGTATCTGTCTTCTCAGAAAGATGAATGACGCTGTGCTCTGATTTGTTTGTAGTCTTGGTGACAGGAAGTGAATCGAGGCAGAACCTGCCCACCTTCTTCAAGAGGGAAATGCATGGTGTCTGGTGTCAGCCTTCTGAGCAAAGATGCAACTCCTGTGGCAATGGAGCTGAGCTTTGGGTGCTCTGTGCCTCTGCCATCCACATGGGAATCATCAGAGCTGGCTGAAACACTCTCACCTGGCCAGCCCAGCACCATCAAATGCTGCTCCACAGCAGTGCCAGTGTCTTGAAGTTTGGAAAAACACATGAATGCAGCAAAAGACAGTCATTAGATAGAAATGTGATCATTCCTGGGACACAATTTCAGTTCGAGGTGGCATTGTACTTGACATCTAAAGGAGAGTTGTATGAGGTAGAACTCAAGGAGGTTTGGGTATGCTTCTCAAACCTTCGGCTTTCTCCATCCAAGTCAGACCAGTGCAGGAAAAGCTTCTTTCCGTGGCAAAGGTCTCTCAATTCATCTGGGAATTTAACCCAAGAGATAGACTACTTCTACCCCACAGCTTGCACGTGGTGTCTTCCTTGCTCTCTGCAAATCATAGGGTATTTAGTCTCCTCCTGCAGACCAGCAGCTTCTTCCAGGATGCTGGGAAGTGGCTCGTGGTAGGAAATGTCTGCGCTCTTCAGACAAGGGCCTGGTGCCAGCAGTGAGGGACCAATACCTGAGGATCTGTTGCAGTACCCAACTTCCATCCAAAGCTTTCCTTAATATAGTTAAAATTACTCATTTGACACCACATTTCTTTACAGAGGATTGCTGGCTTGAGGGCTGGGCCAGTTCTGGTTGCTTCCTTCTCTCATGCTTTGATAAGAGACAAAGTGTTTCCTCCTTGCAGTTTGAAATCAGAGATCTTTCCTTTAGGTGGCTTGGAAAACTTAAATGAGCTCTGTTGGCCGTGGATGGAAATCAGAACGTGCTTTCTCCTTGCTGTGACTGGTTCCTGGTAATTGGTCCAAATCTGAAGTGTTTTCCTCTTACATTTTCAAATCTGCAGACAACACACTACACCCTGCTCACCATTGCTGGAATAAGAGATCTGGAAGAGGGAGGATTCCCAAACCTAGGCTTTTTTACTTCTTTTTTTTGTCATAAGAGTCATATTTTTTGGCTTCTTACTCTACTTTGGAGCAAAACCAAGTCTTAAAAATTAAAGTTTCTCACCAAATTAAAACTCAAATACAACCACCTTGAGGTTTCCATGATGATTATAAAAAAAGGAAAAAGCTATTGGCAGAGCAAGGAGAAAGGAAGGTCTGAATGTGTGTGATACAGAGAGCTCAGTTCCTGCACCACAAACACATGGTCTGACTCTTTGCGGAGCTTTTGTAGGTAGCTCTGGCTGTTTGGATCGAATGCAGGAGCCCAGCCAGGGCTGCCACATGTTTCACATTTCCAGACAAGTCCTTTTCTTCTGGAATGGGGCTTTGGCACATGGATTGACCATCGTGCACATCCTGCAGCACTGGGTCTGAGTGGGCTGTGGGGTACCCCAAATAGGGCTGTTCCTCTACAGATTGGATCAGGCAGATCCAAGGCAAGCCCAGCCCCAGGGAATGCAGCTTTGATGATCATTTTTTGGGGGGGTGACTGCAAGCCACAGCTGGCCAGCATCCATCTAATGAACCCGTGTGAAAGGACTTAGCCCAACCACTTTAAGAAGCTGCCATCAGTTGGCAGAACTAAATAACCATGAAAAAGGGATCATCCTTGGCAGCGGTCAAACACCTTCAAGAACAGACAGGAGCCTTGCACTGAGACCTCTTTATGCTAATCACTATTTACAACATGATCCCATCTCCCTGGCCATCATAACTCTGCGGGAACATAAAGCAATGCAAGATACATCTCTCACTTATCCCCACCCTATTTCTTTCCCACTCAGACGCCTGGATGCAAACCTTATCTCTGTGGTGCCTGAGAAGAGCTTTGAGGGGCTGCTCTCCTTGCGTCACCTGTGGCTGGACGATAACGCCCTGACGGAGATCCCTGTCCAAGCTCTGAATCACCTGCCAGCGCTACAAGCCATGACCCTGGCTCTCAACCAGATCTGGCACATCCCCGATTATGCCTTCCAGAACCTCAGCAGCCTCGTGGTGCTGTAAGCTTTCTCCACTTGTTACTCCCTTGCAGCCACAGCGTCCTTTGGCTGGGACAAGGTGCTGGCCGTGCCTGGCAAACAGGGCCCTTCTCCCTGGGGAAGACCCGGTGGTTGCTCCCCAGGAGCAGCTTTTTGCTGCAGGGGCAGCAGTCAAAGGTTTTGATCACAAGGCACAAGAGATGTCCGTTGATATGAAATGCTAAATTTGCCTCATTTCTCACATTTTCCCCACTTTCACTGAAGAGCAAAAAAGCTCCCAAATACCCTTCAAAACAACGCCTCATATTGCAAACAAAATCAGCATCTGCAAACAAAAAGCAGATCTTTTTTTACCCTAAAGATTGAAATGATAGAAAGTTTCTGTTTTCCAATTCCCTCTCCAACCCCTGTGTTAAAGCTACAGAAATGTCTTTCAACATTGAATGAAAAAAAAAATAAATAAATATAAATTGCAACAACTTGGTCAAAAGTCAACTGATTTTTTTCTTGGGAAACGTGCCAAGAAAACCTTTTGACCAAATATGATTTTGAACAAAAGGTCTACTCTCAACATCTTGTCCAAGCCTGAGTGCTGTGTTACCTATGCAGATCAACTCCTTGCAGGGATCGCAACCCCGCGGTGCATGCTGTTGTCAGTCGCCGTGACAAACTGACTTTGCTCTTAGCAGAAATGTAGAAAATGTTTGCTCCGTGGGCAGTGGGACACGCTGAACATCAGAAAGTGAACAAATGTGATAGGACGAGGGGCAATGGTTGTAAGCTGGAACATAGGAGGTTCCACATCAACCTGAGAAGGAACTTCTTCACGGTGAGGGTGACGGAGCACTGGAAGAGGCTGCCCAGGGGGGTTGTGGAGTCTCCTTCTCTGGGGATGTTTAAAACCCATCTGGACATGTTCCTGTGCAACTGGATCTAGGTGATCCTGCTGTGGAAGGGTGATTGGACTAGATGATCTTTCGAGGTCCCTTCCAATCCGTTATGATTCTATGATCCTATGATTCTATGAAATGTCNATGATTCTATGATTCTATGATCCTATGATTCTATGAAATGTTGTTGGCAGCCACATCAGGAGGTGCAGCCTTATCAGACAGAGGATTGTATATTATCAAGGGGCTGCCCAGGGGGGTTGTGGAGTCTCCTTCTCTGGAGATGTTTAAAACCCATCTGGACATGTTCCTGTGCAACTGGATCTAGGTGATCCTGCTGTGGAAGGGTGATTGGACTAGATGATCTATTGAGGTCCCTTCCAATCCCTGATGTTCTGTGATTCTGTGATCAAGCCTTTAAAAGGAAGTTTACGCATGCAGATTAGCCTGCCATTAGATTTTTGGTGTTGATTAGCAAGTTCAGGTGTGATTGTCACCCCCTTTAGAGCTCCCATATCTACGTGAAATAAATACTTATTAACCTCCTGGTTTGTTAATGAGAATTGCCACCAGGCTGTTAAGGCACCTTGTCACGTGGTGCCTTGGTGAAAGTTTAGCAATAATTTCACTTTCAGAATTTAAAGCGCTTACTGAAGCCATCGAGCACAGACAGTGCTTGGACAAAGCGCAGTCTAGCGTTTCATTAAGCATCAGCTTCAGCTGTTTAGACAAAGTATAAAGGCTTATTTAGGAGAAATGCTAAAAGCAACTTGAGAAATGTCAAATAAGTAGTTTTCACCCACAATAGTGCTCATTCTACAAGGCATCCCATGACCATCATAATGCAACCACTTCATTCAGTTTTAATAGCTGACACGGCGGGTGAGCTGGGTTTTATTTCGGTCTCAAAAGCATGCTGCTTTCATTTGCCTTATCCCTTACTTTGGGTGAGAAGCAATTCCTTAATTAAACAGGCCAGCTCAAAAAATAAAAGTCACTGACCATTAGGTCACAAGGGAGAGAAGCCTGTCCCACCACAGACAATTGGAAGGGAACACATGTGTGATTCTGCCAGGCACTGTGGGACATGATGCTAAATTTTTGTGGGATCACAAGTGTTTGGCAGAAGTGGCCCCATAAATCTCTCCCATGTTTCCCTGCATACCCTTGTCAGCATGCAGCCAGTGGAAAGTCACCCAGTGTTCTTCCCGCACTTCAGCCAAGGATGCTCCCCTGCTTCAGACTCACCCACAAGCTGAGAAGCAAACACTCCCAAAAGCCAGCCAAGCAAGACTTTCCCTACCAGGGTGCAGATGAAACATGTGCACATTCCTCTGCAAGTGTCAGGATTTGTACAGGGATGGAGAGCAGCGGGCTACTACCACAAACATCAGGAAGCTTCTAGCCTGAGAGGTATGAAAATGAGCACCTGGGGGACAAGAGCCAAAGGCAGATGTGGAGGAGCACAGAGGAATCTCTCTTGTACAGCCCTATTAATACTCATGGATGTGACTGGCCACAGCTGAAAGCATGACCTTCCCAGGTGCACAGATGTGATCTTCCTCCTCCACACACCTTGGGCCTTTGGGAGAGATGTGGGTGATCATCCTGCACTGAAATGAAGCACCAACGTCAGAATATACAAGCCTCAATCTGGAATTAGTTAAGGGGTCTTAAGCAGTCTCTGCTAATAAATTACCCCTCTGCTGAGGAATTCCCTGATCTTCTTCCCATCTATTGCTGCTGCAGGTTTCTGGCTGAGGCTGCAGGTTGTTCAGTAAGCACAGCCTCGTGTAAATCACTCATCATGAAATCTGTAGCTCCTCATAACTGGCGCCATCCTTTCCCAGGCTTTGATGACGAGACCCTTGAGTGCTGCAGTTGGGCACTGTGCTGCTGGTGGCAGAAGGGAGGTGTCTGATCAGGGTGGTCCATGGGAGTAGGATGCTGAAGGTGTTACCTCCAAGTCTGATCTTTTCAGAATAGGATGTGTCTTAGCATCTACATCAGAGGTAGACGTAGATATTTGTCAGTTAATGATTTGTAAGAAGCCAAGGGGTATTTTTCACCAAAAATCCACATCCTTTCTTGGGCATAAAGGGGTTTTTTTTTATTTAGAAATGAGCATCTGAAACCCCCATGCTGCTGTGCTGACAGGGTGACGAAGTGCTTGAGAGCAGTTCTTGTTGTCACTACATCTCTGCCACAGGCTGCAGTTCCCTTCTTTTCTGGTGCAACCAAAGGAGCTGCCTCTCAGCAGAGGTGCTAGGATATGGATGAGATGCAGAGTTGGAGTGACCTATCCTAAGCACACAGTAGAGAGTCACTGCAGCTCTTTAGTGACTGAACTGGCTAGAGAAAGTCTGGATAGCTTTTCTTTCATCACATGGCAAGGACGTGCTCTTTAAGTCAGAGCAAATGTGGTCAAAACACAGATCAGTCTCTTTTTGGGTCCACAGAAAACTTTATCTCCTGGAAATCCCACTGACTCAAAAGTTCCTGCAATGCTGAACATCCTGCTGTCAAAAGGACACAGCATTTGCTGTCTCACTTGCCGGGAGCCTGGAGCCAGTGAGCTAAATTGAATAATGGAGAAAAGATTCTCCCAGTCTCTTACCTGGACCTGACCTTGTCCACCTACACATACGTCTTTCAAGATAATGGGCTCTGGGAAAATTGTTTTCATACCACTACCCCTTAGTTTTGTTAAATGCCCTCTAATTCTGGAACTCTACCTCTTACCTCTCATGTGCCATAGAGTTATAGAATGGTTGGGGTTCTAAAATGCCTTTAAGAACATCTGGTCCAACCATTAACCCCGGTGTCCCAAGCCCACCACTAAACCATGTCCCTAAGCTCTAGGTCTACACAGCTTTTAAACCCACCCAGGAATGGCATGTTAATCCCTAAGCAGCCTGTTCCAATGCTTCATGGCATCTCTGTTACTGTCTGTCACACCCGTCCCTCATTGTGGCTTTTCTAGTCCCCATCCAGTGAGCTGTTTTGTGATCAGGAGTTAGTTCAGGTGTCACACTTCCTGCAACCTGAGTTTCAGCTGGTAGAATCATAGAATCATAAAAGTTGGAAAAGACCTTCAAGAGCATGAAGTCCAACTGTCCACCCTACAACCCCCAACCACCAACCTGTCTCCCCAAGTATCCTGTCTGCCCATTTGTTGAACCCCTCCAGGAACGGTGCCTCTGCCCCCTGCCTGGGCAGCCTGTTCCAAGGCCTCCCCTCTCCTTCTGGGAAGAAGCTTTTCCTCAGACCCAACCTGACCCCATTTCTTCTGCTCTTATCACCAGTCCCTAGGGAGAAGAGGCCAACCTCTGCCTCACTGCAACCTCCCTTCAGGTAGCCATAGAGAGCAGTGAAGTCTTGCCTCAGCCTCCTCTTCTCCAGGGTGAACAGCCACAGCTCCCTCAGCCTGTCCTCATCAGACCTGTTCTCCAGACCCCTAACTAGCTCAGTTGCCCTTCTCTGCCCCCTCTCCAGCTGCTCCCTGTCCTTCCTGCACTGTGATGCCCAAACTGTCCCCAGTCCTCAAGGAGCAGGGCTGAGGACAGGGGCAGGATCACCTCCTTGGTCTTGCTGGCCACACTATTGCTGATGCAGGCCAGGATGCCATTTGCTTTCTTGGCCACCTGGGCACACTGCCAGCTCATCTCCAGCCACTGTGAGTCAGCAGCCCCAGGTCCCTCTCTGCTGGGCAGCTCTCCAGCCACTGCTCCCCAAGCCTGCAGCGCTGCTGGAGGTTGTTATGGCCCAAGTGCAGTAGCTGACATTTGGCCCTACTGAAACTCATACAATTGGTCTTGATTGATGTTTTATTGTTGAGGACAAGCCACTCATCCAGAAGTGTTCCCTTCCTAGGTCACAGAAGACCTTCCAGCTGAATGCACTGTGATCTGAAGATACTCAGTGCAGGATATTTAGTGGAATTTCTTTCTTACAGATTTTATCATGTTACAAAAAGATTTGTCTCTAACAGTGAGGATTAGTGACAAGAGGACAAAACCAGTTGCCAGACTAATGGGTTACCATTCCAATTTCAGTCCTCGTTCTGTCCAAAACTTTCAAAAGGACCCACTGATTTTCAGTGCCCTTCCTGCCTGGAAGCAAACATCAAACAGCTCATCCCTGCATCCCAGGGCATCAGAAGCTTCCTCTAATACTCTGTGGGACTGAGAGCTTCCCAGCAAGGCAGACTGGTCTGTCAGATCAGTGTCAAGATGAACCTGTGCTTTCTGCCTTCACCTGTGCAAGGGAGTTAACAAGTTCCTCTCTGAGAAATTATTGGGAACCTCATCGTCGGCAGGGAGTGCCAGGCATGTGCAATTCATTAGTACTAAGAACAGTATCATCTGGAACATCTGGGTCCCATTCACGTGCGAAAGTGCCCTTTTTATTCCCAGGACTGAGCATACTGCCGTGGCAGAAGTGAGTTTTCCTCTCCAGCACTTGAGGAAGGAGTGAATAGAGCTCCAACACACCCCGACACTGCCACTCCTGATAGAGATTTATTCTTCTCCAGACAAGTCTCACGCTGACCCTTTGCTGTCGGAAATACTGCGGGGGAATTTGCACCGTTTGATTTATGTCTCCCTGCTTATCCGTGGCCAAATTGAGGAAAGGACAATTTTGCCACAATAGAGCTGGAAATCCATCATGGCAAAGGTTAGTCCAGTGGGACAATTCATATCATGTCAGGTTTGAACTTAGTTCAACTCCTCTACTGCCAACAACTGATGGAAAATATTTGCATTTGTCCTTTTTGAGAAGAAAAAATGAAGTCACTAGAAATGAAAGCAACGGAGATTCTACCACTTCTCTTTGTAGTTTGTTCCAGTGGTTAATCATCCTTAGTGCTAGCAAAAAGAGAAAAAAACCAGCTCATATTTCCCATTTGAATTTTCTTTGGCTTTGACTTCAGACAGTTGTTCATATTATTCTTTTCTCCCTTAAATCACAGAACCACTTTAGTACCCATGTTCTAACAAGGAAGAATCCTATACATTATGCTGTTCTCATCTCCTTGATCTTAACTTTAATAAGCTAAGCAGACTGAGTTCTCTAAGGCTCCATCCTAGTTTTTTCCAGCCCTCAGATGCTTTTTATTGCTCTTCTCCACACCCGTTCCAAATTATCAACATCCAGTTAACAATGTAAGTACCAGCAATATATTTAGCCTTCCTATGCCAGTGTCACCAGTGCACAATGCAGATGTGATGAGATTTATCATAGAACCATAGAATCATTAGGGATTGGAAGGGACCTCGAAAGATCATCCAGTTCAATCCCCCTGACACAGCAGGATCACCTACACCAAGCCACACAGGAACACATCCAGGCGGGTCTTAAACATCTCCAGTGAAAGAGACTCTACAACTAACCAGGGCAGCCTGTTCCAGTGCTCCATCATCCTCACTGTGACCAAGTTCCTTCTCATATTTATGTGGAACCTCCTATGTTCCAGCTTACAACCATTGCCCCTTGTCCTTTCACTAGATGACATTGAGAAGAGCCCGGCTCCATCCTCCTGACACCCACCACTCAAATATTTGTAGACATTAATGAGGTCACCCCTCAGTCTCCCCTTCCCCAAGCTAAAGACACCCAGCTCCCTCAGCCTCTCCTCATAAGGGAGGTGCTCCACCTCCTTCATCATCCTCGTTGCCCTACGCTGGACTCCCTCAAGCAGCTCCACATCCCTCTTGAACTGAGGGGCCCAGAACTGGACACAATACTCCAGATGTGGTCTCACCAGTGCAGAGTAGAGGGGGAGAAGAACCTCTCTTGATCTGCTAACCAACCCTGTTCTGATCCACCCCAGGATGCTCTTGGCCCTCTTGGCCACAAGAGCACATTGCTGGCTTATGGTCATCCTGCTGTCCACAAGGACCCTCAGCTCCCTTTCTCCTACACTGCTCTCCAACAGCTCAGTCCCCAGCCTATACTGGTACCTGGGATTGTTCTTGCATTTCCCCTTCCTTGCAGCCTACTCTTTGCAAGCACTTTTATTGCCCCAGTATTTAACACGTTAGCAGAACCTGCCTTCCCTTGTGTGCAAGATGGAGTTGTCCAGTTGTCCTGCTCCCTTGCAGGTGGCTTTTCCAGACATGGAGCTCACAGTGCTAATGTCTGCATTGAAATATCTCTCACGTCAGTGAAAGGATGTCCTCTGGAACCTTTTAGTCCATTGGGAAAACATATGGGACAGGGAGTGAAATGAATCAAATTCTACTAAGAGTGCTGCGGGGATGATCTGGAAAAAATCTCATTTGTGCCCAGTTTGTGATAAGAAGTTGTTGACAAGGACAGAAAAACCTTTCTTCTAGAAAGCCCAGTGCATCATTTTGGGGGTGGGGGCACAATGAACCTTGCAGAATGCTTTTCTTTCTTTTTCTCTGGTGTGCTTCTGCAGTCATTGCCGGAGACACCGGCCAAGATGAAGCATCTCTTCCTGGCCTGCCTGGGGGACAGAGGCTGTTTGGTACTCTGCAGCCTCTGTAACCCAGACAGCCTCGTAGCAGGGCAAGGAACCCATCCTGCCAGAAGTCAGTCATGAAAATTGCTTTTGCAAAGACACCACTGTTGTCTCCTGGAGGTGCCTAACTGAAAACCAGCCCACATGACAGCCCACAAAAAAGCAATGACTGTCCTGCTTTTTCCTGGACAAAGCTACTGTCATGGATGGTTTCCCAAAGGCAGACTCATTCCACACTACTGACCTGCAAAGATACACAGATATCAAAGCTCATTGGTCTTGCTGAGGGCAGTGGTGGACAACAGCTCAAATAACAAGGGCTTAAAGACCTGTCCTGTTTTTGCATCACAAGAGGGGTTTTTTATAGCCCAGAACCAAGTGTGTTGAGCTGCTATCAAACCAGCTGTAATTTACGGGGCAGAATATAACGTCGTGTGGGCTGAGCTCAAATTGACAAACATTGGAGGTGTTGCAATTCCACTTGTTAAAATTTGTTTACCTGGGGAGAAAAAAGAAAAGCAGGGTAGAAGAAAAGCACAGCTTTTCAAGTGTTTACCTTTCCAGCTGTCTCGTTTCTATTATTGCTGAGGGGTTGGGTAACAGCTCGCTCGGGTTCAGCTCGGACAGCAAACTTTTTTATAACTTTTTTGGTTGCTCATAATTTTCTCACCGACGAAGAACATCCTTCCGATAATTTTCATTACCTACCTCCAAACTAAGCACTTTGAAGCCAAATATCAACACAGCAGGTGATTGCTTTTCTATGCTTGTTGCCTTGCCTGACTTGAATGTTAGGAGCCAGCTGCTCAGCATGCCCAGGCTTCGACAAGGTGTCCTGTTGTACCACCTCAGCAAATATCCACAGAGGTCATGTCTTCCCTAGCGTTCAGTGTTTCCTCTTTCTCCACATTGTTCCTTCACAGGAGGCAGAGGAGAAGGAACTTCTTCACAGTGAATGGGCTGCCCAGGGCACTTGTGGAGTCTTCTTCACTGGAGGTGTTTAAAACCCTCCTGGGCGCATTCCTGTGTGACTTAGTCTAGGTGATCCTGCTCTGGCGGGGCGGTTGGACTAGGTGATCTATTGAGGTCCCTTCTGATCCTTAATGTTCAGTGGTTCTGTGATTCTGTGAATGGGGCAAGGGGGATCTCTTGCTGGGATCACAGAGCAGCTCCAGTTTGCCAAAGGCAGTATCCAGTGCTCAGAGGGACACAACATCTTTGGCACTATCGCGCTCAAAGTGCCACATGAAGTCAGACACTTCAGTTACCAATCCGAAGCTATTCCTTAACACTTGATGGAGGAAAGCACCTGGACTTGAACTTCTTTTCTTGTGATGAAGAGCAATTTCTCCTGTAAATTCCAATTTTGATCTCAGTTTCTTTTCTCCTCTAAGAGCCACAACCAAACCAAGTTTTCTTGCAGGCAACTTACTTTTCTTTTTTCCTGTTTGTTGGAAGGAACAAACATTTTATCACACATCTTTCTCCTCCCTTCCCCTTCCTCTGAAACGTTTGTGTTATCCCAACAACAAACATCCGTCTTGGGCTGGTTTCTGTTTTGCAAGCCCCTGCCGAAGTGCCCTAGAGCCTGGCTGTTCCTCCACTCCCTGATCCCTCCTGTTTTACCCTCAAGTGTTTGGCAGTGGGAGCTGCCTGTGCTCAGCCAAACAGCTCACACTCGAATCCAGGTGGAGTGAGAGATTTGTCAAGCCAAGACAGATTTAGATCAAGGAGCAAATAACGTAAAAGTCATTGATCCACCTGCCAATGTGGAGTCTCCCCCAGGCTCTTGGAAGGAGTCAGAAGTGTTGGACAAAGGTTGGTACATCCCTGAGCATGGGCAAGGGAGAAAAGGACCCCAAAGGCAAGTGGTGTGGCAGCTGATTAACTACATGGCATTCTGTCTTAAAGGAAAACCTGAACTGTAAAATGAACTGACGAGGAAACCTGCCCAGAGAGAGAACAAACAGGGTATCCTGTCCTCCTCGGTGGACATTCCCCTGCACAGAGCATCCCAGTGCAAGCATACACGTCACTAGTAGCTTAAGCACAGGCTAGTAAAAGCGCAAGCTGAGAAGTAAGGGGTTGTCTTCTCCTTGTTTTCAGCAGTTTCCCCAGGATGCTTTAAGGTCTCTTTATATGGATTTCAAAGGGCCCTTGAGTAGGATGTCAGAGGGAGATGTACAATGAGCCACGTGTCTTCCTTTAAACCAGGTGGCAAAAACACTAGTATCTGCACACACACACACAGAGTCCCTGACAGTTGGAGAGGAACAATCCAGGAAGTAAGGTCTTGGCTCTGCAAAAAAACCTGAGACACAGAAGTAAGAGGCCCATGGAAACAGAGAACCCAGCAGCTGGGACTCCAGGGTAACTCATCACCTATGGACCTTCCAAGGCAAAAGCACTTCAGGTGGTTTTGCAAGCCGGGGAGCCCCCAGTACATGGATGCACAGTACCAACATCAAGGCTGGAAGGTCCACAGCCCTTAAACACTAGATGTTTGTGACATGTAGCATCAGGATGAAGTGGCACAGGGAGAAAATTGCTGCCTTAACATAGAGAATGTGCATCAGCCTCTCACATGGCCCTTGCACTTCAGCCAAACGCTCTGAAGCATCACACTGAAGACAACCTTCATCTCAACCACACTGGAGTTAATGCAGGAACTGCCAGCATTTTCTTTTCAAGTAAAGATAATAAACTGTGACTAACAGGATGATTTCAAACTCAAGGCCTTCTTGCTGCTGCTGAGGCTCTGAGAAGTCCAAAAATGACTGTGTCCCTAGATAGCACCTGGCGCCCATGAGCAGCTGTTGAGGCCACACAACACTTTGTAGGGTTGGGCCAAATTCTGGGTGTTTCTTGAGGCTTCTTGCTTAAGCATGTTCATCCAATCTCACCTTGCAACTGTGAAAGTGGAGTCTTAAGGAAACTTCTACATCAGCCTGGATTTCCTGGAAGAGGCGAGAGCTCTGCAGCTGCTCTGCAAGCACTATTGTACCTAGCATGAGTCTCACAGGGCGAAAGATAGGACCTAATAGCACAACCCCTCGTCCCAGGCCAGGCTTTGTTGAGCTTGCAGGATGTCCATGTCTCAGACTGGCAGGAAAAAGTCAGCTTGCAACACCCTGACCATGTCTGTTTTGTCCACAGGCACCTGCACAACAACAGGATCCAAAGCCTGGGAGCCAATGGCTTTGATGGACTGCACAGCTTGGAAACCCTGTGAGTCATCTGTTTTCTTCTCTGTCCTAAAGAGTTCAGGTGTTCGTGCCCTTCAGCACAGCATGCTGTGAAAGGGTCAGCTCTGCCTCAGGGACACGCCACCATGCCCTGAGGACAGCTTCATTGCTGGCTCCAGACACCACCCAGCAAGTACGTGCCCAGGGGCATGATGCTTCCTGGGGTGGTGGCAGACGGGACTTTCTCCCTGTGTCTGTGCAAGGTAGTCTGGCTGTTACTGCTGCTGAGGGGCCTGCGTGTGCAAGTAGAGTGACTAGGGGGTGCTCTGAGGCCCTGGGCACAAATCTAGTCCTGATGCAAACTGGAGAGCTCACAAGCAAGTCCTGTTCAGGCACTGTCCCACCTCCTCAGCCAATGCAGGTGGGTGAAGGCTTCCTAAACACCTGACTTCACCAAAATGAGAGGCTGGTTTGAGTCCAAGGCTGGTAAAATCCTCAGGGACATGTGGAGTGTTTTACATCAAGATGGTCTCATGTCACCTGGCATCACCCGTAGCCAGCTGATCTCATGTACTGTGTTCTAGGCATGGCTGTCAGGAGACCTCAGGGGAAGCAGGAATGAACTGTCCTTCAGGACACCTCTTGGTTGGCAGTGGACAGACATAAACCTGATGGCCTTGCCTTGCATGCACCATGACACTGATGGCAGTGTGGGCTGCTCTGAAAGACTGGAAGAGGTGCCTGTTGCCTTCAGTTGTGCCCTGGGGTCAGAGTGAGGCCCTCGCTCATTGCCAGGGAGAACTAGGGGGTCTGGGTCACGGCAAAAAGAGGTGGCATTTCCCAGCATTCAAGTGCCACTCAAGGAGACGGAGACCCTCTGTGCCCAGCATGGTGCCAGCAGCAGTGATGGGGCAAGAGTGGAAGGAGCAGTGAAGCCCTTGGTCCCCAAACAGCTCCTTGGGGGCTGAACCATGACCGGCACTGTCTGGTACTTTCAGACTGGCTCATCCTGGGGCCACCCAGAAGGGTTCAGCTGGGGAGAGGTTAAACTGTGCCAGGGATAATGTGGGAAGCAAGGCTGCTGAATGGTCTCGTCTGGTGACCCTTGGGCCTTCTCCAACACTGTGCCAGCTTGGCTTTCTCCCCAGTCATTTCTGGTGGGTGCAGCACATGAGCACAGAGTCGCAGCACCCAGGCAGCACGAAGGGCAGGAAGGAAGTTGCAGGAGGGTGTGGAAGACTTTCTAGTGGAAGAAAACCCTGTCTAGGCTATACCCCAGTCATCAACAGCACAACCTATATCAGAGTAACCTTATTCTACAGACAAGGTGGTCAGAGCCGTCTTGCTACCTATCTCAAGGGGGACGGAGCTGCAAAGAAGCCATCACCTCTAGGCCAGCAAGTATTTTGAGTCACTGATCTCTGAGGAGCATGTTGATCCTCAAGTGGAGCCATGCACCTCATGTTAATCTCCAGCAGTCATCTGCTCTGCTGACCAAAGCTGGCCAAACTTTGGCATCTACCTACCGCCTCTCAGCTTCTGTGCACGTAAAGACTGTTGCAGTCTGTGCACATGCTCTTCAACAAATTATGATTAGATCCTGTTGACAACACTTAGCACACTTTCTTGGCTTGTGGAGGCCAAACAGTGCTCTCAGCTCCCCCATGGGCGTTACCTCCTGGAAGGCAGCGGGATGGTAAGAACTGGTGAAGAGAGAAACTTCTGCACTGTTCCTAAAATGAGCGTTGGTGGCCAGATGCTGCTTAGAAACCAGGCACAATTGTTGAAGAACTGTAGAAGTCAAGAGGAAAAGAATTGTTCTGGGCTTTTCAGAAAAGCCTAGGAAGCTTTAGGTGCAGAAACCTCTGCTCCCCTAAGTTAAATGTTTATTCTTATATTCAGCTAGAGAAGGAAACTTCCATTTTTAGCAGATACAGCCAAAACTTCAAGAGAAACAGCACCCACTGCTCCATGCAGCTCTCAGCAGTGAGTTACACACAACCTATGCACAACCACACCGGACCTACACCAGCTCCTAATCATGTCTGCAAAAAAAGATCCCAGTGGGGCATCTCCGCTCTTGGGGAGGGCTTGGCCATGACAGGTCAGGAGGACAGCAAATCTAGAAAGAGGCAAAGTAAAGCCAGATTAATGACTTCATGTTTCCCCTGAATTGACCTGCAGCTGCCGTGCACAAGTCAGCTCTGCCAGGTGCAGAGCAAGAGCAGCAACGTGTTCTCCATGCTGACAAGGGGGCAGGTAGATGTGTAACGCTTGCCAGGTCTCAGCTGGTCAAACACCAGCATGTAGCTGAAGACAACTGCTCAAAGAAAATTTTCTCTGTCAGGGCAAAACCTGGCTGCTCACCAGCCCCCCTAGACTCCTCTTCCTGGGAAGAAAACCTAGGCATGCAGACTGGAATCCGTTCTGGCAAGACTCCCAACAGGGTTTCGAAATAGCTTTGAAACCCAGTGAGATTCCCTCAGCAGTTCCCATAAGGCTGAGAGATGACACTGATTAACCCTGAAGGGCTGTGGGAAGAAACCTCAAGCATGGCTGAGCCATGAAACCAGGTATTAGATGGTCAAAGTGGGTGATACTTGGCATTTTTAATGGAGTAAGTAAGACTGTAAATGTCCTTAGGTGACACAGTCTTCATGTAGCCCCTCTGGGCAATGGACTAGATCCTTTAAATAAGGTCTAAGTTCAGGGGGTGCCCACAGGAGATGCAGAGCAGCACCAGAACAGTCTGGTGAGCATGGCAGAGCCATCTGGGCGCAGAGACTTCAAACACCAAGGATAGGACAGCCATAACCCATAGGCATGCCCAGAGGAGAAAACTCGTGTGCTGCATTTGGACTGCAGCGAACGGCCTAGAGCAGTGGAGTGGGGAAATCCTGAGACAGCTTCATGTGGGTAGTGGGATAGTGAAGTGAGAAAAGCTGAGGGGAAGCACCTTCTTTTTCAAGAAGTAGGAGCACGGCATGCCAAATGTTGGGTCTCCGGTCATACTGCCCTTCACATCACTGCTCCTGCTTTGCAGTGCAAAACCTTCCCCGTAGCTGGTTCCATTCCCTAGGCAGTTCTTCAAGACATGCTGTAAACGATCGGGCAGCGTAACCATTTGGGGGGAAGACTCTAAACTTTCATAGTTCCTGATTATCTTGAACTTCATTTCTCAACCTTTAAGAAATCAGGGAGAAGGGGAGGGGGGTTAGATTGTACCTGTTCTATAGCGTAAGCTCTTTCCACATTTATAGAAAAGTTGGTGTAAAGAAAATTCAGCTGCAGCCAGAGGCATCACTGCAATGACTGAGGTTCTTGGAAGCATTCGGATCTTGTACTCAGGGCTGGGGGCTTGGTGCTGTCAGAGGTTGGACTGTGTCTTCAACAGAGCAGCAAGGAAAAGATACCACAAAAGGGCTTGCGTGGTGCTGCCACAGGGGCCAAGTTCCCAGTGTGAGCACGGTGTTTCTCATGAGGGGATCCTTGTAATATGAGTTTCAACAGTAATCTCATGCCCAGGCTTCCTCATTACCACCTCTACCTGGAAGGCTGGTCCTTGAGTTCCAAACACCAGTGCACATAAACCATCTTTAATCATTTCCCAGCTTGACTGCTGTCAGAGAGTCCTCAGCCTTGCTGGTGACCCCATGGCAAAGTAGGGCAGACACCATACAGCAAGCAGAGAGTGCAGCTGAAGGGGTGCAGAGGTCCCTGCACGGACCTTCCACCAAAATGGCAGTACCTCACTGAAAACACTCCTGGACTGGGAGCTCTGCTTTGAAGAAAAGGAGAACATGTTTTATCTCCCATCAGGACTCTTTAGCACAAGCAGGGTGAGGAGGTGTGGTGGCCCTGAGCACCAGCTGCCACACACATGGCACGGAAACACATCAAGGCAAGTCCTTGAGGCCTCTGACATGGGGTAGGCAGATGACAACAGCATCTCCCTCAGGCCTGTGCTCTCGTATAGCTCTCAGGTGCAGATGGGTGGCAGTGCCAACAGCACCACAGCATGGGTATGTGCAAGGTGCCCCAGCACAGAAGTCACCATGTTTTCCCCGGCACCAGCTCAGGACTCAGTTTTGAGCTGCTGAGGCAAAGGAAGAAATCCAAAAGTGAGAGCTACGGCCCCCACAGTGGTCCTGTCTGTGGAGATGCTCAAGTTCCCTACGTTCGCAGAGTACAAGCTGACTTGGAAAGAAGGGCCAGAACTTCTCTCTGCCCTGGCACAGAGGAAAAATGTGTCTTGGCAGCACCCGACTCCCCACCCCACAGCAGAGCTAAGGTGGGTCCTGGGGCAGAGGCAGGGATGTGCTGCTTCCTAGGACCAACCCAAAATGCTGAAGGCCTCCAGGCTACAGATGAAATAGCAGTGATCTGCCCCAAAAGTGCTGCTCCTCTGATGGTTTGAGCATCTCTGGCCCATCTCTGACACGGACACGGTAGGGGAGCCCTTCAGAGAGGCCCCCTGCCCACCCCTTGTGCCTGAGATGACCCTATTGCTTCCTATGTCTCTGACTTCTCCCTCCCCATCCACATCCCTGCCAACTCCTCCACTCATCAGACAAAGGAGATAAATCACTTGGAAAGACCAAATCTCCATTAATTTAAAACCCTTTTAATTTATTTTTTAAAAATAGCAGTAATAAATTAAAAATGTCTCCCAGGAGGGCTGAATCCAAAACCCTCTGGCTCCAGGCGTTTTATATGCCTAACCTTGCCTCACAGGAAACGCTTACCGCAGGCTTTTGCAGCACGCTGCTCTATTATCCGGGTAATTAGTCGAGTCTGTAAATGCAGAGCAAAGCTGGAACCTACCAGCTCCTCTGGAGAACTGGATTTTCTATGGAAGGGAAAAAAAGAGAGAATTAATATAAAGTGTACCCCAGGCAATGAAGGCAGGAAGAAGGAAATGGGAAATAGCTCTGCCACGGCTCATGCAAGGGTTGTTTAACTCCTTTAGAGCCAGGCAGACTTTGCTGTTCTCCTGGAAAACCATCTGCCCTGTGCTGCCTCGCTAGTCAAGCGGCGTTTGTCTCCATCAGCATGTTTAATTTGAAATTCATAGACTCGTAGAATCATTAGGGATTAGAAGGGACCTCGAATGATCATCTAGTCCAAGCCCCCTGCCACAGCGGGATCCCCTAGACCAAGTCACAGGAACATCCAGGTGGGTCTTAAACATCTCCTGTGTGATGTGCTGAGCTGCTCAGAACCTTCCTCAGCATCCAGCCCTGCTGCACATCACTGTGGGTCCCTGGGCAGCTTATCACAGACGCCTCTGCCATCCCACTCTGCCGTGCCAGAGCAGGAAGGAGACTTCAGAAGAGAGTGGAGCACCCAGATTCAGGGGATGGAGAAAGAAACGAGACAGGTGGATATCTGGAAGGAGGGATCCCTGAGTCTAGACAACAGAGCTGTAATGTTCCTTGCCTGCTCTGATTGTCACGTGAATGGAGGGTGACTTCCAAGAAGAGAAAGCCAGCTGTGAAACTGAATCGGTAAACTCATGAAGCACTGTCTGGAAATACAGGGACCAGACACTTTCCTCCTGCAGTCTCCTTGGGACAGGTGGTCTCAGTTTGCTGCAACTTCTTGCCCAAGACCAGAAATGTGTAAAAGTGAACTGGTTGCCTATGAAAAGGAGGAACAGGCACTGAAGGGGGCAGAAATGGCAGCAGAGGCAAGCTTTGGCCATGTTTGCACCATGGATGTGCCAAGGCACAGAAGCTCTGCCCCAACCCCGTGCCCTGTCCTTGGAGCAGCAGCACACCGATGGGGGCCAGGGCACATAACCAGCTACCTGTGCACCTTAGTGGGGTAAGTAGAAGGTCCCCAGCTCCCTTTACACAGCTTGGAAACACTCTGCTGTAGACCAGACTTCCTCAAGCCTGCCTTCTTCCCCTGCCTGGCAAAGTTTCCTCCGTGCCTCCCCTCCCTAAGTCATCAGCTCCGTGGTTATTGTCTGAGCATCTCAGCGACCGAGGTCCCCGCAGCTCTACTTTGTGGTCAGCTCCTTTTGTGTCTTGTAAATGATATGTGCATGGCGGTGCCTGTGCACCCAGGACCCCCCACGAGATCCACTTCTCAAAGGCTTATTTCAACCTCCTTAAATAAATCAAAGGGAATTGAAAACATATTTAATCTGGTACCTTCGTCAGTGAGAGAACAGAGAGAAATGCTGGTTGGAGCAGACACAGGCTGGGCACTGCTGTGTTTTTAAATGGAGAACAGAGCTGTGCGTGGAAGGACGAGTGGCTACAGGCATGCAAGGCACGATCCATAGACAGGTTCCCCCTCTGCCCCGCTCAACCCATAGCCATCACCCTGTAAAATGGTGTGCAGCACCATGTCAGTAAGAGGCTGGGAAGATTCCAGGCCAGGCTGTCAGGATGAATCATTGTGCAGAGGCTGCTGCTTGTCTCTGGCAGAAATCAGGTGTCATTAGTACCTGACAACCCCCTCACAGCGTGGGGCCTGTGTCTGCTCCTTTGGGACACCCATAAGCTCTGTCACACTCCATCCCAGTCTGGCTTCTCCTTACAATTTGCCAAAAATGGGCCTTTCTAGGACATTATTACTTTCCCAAATTAAAACATTGACCCTAGGGCCCCTCAGTTCAAGAGGGATGTGGAGCTGCTGGAGGGAGTCCAGTGCAGAGCAACAAGGATGATGAAGGAAGTAGAGCACCTCCCTTATGAGGAGAGGCTGAGGGAGCTGGGTCTCTTTAGCTTGGAGAAGAGGAGACTGAGGGGTGACCTCATTAATGTCTATAAATATTTGAAGGATGGGTATCAGGAGGATGGAGCCAGGCTCTTCTCAATGTCATCTACTGATAGGACACGGGGCAATGGGTGTGAGCTGGAACACAGGAGGTTCCACATCAATGTGAGAAGGAACTTCTTCACAGTGAGGGTGATAGAGCCCTGGAACAGGCTGCCCAGGAGTGTTGTGGAGTCTCCTTCTCTGGAGATGTTTAAAGCCCGCCTGGGTGTGTTCCTGTGCAACTTGGTCTAGGTGATCCTGCTGTGGCAGGGGGGGTGGACTAGATGATCTTTCGAGGTCCCCTCCAATCCCTAATGATTCTATGATTCTGTGAATCCCATGATAGGTCATTTCTTTCTCCTGCACATTTGAGCATCCTTCTGTGTCTCCATTTAGGGGAAGAGTGCAGGGCTCCGGGCTGCCAGGACTCAGATGTGCTCTGTGTATTTTTACATTCCGTTTCCCTCCTTACTTATTACAGCACTTGCTGCGCCTCATCATCCAGACTTGATGAGACTCCCCACACGTGTTAGCTGTTACCAGGAGAGCAGAGTTTGTTTATGCTGATGCTGCACAACAGCAATATGGTACCTGATGGTGCAGTTCCTTTTCATACTCCAGGCTAATCAGGCAGCTCTTCCCAGCTTGAGCTCAACCACAAGCCATGATACAAGGCATCTGGGCAAAGCTGTCTTGCTGGTGCCAGGCAAAGGGTCAAACTACATGGTCAAAATGGTCTCCTTGGGCTTTCAGACTACCAATTAAACAATTTCCAGTGCTTGATTTGAGCACAATAACCAGCAAGGTCATCAGTAGCAGTAATTACGTTTGCTGGCTTGATCTAGTTTGACTAAATGCCAGCACAGGACAGTTGGAAACACAAGTCCTCATCTGAGGCTTCAAAAGTCTCCCGCCAGGACACCACAGTAACATCTCCAACTACCCTGGGACTGAAACATCCAGAAAATGTCCCATCTCCAGCTTCTAATCATCCTGCATCTTCAGGTTTATTAGCTGCAAATTTGTGGTGTTTTGTGGCTTATGGAAGAATTTATAGTACTATATAATTTTTTTCTTTTTGGCTTCCTGTGTGGAACCACTAATAGTCCCTAACAGGCTGAAAATTGACCCGAGACTCTTTCCTCTCCTTCTCTCCTTTTGGCCCGACTAAAGATATTAATAGTTCCAGGCAGCGTGCTGTCAGCTTCAAATCACCCTGGCAGTTAAAGCCCAAAATAACCGTGCCTTTGATGTCGATTTACTTTTATTTCTAAATAAACAGCAGGGTTGGTTAGGATCTTCCAAACACAAAGCTATAGGCTCATTCTAGAAATAACAACGATGGAAAGCCAGCCAGTGCACCGTGTCTTGGGCAGACGGGGTGACCTTTAAGAGGTTTTCATTTTAACTAGAAAACAGACAAGGCTCCTTTCAACGTCCCACTGTGATGCCTGGAGCTGGTAACTTGGAGCCCAACTAAGGAAAGTGATTTTTTTATAGTAATTTCTTTTGCACATCATTTCTGAAGCTCTTGGCTGGGTAATTTTGCCTCCAAAAGCCCTTAGTAGAGGGCAGATCTGTTCCTTATGCCATGCCCATTGTTTCTCCTATGAGGCTTCCCCACTGTTTTGGCATAGCCATGGCCATGGTGTGGTGGCATCCTTCCACCAGGTACTTTGATAACGCTTAGCTGAAGAAGAGGAGCAGACACCTCAAGTATAATGTGCAAAGGCTTGGGGCAGACCCCATGGAGTCACAGAGTAAGAATGGCTTAGGTTGGAAGGGACCTCAGAGATCATCTAGTTCCATCCCCCTAGCATGGGCAGCGACACTTCTCACCAGACCTGGTTGCCCAGAGCCCCATCCACCCTGGCCTTGAACACTTCCACAGATGGAGCCTCTACAGCCTCCCTGGGCAACCTGTTTACTGCCTCAGCACTCCCACAGGGAGGTATCTTCCTCTTAGATTGGACCTTGCTAACATCTAGTCTAAATCCGCTGTCTTTTAGCTTGAAACCACTCCTCCTCCTTCCATCACTTGAGCCTCTTGTAAAAAGTCCCCAGAGCTGGACAGATGAGACCCCAGCAACACCTGGTTTCCTTGGGCCAAGAGGCCTTCACAGCCAGCCTCATGGCCACCCCAGCTGTCAAAACACAAAGCACTGAGCCCACACTCCTTCCCAAATCCCTTGAACCCTACAGCAGACATGAAGCTTCAGAGACCCACAACCAAGTACAAAATCTGGACCAAATTCATCATGGGAAAGCAGATGAAGAAGAGCAAATTCTGGGATGGATGTAGCCCTGGTGATATCAGACAGCTGTGGAAAGACTTGAGGATTGAATCATACTGAATGAGCAGAAACTTCCTCGTTGACATGAACATCCACAGCCTCCCCCACAGGGAAGGTTGGAGGCTGTTTCTGGATCATTGCTTGAACCAGAACCAACTGAGGTTCTGGGAAGGTAGGAGATTGGAGAGGGAAGCCATCCCTGTGTCCAGATTTGGGTCTGGTCTTTGAGGAGTCATGTCTCATTGCAGCAAAGAGATGATACCTGGAGACCATCTCGGACACTAGCGTCTTCCAGCCATCTCCAACAAGCTGCACCCCCGCACACACAATCTGCAGGGCTTGGCACAGGGCAGCACTGGAGGCAAGTCAGAGCAATGCAAGCGGCACATGAATCAAGAGCAGTCGGCTGCGAACGTCACTCAGGGGAGCTGTTAAGGAGCACAACCGTGTTTGTTTTCCGGGAGGAAGGCTCATGTCTCCAAACACCAGGAAGAACCAGCAGGAGCGAGCACAGGCACATTGTCTCCCCTGAGCTGACTGGAGCTGCTGGCAGCCAGGCTGGAGCAGCATGACTACACCTGGTAGTATTTCTACTTTCCAACAAGCCCAGTAATGCCAACATTCAGAGGTGGCTTTTCTACCCAGAGGGGGCTGCTGAACACAATGGTCTTTGTATGTGTCAAGTGCAGGGAGGGGGGAGGCACCGAGATGCTGCCAGGGCAGAGAAAGGTGTGTGTTCGCTCAGGAAGAACTGGTCCTGTACATACTTGCACACACACAGAGGTACAAACAAAACGTTCATCTGCTGATGAAAGACCAGCCTACTTGGAAGACACGCGGGCTGGAAAGGAAGCACACTTTCAGAGAGAGACAGGAGCAAATATTGCAGCACACTGAACTACTCCTTGGAAATAATATTGGTTACAGATCTCAGATCCCGTTTTCTGTTGGTGAATCACAAGTGAGCCAAGCCTTCTCTGTTAGGCAATATTTTCCATCTGTTGGCTGCTCACAGACATGTCGGGTATCGCTGGGGAGAAACTCAGCCCAGCATCACCACGCAGAGCTCCCCCCAGCATCGGTGACACAACAGCAGTGGGCTGAGTGTCATCTGGGGATGGGGCTCACAGTTCTTCTCCTTGGCATCTCGCAGGCTCACCCCAGCCCCTCAGTTTGTGGTATGAGGGAGGGAGGCAGCACAGGCAGACACCCAGCCTGGAGTGAACTCTGCAGCTCCCTGCACTGCTGTGAAACCTCGCTGCAACCTGAGGAAGTCACTGCAGGGTGAGACTTTCAGAGGCATTAAGCACTTTATGCACAGATAGAGATTGGGGAGGCAGTCAACAGCCTTCGATTTCATTCAGAGCAGGAGGTTAATTGGATTTGACTGATGCTTCCAAAACACCCAGCAGTGTCCTGTCTGCAGTTCCAACAGCTTTTTCTCTCAAGAAACCCACTCCCGTGCGTCCCCAAGCTCCCGTCAAGGGACATCAATTGCCAAAGTCCTGCTCTGTCTGTATGGGGCATTCAGCCACGACAGTGATGAGCGCCTGACAGAAACTGGCTAAGAGCCTCCGAGCAGTTGGTAGCAAGATACAAGTGAGGCTGAGGAGCAGTGGTGTTGGGCTAGTTGTTTGTAAACAGATCATTTTGGCTTCAAGCAGAGAAGACTGGGAAAAAATCACTGATCGGTCTGGACCCAGATGAGAACTAAGTATGTTACAGCAAGCTCCTCCGGAGATGCAGAGCTCTCATGTTTTACACGTGTGCACTGGCATTAGGAGGGGACACGTTGCTCCTGCTTCACTCCTGGGCCCTAGAGGCATGTCCCCACAGCCCCACGTGTGCTGGACCTTCGGGACTGCCTTGCAGCACAGACGGGGCAGGGAGGCAGAGCTCACGGGGTCACCACCACTGTGCTACTCTCCTGCTGACCTCCAGCACTGGCAATTATTAGCCTATGTCAACCCTTTCCAGACCTTGAGGGGCAGATCCCACAGGAGCAGGATGCTTTTGCTCAAATCCATGCAGGCAGCCAGACTTCCTCTGTATCTGGAGGAGAGATTGCAGCCCTTCACGTGGGGAGATAATTCTTCTTATAACCTGCTCTGTCCCCAAACTGCAAGGGGAATCCAGCAACAAGGTCAAATATGGACCTTGTCATGACTACACTAAACAAAACCCACCCAAGACAACCTCATTCTACATTTTACTTCTGGTTTTGTCCCCTGTCTTCTAACTCCCTGTGAAGTGTCCCCTGGGTCATCAGTGGTTCAGGCCTGGAGTCCTGGCAGGCACAAGGGAAGATCCAGTTGGAAGGACTCTCTGGGCTGCTTTGCTGTGTAACGCTAGCCCGTGCTGTAGAGTAGTTCCGACGGAAGGACGCTGGTAATGGAGAAGAATATGTCAGAGAGTGGGGCCAAGAGGGCTCGTACCGTAATTGCCATGGCTGAGCCCAGAGGATGAGAATTACCAGGCAATTGGGCAGCAGCTCGTTGCTGTGTAAAGGCAGTTATTTCTGTTCCATAAACCACAATCCAGGTTACATGGTAATTACTTTGAGGTCCATTAAGTGTAATTATACAGTAATCTCCAGGAGCCAGTAATTACCCTCGTGTTCCAAAGCATGAGGCTGGTAAAACTCACTGAGTTTCATGCGGGTAGGAAGCAGCTGCACAGTTTTCAGACTTCAGAGTCTTGACCTGGGGGATGTCTAGGATGGGGTCGGCTGTTACCATCTCAGGTGGAAGCATCTTCCAGAGGGAAACGCTGGGCACGCTGGAGGAGTGCTGCTGCACACCAAAAGACCGGCCGGTCTCCATGGGCCCCCTCCAGTTGTCAGCGGGATTGATGCCATCAGAGGAACAACCACCCAGGCTGCCAGCAGTGCTCCTTAGCTTGAATAAATCCTTTTCCAGAGGTGCCAGCCCATCCTCAGAGAACAGATACACCCCACAAGGTTTCAGTCAGATTCAGACATCTCTTCTGGCTGCCAAGTCAGGGCAGGGAAACACTACATTTGTCATGACCAACGTATTATATTTTACTCTGTTTGTTATCTGCAGATGAATCTTAACATTCAGGAGTGTTGACACCTCTTGCACATTGCTTTCACCTTTGGCTCACAGTTTCCAATGTGGGGTTCGCCTTAGTCTTCAGAAGAAGACTCAGACCTTCCCATAGGCTGCTCTTCCCACTGGCCCCAGTCCCAGCATGTCCCATTGGAAGCACATCTGACATCCCTTGGGCAAGCACCAAGGAAACAGTCCTCTGATCCCCACTGCACCACAGGACAAGGGGGCCCAAAGAAGTACTTTCATGGGGCTGAGACAGCTGAAGCTGCTTTTGTGTTTCTTGTCCTTCACAAAGTCCAATCATGGGAAGGCTAGAAAAAGTTCTCACAGCCAAAGCCCCTGGGGTGCGTTCCTGGGACACAGTGACGGGCACTCAGAGTACATGAAGCAGTGGCAGCAGCACGGTCTGGTGTTAGGCATGGAGGGACTTGGGAGAAGGAGTCCAGACTGCAGCAGCCACAGCCTGGACTCGCTCTCGCCTGGTTGTGCTGCAGGAATGTGTGAGATTTTGTTTCCAGGCAGTGGATCAGCATGGCATGAAAAACCCATCTCCCACACTTAACAACCAAGTTTCCATGCCTCCAAAGCACAGATACACTCCGCTGAGCTCCTGCCGCAACAGTAATGAATGTTTTTCCTTCTCTGTCTTACAGGGATCTGAACTACAATGAGCTGCTGGAATTCCCTGGGGCTATCAGGACCCTGGGCCGGCTGCAGGAGCTGTGAGATTTGATATTTATTCCTTTTCAAAAGCATTCCCTGATGAAGAGTGACCAGTAAAGCATCATGTGTGCTCTCGAGGAGAGTGCACAGCCCAAGACTTTCTTTTGACTCTCCCAGCCCTCTCTGCCACTCACAGAAAAGCAGTTTATGTCCTTGATTTCCATCAGTTCCAATCACGTCACCATCAGTCTCTGCACCACGGCTGGCAGAGAGGGGTGGGAGATTCCCTATCAAGCTTGGATCTGGTTCCTCCTGCAGAACTTTATTGTTCTGTGGCATCTGAGGGATTAAAAGTCCACCTGATCTTCAGCTACTTCTAATACGCTTTCCCCCGCTTGGGACCACAGCCATGGAGTTACATGTGGTTTTGTGAGGCCATGGCTTGTGCAGGCCCTGTGCCACCTCCTCCGATGTGCAGAAACTGTTTGATCTCCTTAGGACAATTTTTTGTAGGGAATTACAGAAGTTTATGACCACTTAGCAGCTAGCTCTCTACCCTCTAATCAGCCAGCCTGGGAGACACTAAAAATGGGAAACCATCCCACTGAACACCCACAAGGGTAGAAGCCCCAAGATGGGGTCAAGTAAAGTTGATGTGGACAAGCAGCGCCTGCGGCCCCTAAGAGTGTCACACTGGCAACAGGTTGGGATGGGACAAAAGCAGCTGCTTTAGAGCTTCTTAGTGGATTGGGATACAAACCTGATACTGCTGCAAGAATTCTCAGGACATTTCTCTGATCAGACCACATATCATCATTACTCTGACATTCAAATTGAAAATAAGATCCTTAATCCACTCGGAGACGGCTTTTGAAATGTCTGTCTCTAAGTGAGACGCAAATTTCAAAGAGCCCTCCCGCTAATCACCCACGTGGACTCCTCTGGATTAAACGAACTGGGCATCACCCAGAGCCTGATCTTGGTCCTGGGCACAGGATCCTATGCCTGTCTTTGATGTTCAGGGGATCAGACTGTGATCACAGAGCTCTGTTCTGATGCAAAAGCTTGCTGATAGCAATTTTCTCAAGCTGACCTAAAAATACTGTAACTACAAACACTTTGAAGTCACAGAGGCAAATAATTCACAGTAGGCTGCACTGGTTAGCAGCTGTGGAGCAGTAGTGAGGGCCATCCATGAAAACTGTAACTCCTGGAGGGTATAAGGTGAGTGTATTTGAGTTACTCGTGTTTCACAGAATGGTAGAATCATTAGGGATTGCAAGGGACCTCAAAAGATCATCTAGTCCAATCCCCCTGTTTCCTGGCTTTAAGGGTGAAAGCTTAAGTCCTTGGACTCTTGGTGGGTTCAGTGCAGTGTCACACAGAGCACCAAGACTCCTGCAGGGTCCTGCCAGAAGGACAGATCTTGCTCATTTGCTGAGATGATGCTACAGCTGGAATAGAGCTTCTGCCTCCTATTTTATGTGTGTTCTGAAGGCTCTGTCTTTAAAAGCGATGATGAGAAACAGTGTCTCCAAGCCATTCTCATCCGTTAATATTGCGCTGTTTGTTTCTCCCAACAGAGGTTTTCATAACAACAACATCAAAGCTATTCCAGAGAACGCATTTGTTGGGAATCCCCTCCTCCAAACAATGTAAGAAAGTTGAATAATATTTCCTAAACCTTCGCATCCCCCAGACAGGGGCCTTTCGTTGGAATTTCTGACAGCTGTCAGCGAGACCACAGTTTGACATCTGCTGCGTGTGGGAAAGTGCAAGGTGAAATTAGCTCCTTCTCAGCTGTGCTTCAGGTTTTTTGCCATAGGTTCTCCTTTCCCTGCAGCTTAACTTCGCCACAGCACAGGCTGATAACTACGCAGGAGCAGTACATGGGTGGTCTGCATGGAGATCTTGCTGTGCATAACAGCCCTGGCTGACATCTGCCTGTGTTTATCCCTGGTGTTTAGGAAAGCTACGAGCCAGCCACAGCACTAGGGAGCTGGGACACCAAATTATTGTGTCTCTGCCTCAGAGTTCTGCAGATAAATACACCCAGGTGTCAGCTCATTTCCCCTCTGATCCAGGCATGGTAGAGATTTTTTCTTTGCTGAATAACACTGGTATTGAAACTCATGGTGAGTGACAGACGTCCTGCTTCGCCTGCCTGGGACCTACGTTCTAGAGACACCAGCACCTGGAAAGCCGTGCTGATGCTGGGTGAAAAAAGTCACTGCTTCAGTCAGAAGACAGCAGCCTCATCCCTATCTTCCTTGGGCACCGTCCTTGAAGTGACATCCCCATTCTTGGATCCCTCATCCTTGGGGATGGGTCACATCCAGAACACTCATGGCTCCAATGGATCTAGAGTCTTTATCAGTCGGTGGAGGGAAAGTGCTTCTTGTAGGAGGTGATTCAACTTCTAACTTGCTGGATCCAAGAAGAGTTCACTTCTTTCCACTGCCTGTGACAAGTGCAAAAGATGCTGGTGGTGTGGATATATAAGAGCAGAAGAGATGTTGAGTGTCAGGTGTTTCCCAGCAGGGTTACAGGACAACAGCAGTGTTGAAGGAGACCTTGCATCTTCCTTTGCATTCTGCCTGGTTCAGTAGAACGCTAAAGGGTCTTTTCAGAGAGTCAAGGGACCTAATTTGTACCAATGTTCAGCCAAAATAGGCTAGTGGGAGAGCCTGGGAACATCTGAAAACCAGGAGCTCCTCATAGGCTAGGCAGACCACCAACATAGCTTACTAGGAGTTGCTCCAAGGCTCTTGACTTGTAATAACATTTTCTCTTCACACAGTAAAATCTGACCAGTTACTCATTTTCTTTGCAGCCATTTTTATGACAATCCCATCCAGTTTGTTGGACAGTCTGCTTTCCAGTACTTGCCAAAGCTTCACACTCTGTAAGTTCACCAAGCACATCCTCAGAGAGGCAGCACATCCATGCCCCAAGCCCTGTGAGCAGGACAGCTTAGTGGCATTCTCCTTCCCTCTCATCTAGAGTGCCTGTGCCCATAGAAGGCCACGATGTCACTCTTCTGGTCAGCCCCAAAGGCAGAAAGCCAAGGGCAGACACTGCTGATGTTTTCTGCTGAGGAAGAATAATTTTGAGAAGCACATTTTGAAGGGAGCAATTCACTCCTCTTGCCCACTTAAACGACTGATACTGGAGTCTTCTAGAATCTCCAGCAGCCGCATCAGCCCCAGCAAAGACCACAGCCACATATGACACCTTCTTTGCTGCATGTTGCCCTGCTGTGTAGCTGCCCAAACACAAGGCTACTGAAGGCATCTGGCTTCCTCCACAAGAAGTCATGGAACACATTTCTCATTACAGTGACACCATGGTACATACAACCTTACTGGGCAACCAGTGGTGACAGTGCTTCCCTCACAGGCATGACCCTAAGTCAGCCCCAAGGTCACCACCACGTGTTGGGCACCACCCAGAACAGAACTGATGCTCCACATTGACTGGCTTTGACTGGGTGGCGGCTTTGCAGCTAACCTGTCATGGCTCAGCACTAAATACTGAGGCAGAGGCGACTTCAGAACCTCTATTTATAAGCCTCACCCAGCCCCCTCACTGCAGGAACACACAGTCAGACAAATAAATCCTTCAAATACCCATTCATTCTTTAGTTCCAAATGCATGGACTCTGGAAGGCTTGGGTGGGATGCCCCCCTTACATTCCCCATGGCAATTGTTTGGGAGTTTTCTTTAATTTGGGTAAAGATTGTGCCAAGAATGTCAGTGGTTGGGAAGGGTCTGAGCTTGCCAAGCCTTCTCACACAGAAATGCCCAACTCTATCTCACACGCATCTGTGCCGCATGAAACAGCTGCTCCGCTGCCCAGCCATCAGCGGCATGCTGACGGCAGAGACATCTTTGGGTCTGAGCCATTGGGTGTGAGGAAGCAGATATGCCGTCATGGCTGGTGGCTCTGGGACCTTGGGCAGCTGCACTCGCTTCTAGGTCCTCTGTCCACCTCACTTCATGCTCATTTGTCTGCAGGTCACTCAACGGTGCAACGGACATCAGAGAATTCCCAGACCTTAAAGGCACCACCAGCCTAGAAGTTTTGTGAGTGACAGCTCTCTTCCTTTTACTCTGCTGTTTGTGCTCCTCCTCATTCAAGGTGTTCCAGGCTGTGTCAGTGAGGACAGCTGTCACAGTCCTGTGCAGCTGGTTGTCTTCAGCTCTGCCTCTCCCTGGTCACTCACCTCTCTGCTTCGTTTCACCCTTGTGGCTCCTGAAAACAGCTTTCCTCTCTGTGAGTTGCTCTCTTGGTACTGTTGAGTGTGTTCCCATCTGGTTTTGATTTATTTTTGTCTTCCCTTCATCTGTGAAGGAATGAATCTTTGGGTGTAGGGCTTCAGCGTGGTCTGCTGAGACCCAGGGTCTGCCTGTCCTGGGACCAACACTGGTAATGCACTGCAAGAAACATCCAGTTCCAGGGGGCTCCTGGAACCCAGGAAAGTAGGGGTCCAGAGGACATTCTGTGTATGGCCACCCATGGTCCTCCTTTCTTGTCCACATACTGCGCTCAGACCGGTGGCACAGCTGAGCACTCCAGTGCAGGAGTGTGACCTGGCCATGCCTTGTCTCAGAGACCCAATCCTACACTCTTCTGTGTCTGCAGCGGTCACATCTCTAGGCAGATGGCCAGGCTGGACAACAGAAAAGTGGGATTGCTCCACACGCCACGGAGAGCAATGCCATCTGCCCTCGACATGGCAGAGTGAATTCAGTACTCCAGCATTTCTTACAGCCATGTTCACCTTTACCAAGTCCAGCAGCGGTGCCCGTTTCCAAGTCAGATTTTGTTTCTTTCCTGGTACTTAGTTATCCCGTTGATGTTCTCTCTCCCGCCACCATCTAGAACAAGTAGCTGGGCTTGCAGTCTGTGTGCTGGCTCTCATGATTTCTCTCTCTCTTCCACTCCTCTAGGACCTTGACCAGGGCAGGCATCCATTTACTCCCCAGGGGAATGTGCCAGCAGCTGCCCAGCCTCCGAATCCTGTGAGTAACGCTTCTCTCCTTCCTGGCCTTTGGAAAAGTACCATCAGAAGCTGGGCTTTCTTCTTGTCCGAGCTCAGGGGGGGTACCAGCACTGAAACCATCTTGTGGTTCTTGTTCCCATTTTCTTTTCCATGCAGAAGCACCACCTGCTTAGGCACTGCCTTGACCTCGCCTGGGCAAGGATGAGAAAAAGGCTAGGGTGCCTAATGCCTTCTTTGCCTCAGCCTTGAGTGACCAGCCCAGTTATCCTCAGGGTATTCAGACTCCTGGGCTGGAAGACAGGGATGAGGAGCAGGATACGCTTTCCACAGTCCAAGAGGAAGCAGTTAGTGACCTGCTCTGACACTTGGACTTCACAAGTCTGTAGGGCCAGGTGCGATACATCCAAGAGTGCTGAGGGAGCTGCTGGAGAAGCCACTCTCTGGAATTTATCAATGCTCCTGGCAAAAAGGAGAGGTCCAAGATGACTGGAGGTTCCTAATGTGGCACCCGTCCACAAGCAGGGGAAGAATCATAGAATCATAGAATGATTAGGGATTGGAAGGGATCTCAAAAGGTCATCTAGTCCAATCCCCCTGACACAGGAGGATCACCTAGACCAAGTCACACTGGAACACATCCAGGTGGGTCTTAAACATCTCCAGAAGAGACTCCACAACCTCCCAGGGCAGCCTGTTCCAGTGCTCCATCACCCTCACTGTGAAGAAGTTCCTTCGCCTGTCAGCCTGACCTCAGTACTAGGGAAGATTATGGAGTGGCTCATCCTGAGCTCACACAGCAAGTACAGGAAAGCCAGGGGACCAGGGACAGCCAGCAGAGGTTGCCTGACCAGCCAGACCTCCTTCTATGACAAAGAAACCCACCTAGTGGATGAGAGGAGGGGTGTGGATGTTGTTTACCTGGACTTCAGCAAAGCATCTGATACAGTGACCCAAAGTGTCCTCCTAGAGAAGCTGAGACAGGTGGGCTCTTCACTGGGTAAAGAAATGGCTGCCTGGCTGAGCCCAGAGAGCTGTGTTGGATGGAGTGAAATCCAGCTGGTGGCCACTCACAGGCTGTTGCCCAGGGCTCAGGACTGGGGCACTGTTGTTGAACATCTTCATCAGTGATCTGGGTGAGGGGGTTGAGTGTGCCCTCAGCAAGTTTGCAGGTAACACCAGAATGGGTGGGTGTCCTAATCTGCTCAAGGGAAGGGAACCTCTGCAGAGGCACTGGGACAGGCTGGATCAATGAGCCAAGGTCAGTGGGATGAGGTTTAAGAAGGTCAGGTGCAGGGTCCTACACCAGGGTCACAACAACATCTTGCAATGCTCCAGACTTGGAGAAGAGTGGCTGGAGAACTGCTGGATGGAAAGGGGGAGCTGGCTGACAGCAGCTGAACAAGGGCCAGCAGGGAGCCTAGCTGGCCAAGAAGGTCAACAGTGTCCTGGCCAGCAATAGTGTGGCCAGCAGGGCTAAGAGAGGTCATTGTGCCCTGTACTCAGTGCTAGTGAGGTCTCATCTTGAGTACTGGGGTCAGATTTAGGCACCTCAATGCCAGAAAGACATCGAGGTGCTAGAGCAGGTCCAGAGAAGGGCAACGAGGCTGGTGAAGAGCCTGGAGGACAGGTCTGATGAGAAGAGGCTGGTGAAGCTGGGGTTGTTTAGTCTGGAGAAAAGGAAGCTGAGCGGAGACCTTATTGCTCTTCACAGTTACCTTAAAGGAGGGTGTAGAGAGGTGGGGTTTGGTCTCTTCTCCCCAGTCACCAGTGATAGAACAAGAGGAAACAGCCTCAGGTTGCTCAGGGAGTGTTTAGATTGGACATCAGGAAAAATGTCTTCCCTGACAGAGTGGTCAGGGATTGGAACAGGCTGATGGGGGGAGGGAGGAGTCACCATCCCTGGAGAGGTTCAAACAATGAGCAGATGTGGCCCTGGGGAAGAGGGTTTAGTGGGCAAGGTAGCATTGGGTTGACAGCTGGACTGGATGATCTTGGAGGTCTCTGCCAACTTTAATGATTCTATGGATCCCTGGCACCCCACCAGGTCTCATGCTGGTTCTTTGCCTCAAATTGTCCTGGGGAAGTTGAGATTGGACATTAACTAATAGAGTGGTCAGGGATTGGAACTGGTTGATGGGGAGCGGGTGGAGCTGCTGTCACTGGAGCTGTTCCCTAGATGTGGCCTTAGGGAACACGGTTTAGTAGGCAGGGTGGGGTTGGGTTGATGATTGGATTGATGATCCTGAAGGTCTCTTCCAATCTAAATGATTCTATGAATCTATGATCTTGAACTTACTTGCTTCATCCTGGTATGATGCTCTGGACTCAGTGTTGTAAGCAATAAAGGCACATGTGCTTCCTCCTTGCCCTGCACCAGTAGGAACTCTCTGCCCCATGCAAGTTGCACCAAGAGGGTGCAAAGGGTTTGGAGTAAGAGCAGCAGCAGCATTTCAGAGCTCCTGCTCACAGCACAAAAGCCAGGGGTAAATCACATTTCACATGACACTCTGCCCTGCCTGACTGCAGCTGGAGTTCCAGCAAGTGCCATCATCTGGAGGTAGGGTCCTGTTCATACTCCAGAAGACTGGTCTGATGGAGACCTGCAAGGCCACATGGGCACAGCCCCTCACAGCGTGCAGCCGTGGCAGGTCAGGGGTTTGCTGAGTCTCTAGGTCGCTCTGTCTCTACCTGCTAGGAAAAGCACCGGATTCTCCTGAGTGGGGTGAAGTGCTTTTTTCTTTGACTTGGTCCTGCATTCACTTGGTCTCTCAGACAGACTCCTGCATCTTCTCAGGAATCACAGCCCTCATTCCTCAGATCCCCAACCTTGTCTGCTGTCTAAGACGTCCTCAGGAAATGAGTCATGAGCCAGATTTATACAAGTTTGCAGCCTTGAGGCAAGCGGAAGCCTTGCCTCTCATCAGTCTTTATACAAGCAAGCTGAAAATGCAAACAAGTTTGTTCCAGGAAAGCAACAGGGGTGAATTCTTGATCACAGAAAATGGAAATAAGAGAAAAACATTTAAAAACCTACTATTTGTAAATTAGCAGATCACAGCATTGTGACTCCAGCTGACCCTGTAGGGAAGATCTCTCATCTTTAGACATCTGGACAAATTCAGTGGACATCTCGCCACCAAAGTTCAGCCTTTGAAATGGCCCAGGCTTTAAGGTCCCAAGCAGTCTGTTTATGTTTGCAAGTTATCAGACTGTAAATCTGAACAAGCAGAGCTTGTTCATCATGCCTGCCCCATCATTGTGAGAGAGTTTTATTGGGACACCCCACCTTGTTCCTTGTTCCTCTTTCAGTTAACTTTGCTGGTATTGTATTGTCTTCAGAGTCTGGAGGGAGGGCATGTGGGCCAACATTTGTGTGTGTTTACATCTCTCTTGCTTTTGAAATGTGTTGATTTTGCAGAATTAATGGTTCTTGCTTCTTTCTCCCACTTTGCCATCCACTTAGTAGTTCATAGAATATCACAGAATCACTCTGGTTGGAAAAGACCCCTGGAATCATCGAGTCCAACCATCTACCCTACCTTACAAGCTCACCTCTAATCCATATCCCTCAACACCTCATCAAATGATCTTTAAACACATCCAGGGATGGCAACTCAACCACCTCCCTGGGCAGCCCATTCCACTGCCTGACCACCCTCTCCATGAAAAACGTTTTCCTAATATCAAGTCTAAACCCATCCTGTTGTAGCTTGAACCCATTCCCTCTTGTTCTATCACTAATTGCTCGTGAGAAGACACCAGCACCAACCTCTTCACAACATCCTTTCAGGTAGTTGTATAGAGTGATGAGGTCTCGTCTCAGCCTCCTCTTCCTCAAACTAAACAGCCCCAGCTGTTTCAGTCTTTCCTCATAAGAGTTATTCTCCAGGCAAGAATAGTTTGTCAGGTTGACATTATGACTGTGACATCTCTGAATAGAGATAACTGCTCACATCATACTGTGGATTTTCTCCAGAGGTCTTGCACAGGACTGTAGGGCCCACCACGGGGACCTGAAGCGGTGTGTGGGCAATGGACACTGAGCTCAGCACATCCATGCAGGGCAGCCTGGCCAAGTTTGTGCTTGGCATCAACCTGACAACATCCTGCTGCTTTTGTCCAGAGCTTTGGTGTCACAGGGCACAGGGTTTTATTTCCTCTCAAGTAGAAATAGCTGAAGTTTCTCTGAGCAGAGCTAGAGTCCCTTGATGCCACCAGTACCTTTATCCTGATGCATCCACAACACTCACAGTGACTGAGGTTGCTCTGCTGCTACATAGAGGGGCTGTATCTGGCTGCCCTCAGTGTAGAAAAAACAGAACTCTTGGAGATGCATTCTCTCCCCATCACTGTCTAGGGCACCACCCTGCCAACCCAATGGATTGACACAGGGACCAGAGGAAAGTGACCGGTGCTACAGCTCTTTCTCCATACTGGGTGACAGCCCCCAGAGCCAAGCATTTGCTTGTTTTATCCTCCTTCCTCCTCCCTGCCATGGAAAACTGGTAGAAAGGGGGCTGGCAAAGAAACAAATAATTGAAATGTTTTAGCAGCAGCTTATTGGCAGAAAGATGGAAACTACGTTTGGAAAGTCAGCGCAGAGGCCACAGAGAAAACTTTACCCCAGGGCAAATTTCCCTTGAACAGCCACAGCTCCCGCAGCTGTTAGTGGGGGAAAAGCCAATTTCCAGCATTACTCCTCACCCAGCCCATTTCAGGTTTAATAAATCCACCTCAGGCTGTGCCGTGAGAGGTTTTCTTCTGACTACTAAGTCACTCTGCCTTGGACACTCCTGAAGGGCTGGAGTGAGTCCAAAGAAGGGCAACAAGGTTGGTGAAGAGTCTGGAGAAGAGGTATGATGAGGTGCTGTTCAGGGAGCTGGGGGTGGTTGGTCTGAGGAATAGGATGCTGAAGGGAGCCCTTACTGCTGTGTGCAACTGTCTGACAGGATGTTGGAGAAGTGGAGATTGGTCTCTTCTCACAAGGAACAAGAGAAAGAACGAGAGGAAATGGCCTCAAGCTGCCCCAGGGGAAGTTTAGGTGAGAAAGTTCTTCCTCAGCCATTGGCAGAGGCTGCCCAGGGAAGGGGTTGAATCACCATCCCTGGCTGTGGAGATCTGGAGCTCAGGGACAGGGTTTAGCGATGACCTTGGAACAGTCAGGTTCATGGTTGGATGCAGTGATCTTACAGTCTTTTCCAAACTAATTGACTCTATGATTTTATGCCACTATGAAGTAGTGGGAAGTAGAGTTTGCTAGGAATCACTTTCAAGCAGCAGCACTCAGAAGCTGGGACCAGGGATTTTTCAGAGTCTATAATGTCTTGTACCAAATCCCTACCTGTGCCACAACCTCTTCACTAAGCCTGGGGAGGAGCTTAGAGAAGCTCTCCTGGAATGGAGAGCGCGCAACGGGCAGTTGGGTTTGCTGTACCAGGAAGGGGCAAGACTGTGGCCAAAAATTCCCTAGGTCCTGCAAACACATCTGCAGCTTTTGTGAGCTCTCCATCCACAGTGGGACAGAAGTTCTGGCACCAACACCTCCCTGCTTTGCCCACAGACAAGCAAGGTTGTGCATGGGAGAAGTTGGCATGGATGCATTTCACAGCTGACTTGGGGCTGGGGAGGAAAAGCCCACCCCAGCTGTAGAAACAAGAGTCTGCAGCTTGTTCTGGAGGGAGCTGGGCTGGGGCTGGATGAGCCAGAGAGCCACAGAGCAATCTTTGCCTTGTACAAAGACACTCCGAGCAAGGGTCAGGTGTGTGTTGGGCAGAGATCCCTTTGCCTGGGGTTACTGCTCTCTGCAGCTGTGCAAAGTGGAAGGGAGGTCACCTCTCTCTCTGGCAATATCTGGTCTCCAAGGTGGGGCTTGTGGCACTCACTTTTCCTCTCCTAATGTTTCTGTGCTGGTCCTTCCCTGCAGAGATCTGTCACACAACCAAATTGAAGATCTGCCCAGTTTCCACCGGTGTCAGCGGCTGGAGGAGCTGTGAGTAATGACATGCCCACAACTACACCGTGTCCTGGGGACAGGAGCTGATTTCAGGGACAGAGGCAGCTCCCAAACACAAAATTCAGCTTTCAGCAAGCACTGGGAAAGCTGAGTGTTATAACTCACTGCTTGGGCTACAAGTGGACCAGAGATCTGCATTTTGGCCCTGTGCAAATAGAGAATATAAATACATCCCCTGCATGTGGAAGCTGAATTCACTTGGGTCTTTTCAGTCACAGCTACAGCAAACACAAGTAGCTCAAGACAGCCCTGACTTTTACTTCACTAACTCAAGTGCCAGTATGAGCTATGAGATGGAATTTGTCTCTACTATAGATGTTGTCTTCTTCGAGGAGGGTGTCCCATGCCGTGAGCACAAAGCAGCTCTTATCCACACTGCTTAGGACTAACCCCTCCATAAAGAAGACTGAAGCTTTCTTCAAACGTAGTGATTGAATTGGTCTCCTCTGAGCCCCAGAAGGCACCTCTGTTGCTCTGAGCCAGAGGTAGTTATTTGTGTGTCTGAAGATCTGACCCTGCACATCAAACCTAAAGTAATTTCTTGGAACACTTTTGAGAAAAAACCCTGGAAGGAAAGCAGCATCCCCTCAAAAATATACTGGAGAGGTTGTCCCTGCTCTTCGCAGGGGACAGGCTGGATGGCCAGATCTTTTCATCCTGCCGTAGTAAAATTGGCCATGAGGACACCCTGTGAAATTACATTCAAATGAGAGTTAAACAGACCTTGCTGCCTCTTCAGGAGTTCTGAGGACAAAGCTAGAGCTGAATGCATTTTTATCTAGAGTACCCAGGAAAAGGTTTTAAAAAATAGGAAAGACATTATCACCAGGACAAACTGTCAGAATTCCAAACCTGTCATTCTACACACTGTGTCTACATTNTCATCTAGTCCAATCCCCCCTTGCCAGAGCAGGATCACCTAGACCAAGTCACATAGGAACACATCCAGGCGGGTCTTAAACCTCTCCAGAGAAGGAGACTCCTCAACCCCCCTGGGCAGCCTGTTCTTTTTCCACTATTTTATTAACACCAAATTCAGACTTTTAATTAATTCAAAAGCACAGTAAATCCCTTTCAAACTACTTGAGTCACACAGACCATGCCTTAAATTAATATTTTCTTAGAAAATTAGTATTTGGTCCCTTAAGCCCAATTTGATCCTCCTGCACGTCCCTCCCCCATCAGGCACCAGCATTCCTGCTGGGAAATAGTTGGAAACAAGTCTGTTGGTGGGACAGCCTGGCACAAAAACAGCCTATGTGTGCCAGTTGCTCTAACTGCCAAGAGGCAAGTTTTTACCTGCCATATACAGGTGGTCCCTCGCAGCTAAACATCTTTGAATTATTTTTCACTACCTTGCTCCAGTACCTCTTCTTCTCCTCAAGCTCCACCTTCCCCACTCAGTGCACCTCTGCCTGGGACCTCCACATATATGCACTGAGCTTCCCATGGCCCTTCCCTAAAACTATAACTTGGCTACATGGGGCATCAAGAAACCTGCAGTAGAGCAGACAGAAGATCCTTGAGCCCCTTTCTCTGAAACATGAACATGTGGCCAAATACCAGCTGGAACACTAGAGCCATGCAGGAGAGATGAGTCAAGAGTTTTTTTTTAGTCTGAAGCAGGTTAGTTACCCCAGGGAACAGTAGATAGAGTACTAGCCAGTGGCTCTCTCCTCTTGCAGAAGGTCACACATGGAGACACCCTTTCTGCAGATCATCATAGGATCATAGGATCATAGGATGTTAGGGGTTGGAAGGGACCCAAGAGATCATCGAGTCCAACCCCCCTGCCAGAGCAGGACAAAACTATCTAACACAGATCACAGAGGAACGCATCCAGGCGGGCCTTGAAAGTCCCCAGAGAAGGAGACTCCACAACCTCCCTGGGGAGTCTGTTCCAGCGCTCTGTGACCCTCACAGATCTGGGGATTCACAACAGAGATTTTGCAGACAACTGTAAAAAATCTTTGCCATTGTTCCACACTAGGGAGAAGAAAACTGATAAACTGTGGATGCTTTCCACAGTCTGGATGCTTGATCAGTTCTAGTTGTCTCTTGGGGGCGTGGGGAGTGTTCAGTCAGTAAACACCATGTGAGCTCTTACCCTGCTCTCTCCCCTACCCAGGGAGTGAAGAAGGCTTCTGGAAGGGAGATGTGCAGAGGCTGAGGTGCTTTTTGAAAATAGATGTGCAGGATGAGGATGGTGGGTTCTGCATGAAAAGCTGAGTTGCCTTCAACCCTCAAACCCCCTCCATCACCACCAAGGCAAAGGGCAGTACCATGTGGTCCTCCTGCAGAGTCACACAGAGCTCTTTGCTGACCCACTGGCTCCAAGGTCTTGAGCTTGGTTTTTGCTCTGGACAAAGCAGTCTGTAGGCTTAGGGTGGAGCAGAGCAGGGAACCAGGGCACATTGGTTGCACTTTACTGTGCCACAGTAGTGTCAAAAGGAGACACTTATAGAGTAAATCTCTCAAGTTTAAATAACAACTTCCACTGTTACAGTTTTCTTTGGCTGGCATGGGACAGAAACTCCTCCCAAGCACGACCGTGGCCCTCAGCAGTTTCTTTTTCTTTCAGAGGTCTCCAGCACAACAGGATCCATGAAATCAGAGCAGACACCTTTGTGCAGCTGATGGCCCTGCGCTCCATGTGAGTACTGTCTAGCTGGGGGATCGACAGGGCTTTTTTGCCAGTGGAAGGGAAACCATGAGCTTCCAGCCAGCCCCACTCTCTCTCTTGGGAAGTTCTGCTGTGAAGTCCCTCTTCCACTTCTCCTTACAGAAGAGTAGGACACAAACACACCCCCTGCTTCCCTCCTGTATATAAACCCACTCCTTGCTGCCCATACCTGGGGACACTCCACACCACATGCTCTAATAGAATCACACAATCGTTTTGGTTGGAAGAGACCTTTAGTGTCATCAAGTCCAACCATCGACCCAGCACTGCCAGGACACCACTAAATCAAGTCCTTCAGCACCACATCAGTATCTAACTACATGCTGCTGCAACTCCTGTGTTGCACCACACAGTGATGGACAGGTGCCCCACAAATGCCCGTGCAGACACAGGCCCAGAGCAGAGATTCCCCATGGTGTGTATGAGCTCTTGTGCAATCTGGGGCCACCTGGAATGCACCTGGAAAATGCATGCAGAACATCCCACTGTATTTGGAAGTCCCCCCACAAGTCAGAAGCAAATCCTGGGTGGATTAAGCACCCTCAGACATGTACACATCACACACACAGGGACCTGGCAGCAGAGAGCCTGCTTAAGCGCTTGGCACCTTTGAGAAGCTAGCAAGGCTTTGCAGGGCGTGATTCTTTCTGTGACCTATGGGAAGAGCCCTCAGGGCACCATTGGTCCTTATTTAATATTCTGTTAGGAAGTGAACTGGATCGGGTAAAAGCTGTTTCCCATGGTGCAGCAATTTGAGTGTCATTTAATAGGGCAGCATTCCTAGAGATCCCACGAGTGTCATGTGCACCGTGTTTAGAGCTCCATGGGAACACTCACGTATGGAGCACTTGTACCGCTACAGACGAGGAAGCGAACATGAGGGTGCTGCTGCCATGCTGCTGTCGCACAAACGTCCGGCTGAGCGTGCGCGTTCTATCATTTCCCTTTGGGTATGTTCTGGATTCCTGTGGGAAAGCTTCATCCCACCCAGATTCAGCCTTCTACGGTGCCACACATCTGGGCAGGCACCGCTGGCTCTCTTCAGAGCTGGAGAGATGATGATATATGGTGGGAGATCACTTATGTAGTCAGCCTTAGGAGAAGACTTGCTTCCCGGCTCCTCTCTGCTGATGAAAGAGACAATTGAGCTCCCCAGCTCCAGTGGAAGTAGAACTTACTGAGGAGCCTTGGTGAGCCCAAGACAACTGTACATAAGAGGAGACACTCCAAAATGGCTTTGGTTTGCCTTCCACACAGCCCCTGACCCTGCTCTTGCCTAGGCACCTAGCACTGTCACCACATCAGGGATGCTCTGGCACCAAGATGTAGCCTGCCTACTGTTCTGAGGTTTAGCATGTTAGCATGAAATCCTCAAATTTACAGAAATCAAACCAAAAAGGGACCTTTCCCTTTGGTCTCAGTGGAGGAGCACCTACAAGGCAAACGATCATGTTGTCTGTTAGAAGCCATCCATATATAGGCCCAAACATTCCTGTCTCCAGGTGGCTGCAGCGAGACAGAGCTTTCTGCCAACCAAGCTACAGATACCAGGTCAGTGTAAACAGCCTCACTACCCGGCTCTGCAGCCCTCTTACAGGCCTTTCCTTGCTTTGCAGAGACCTCAGCTGGAACTACATCCAGTCTATTCACCCCGAAGCCTTTGTGACGCTGCACTCACTCACCAAGCTGTAAGTTGCAGTGGTATTTCTTTCACAGTGCACCTTGGACAGCAGGTATCTCGGGACCTCAGACTGACTTCCCAATCTACCAGGACACCTGGCATGTAGATGTCAGAAAGTCTGCAGTGCTGAGGTGCCTGCCACAGAAGGCACCATCTTCAAGATGCTCTCACTCTCAACACTCAAACCTCCACTTTCCGATGCTTTCATACCTCCTTAGATGCCTCTGAAAAATCAGCATGACGGAACAAAGCAGACCATCTTTGCTGGCTCTGGAGGGACTCCCAGTCCTCAGCCCACTCACTAAAACTCTCGGGTATTTTATGGGCTGGGAGCTGCAGTCATACCTAATCTATTGTGGTGGAAGTGGTGAGAGAAGAGATGCATGGGGCAGATATCTGCACAGGGAGGTAGACATCACCTGGATCTTTCAGTGGGTATTAACTCTACCCCCCAATTTTCCCTAAGGATTGTTGTATCAATCCAGTTATCTACAGAGGATCCTAGTCCCCATGGAACACCCTGTCCCATTTCAACATCACATTTGAGGGAGCAATCAAGGCAGGCAGCAGGGTTCTTTAAGCCTCTGCTTGCCTGAGATACCAGTAGCAGCAAAACCCTGATTGTGTTCTCCCTCTGTTTTCCTTCATCAGAGACTTGACGGATAACCGGCTGGTGACGCTGCCTCTGGATGGTTTGGGTGGACTGACCCATCTGAAGCTTCAAGGCAATCCAGCTCTCTCTGAGCCCTTCACCAAGGAGAGCTTCCCCAAAATGAGGTACTCAGCACAGCCTCTATGTGCTTGTCAGCCTCCTGCTCTCCCTGCTTATCTCATGCTTTCCTCTTTTCAAGCCGATAGGTTGAGGAAGCTTCATCTGCTGCTAACGTGTCTCGTGTTTTAAAGTCTTCCACAGGAGAGCGGCAATGTACTGCCAGGTCCACTGTCCCCACCCCAAAAACACAGACACAGAAGTGGAAAGTATGGAGTGGGCCCAGCTCAGGGCTCCTCTCAATGGAAAACATTTCCAGAAGCCAGTCCTAGCTAATGACATCCAGCTTTCCTTCAGTAAACTCTGTGTGGCCACGTTTTGTCTGCTATAGATTAATGAGGAGCCTGAAGGGGTCAAACTGAGCAAGATGAGGATGCAAAAGGCTCAGAGCACGGTGCCCCACTGCAGACTCTGCCTTTCTTGACCAACATGGCACTTGCTCTCAAGCTGAGGTGCCCTTGGTCTAGATAACTCGGATTCCTCCAAGGTGAAGCCATCTTTTTCTTGAGTCTCTCAAGTAGTTTCTTGGAGCCAAGGATGCATGAGCTGATGCTCCCACTCATCTAGTATGGGTTCCCAACACTGGAGCTTTAGACACCTGCTGCTGGGGTCACAGACCACTGCACCAGCACTGGGCTTACTAGCTCAGGTCCAATGAAAATGTGGAGCTCACTTTGGCCTGCCTCAGGCAGCAGTGCCTGCAGGGCTTTCTCTTCAGACTCTTTTGACTCAGCATAGCTGGGATCTGCTGCATGACCAGTATCAATGGCAGGGGATCCCAGGAGCTTCCACACTCAATATGGAAGTCCCTGGTGCAGATTGAGTCAAGTTCAGCATTTCTAGGAACTGATTCCTCTGAACTGATTCCACTGACACCTGTGAAGCTGATTTGTATTTAAACCAGAGAGCCCAGCTCTGCAGGAGTGTTCCACTGAGCTGCCTGGGCCCATCAACAGTTCCTAAACATCAGGGTGCTGCCATTAACCTTATTCTTGGGGCATGCATCTAGAGGAATCATCTGAAAGCTGTTCTTAGCCATCCTGGCAGGATCTGTGCCTGCCTGCCACCTTCCAGTAATAGGATTTCATTTGGAGCTTACAACAGGAAGCCAGCTTGTATACAGAGCCTGCACAGCCTCCCAGGGCTCGGCCAGAAATGTTTGGGAACTTAAAACAAAAGCATATTTTTAGAATATAGAATTTCACCATATTTACTGATCTTGTCAGAAGACCTTAATTGTCTGGAAAACCTGAGGTTCCTTTGCCTTCATCAGCAGTCTTCCTGACTTCCAGCAAACAAGCAGGAGTTTGCTGTCTTTGAAGAAAATGCAGCTGCTGACTGAGTGCCAGGTATTTTGTCCAGATGATGTTCAGTTGCTGTTTAATTAACATTGTAATTCATACTCTAATTAGCAATGAGCAATTCTATTCCCAAGTGGAAATCAGCAGCAGGTTACTTGGCTTGCTGCACTTGAGAGACCTGTGATTCCCTTGCCTGAGCTGGCAGGGCTGAGCCATGCTCATGGAACTGGGGTTTGGAGGGGCCTCTCTCACCTCAAGCAACAAGTAAGGGCTACCTTGCACTTGATGAAGTTCTAAGGAAGCTTCTTACCTTGACCAAAGGAAGGGATGCCTAGCAAACAATGGCCTTGGGGTAAAAACTGAAGACTTTGCATCTACGTGGCAACTTGTCAGGAGGCACGGGACAGGGAGCCTGGGGAGACCTGCAGAACGGTGTTCAGGACTTGTCCGGGAACTTCAGTGCAGTTTCCAAACCTGGTGTTTGACAACATCCTATTGACAAGGTCTTAAGCCCCATAAGTGGGGTAGTTACCACAGAGTGACTTGTGTCCACACTCTGTCCTACAAGGAGTCCTTCATTTTAATGAAGTCCTGCTCCAGTGTAACCATCACCTGACTGGGTCTTGACATGTGGAAATTAAGCAAGAAGTCCAAAGCGATGGAGAGTCAGATCATGGGGAGGACTGGCCTAAAAGTTCTGTTTCCCTCCTTTGCAGAGTCCTGGAGGTCCCTCACGCCTACCAGTGCTGTGCCTATGGAAGCTGCAGCAGCCTCTTCAAGATGTCTAACCAATGGGAGACAGAAGACATGAGTCCTGAGGAGGAGGATCCACACAAGAGGACTACAGAATTGTTTCCAGGTCACACTGATAATCACTGTAAGTAAACTGAACTGAATGGTGATTGACCCATGGGCAGGGCCATGCTGTGAATGAGGATGTGGCCCTGTGTTTGCAAGAGTGGTCCCACTGCTACACCTGCCTCAGGGAAGACAGACTCATCCACTCTCCAGCTCTTGTGGCCAGTTGCTGTGAATGGGCTTCAGTTAGTGTCACTGCACTGGAGAAAGGGCTCACTGGGCACATCCAAACCTTTACTGCCTGACAGGCTCTGGCAGTCCTGAGCAGCGTGGACATGTTTGCTGACTATCAGAGGAAGGCCACCCACACCACTGAGGTTACATGAGACAGCTTCTGGGCTTTGTCATTAGACTCCTAGGCTGAACATTGGTCTGGGTTGCTAAAGGATGTACTTTACGATTAATCTGAGTAAGAATGAACTCAAATAACTGGAATTTGCAGCTGGCTGGAGGTAGAGACCTGGCTTTTGTGCTCACACCCTGATGCTACAGCAAGGGACGGGGTTAGGTATGAACAAAAGGAGATGTTTGAGGAATATGAGGAGCTCAGCGCAGGGACTTAGCCTAGGCAGGGTAGAAGTGGCTCTATGGGTAAATATGATCAGCATTCTCTTTTCAAGAGTCACAGAATCTCTTTGGTTGGGAAAGACCCTTAAGATCATCAAGGCCAACCATAAGTACTGCCAGCTCAATACATTTTGTGCTTCAAAATGCACTTCAGCTGAGACTTCCAAGAAAGCCATTGCGTGAGGTCAACAGAGGAGTGTGCGAAGCCCATCTGCACCTGCAGACTCCCAGCACAACAGCAGCTCCAGGCAGAAAGCTGATGTGATCCTGTTGCAAAGGAAACTCAGAACAACGTGAAGACAAGCAAGAGCCGCTTTGCTTCCGCTGTAACCACTGGAGGGTGGAAATAGCATTTCAGGACACAACTCGAATGCTGCGTTTGTTTACGTGTCTGTGTAAATACAGAGGCCACATGCATTTCCGAGGTCTGAAACGCCTTGTAGGCAAAGCCACATCGTGTCCTGTGCCTGTAGCAGATGGGGAGAGGGCTGAGTCCTCAGGGATCTCCCCGGAGCACTGTGCACCCAGCCATAAACAGGGGCTCTGCAGAATCTCTCCCTGAGCACGCAGTACTAGATCTGGAGACAGACACTGACCCAGAGCAGTCAGACTCTCTGTGTTACACAAATGAGGGGAGGCAGGATGACCCAGACGCTTTTTGATGCGGACAGCAAGTCACACCCTCTGCATCCCCACTCCTGTCACCTGCCCTGGTCTTTCACAGACTAAGGATAAGCTTTAGTGAGGTAAACAGCCCAGCCAGACAGCAGCAGGTGATATTCCTACCAGCATGGTGTGCCTCCTGGGAGCACAGCAGACTCGGTGGTTACAGTGGGCAGACAGTACAGAGGAGCCGTATGTTATGGTCATTGCTGCAGGAATTTCTTCTTCTCTGGATCAGTTTTTCCATCATTAACTCAGCCCACCCTCTAGCTGTCCTTGTCTGCGTAGTTGGAGTCTTTTACCAGGAAGTTACCGCATCTGTGAAAAGACCTGGGTTGTGTCCAGGGCCTGTGGCACTGTCTACAGACCTGCGCACTTTGGGCACTGAAGCGTTCGGTGTCTCAACAGATACTCTCTCCCGGCCCTGCCAGCAGACCAAAACAACGCTCCCAGGCCTCCAAGCCAGCGTTACCCTCATGGATTATGTGTGTGTTCATGAGGTCTTCGTACGAGAGGGGAATTCTGATGGATTCTAAGATGTGCCAGAGGAGACTATTAGCAGCTCATAAAGGCTCATATTTTCACATGTGAAAACACTGGGTTTGTCTTGAAATACCAAACCAGAGAGGTGCAAATAGGAAATGCACAGAATGTCCTTCCCTCGTTCCTGTGTGCGGCTTTTGCAGAGGACTCTCCTTTCTAGGCAGCGATGCAGAGTCAACTCTGCACTCTGAGGTTTTTGTGATAGTGCTGTTAATTAAGTGTTGCTTTATTTCAGTTCCCAGTGCCCTTTCTGATGGCCACCAGTGGTATTTAACTGCGTTATATGAATCTCATAACACTTCCTCATTAAAGAGGAAAAAAGGCTCATAAACATTCCTTCCACACAAGAGATAAAGTGGTCTCATTAAGAGAAAATAACTCGGGGCTCTGTGCTGGCAGTGTGCAGCCAGGCTCGTCAGGGCGCTTCCATGTTGTGGAAGAACTTATGAGGATGGTGGGGCACGCTTCCAGATAGCCATAGTCCTCAGCCTTGTGTAGTGCTTCCACCAAGGGACTGGGAAGCCCTTTACAAATGAGGCTTCAGAACCTCTCAGCAAAGCAGCCGTGTAGGAGCAAGAAGCAGCCCTGCTCCAGCAGCATTTCCCACTCCCGCATCCAGGAACCAACCCCAGCACCCAAGGGACTGTCTGTTTCCAGCCATAGAGTGCACGTGGAGCAGAGCACCCTGGGACCAGCTCAACGCTCTCCCATCCTCCCAAGGCCCCAGATGCCCAGGAAGCCCTCAGATGCCACCCGAGTGTGTCCATTCACATCCAAATAACAGCCACCCAGGGAACTGCGGTTAGTGCACGTCTCGTCATTCTGTCACGTTGTCACGACAGATGTTTAAGGTCCAGCTTCCCACATTTTTGGTGCTTGGGATCTGCTGCTTTGGATTATAACTGGCACTCAGCCAATGTCCCCTGCCCTAAGCATGTCCCATGCCACTGGGCAGCAGCCCAAGGATGGGTCAGGGGCTGTCACACAGGCCATCTTCCCAGCATCTCTGACAGCTTGCTCCTGCCATCATCCCAAAACTGGCTACAGAGGGACAACATGCAAAGTGCAAGTGCTACCACTGCCACAGGGCACTTCCACCACAGTCCCAAGCACCCTGCTTCTTGAGCCCTGGTTTCATGATAGAAAAGGATGGATTTTCTTACAAGCAGATGTTTGCACTAATGGAACAGAGATGCAGAAAGTGAAAAGACAACACACTTGTATATTCATCCTTGACAGCAGGACATTGCTTTACCCAATACCACAATCTCTTAGCTTGTGTAGTTAAATAATTAACGTTTGCAACCATTGAGCAAACACTGAAGGGTCCACAGAGCTACATTTTTCCTGCTTCTGTCACTTGCAAAGACTACTGGGTGCTCTAAAAAGCACCTGCCCATGCCCCTTGCAGCCATCCACATCCTAAGGAGACAGCAACTATCTGCAAACCCCATGTGGGGGCTGCCCTGGCCAAGGCAGAAAATAAGAGGGGAAGAAGCATCCAGCTCAGTGGATTTTGTTCTATCCTTCTCCAGCTATTTTCCTCCTCTTCCTCCAGCTGCAGTGCTGGTACAGCCAGGTGGGAAGCATTCTGCACAAGAGCACCACCAGCTAAGGGAGGTTTTTTCCATGACAAAGTTGAGGCACCTTAGCAAAGTTCAAATTAATAAGGGCTACTTCAAAACCAGGGCAGTCGGTCTTGCTAGAACACAATGGGCATTTTCTTTCCTCTGCAGTTCCCAAGCAGGGACAAGTGCTGATTTCCAGCAGAGAGAGGTACGTTTTCTGCTTTGAAGCCTGCTGTGCTGGCCATGGATTGCTTTGGGATTCACCACAAGTTCAGTAGTCCAGGCAAAACAAGATGCTGCCCCTTTGCTTCGTGCAAATGTTTGACCCACAGCCGGCTCCTGTGCATTCTGCCCCTTTGAGGAGCGGAGGGATGAGGCAGACTTAACACATTACCATGGGCTGGGTGACACAGAAAGTACCAGTCTCTGCAGTGGTTTGAGTATCGTGACTGTGCATGTCCATGCACCGTGGACAGAAAAGACACTGGAGATTTATAAGACTATAAAATACAAGGAGGAAATATTTTTCCATCCCACTGTGAGTGTTTTCTTGCCAGACTCCAAAGCAGCAGCAATATTTCAGCTCTTATACAGACAGATTTTAAAAATGGCTTTTTTTTTCCAAAGCTCACTGAGTCCAAGAAAGCCACAATGCTTGTCAGGAGGCACTAAAGATAGCACGTTATTTGTCATCATTCTTTAATCAAATAATCCCAGTTGTATTTTCAAACACAGGCAGGGAGCAGACCTCATGAGAGGCACTATTTCTAAAGGCATTAGGTAACTAACTCCCACTTCAGTTTGCCATGTCTTCAGCAACACGGAAACTCACGTCTCAGCCAGTGTCTGAGCTGCCAGGTGAAAACCTGGACACCAGCACCAGTCCCCACCATCTAAGGGAGAGTTCATCCCAGAGCCACAGATTAGATCCAGCTCCCTGGCTGTTGGGTGGTGGCAAACAATAAAACAGGTCCCTTCCCTTTTCTCTGACCACATAAAACCCTCCACAAATCCCCACTGGGAGCAGAAGGAACCGTGCTGGTGCCACGGAAGGAGGTGGTGTGGTAGGACAGCAGCTGTCCTCATCATGTCCCAGCGCTGTGAATCAGTGGTTGTTAGAGAAAGAGGAACAAGGAACAAAAGAGAAAAGCATGTCTTGGATCAGACTGAACGGATGCCATTCTTCTTGGTGATGACCTACACCTACAGGCCATTGAAAACACAGCTGAGGTCTCAGCTCCATTCTCTTTCAGCAGCTTCTCCTTCAGCCAGGATGTCTCTGCCTGACCCCCAGAGAGCCCACGTCTGGCTGTGGTGCAGCTGACAGTGATGGGGATGCTGGCCCAGCAGGCTCTGAGGACAGTGCAGTCTGGCTGCACAAACCCCACAGACCCTAAGCCTGCAGGCATGGGCAGCCGCTCTATCCTGAAGCAAATCCAGGGCTGGGAATCTTCAAGGTTTAAAAACAGGCACCACAGTCCCCAGAAATCAGAGAAAATAAAGCAATAAATGTTGGGTTCTCTTGTCTTTTTGCTTCTGAGCTGTTTGATGGTGGTTGGTGACGAAGAATCTGTACTGCAAGTAAAGGCTAATGGCTTTCTTTGAACACAGCTCCAAAGTCCTTGTTGATGAACTAACACTGGACTAGGCTGCCAGGAAAGCGTCCATCTAGAAGATGCATTTGAAGGCTTTGTTTTCCGTAACCACATAGGCTAGAGCTTTTCTTTATTTTTAATATAGCAGGCTGGGAGGAGGGATCTGCAGTCACACAACTCTGGTTGCTGGGGCTCTTACACTTCAAATGTTGTGAGTAACTTAAAAAAACAGAGATTGGCCACACTGCAACCCACTAAGGTTTACAAGACCTTCTCTACCTACAGCAGTGACTGCAGGGGACAAACTGGGCAGCAGCAGCTACTCTGAACTTGAGGGCTGGGAACTGACTGGGAAGGTCTGTGTTGAGGACAGGCAGTGGGAAAAACTTCTGGCCCATCTAGCTCAGGCTATTCTTCTCTGAGCCCTGCTCATTCTTCTCTGAACATTGTTTCTTGATGTTTTCTCCATAGATGACCTAGATGCAGATGACCTCCAGCTGGACCTTGAGGAATCAAAGCTACACCCCACGGTTCAGTGCACGCCAAGCCCCAGTGAGTGGCCAGGGAAACATTCTGAGCACAACTAGGGTTCTGAGCTCTAAATCCCCAGGATCCCACAACCCTTCCTGCAGTGTCTCACAGACGTGCAGGTCAGAAGTCTGAATTGCTGGGGGCAAGTGAGGAGCATCCTTCTTGCATTCAGATGTAGCTACCCTCCTGTGAGGAAAGGACAAGGTCATGGTATCCCTGACCAGGAATCCCAGCTGTCACCAGCATTTCCATCCACCAACCTGTCCACAATGACTCTGGCTCTGAGGAAGTTACTATCTTAGACTTTGCTTTGTCCCAACCAGCCCAGAGTACTGCATGACAAGGCTTTGTCCTCGATCTCCTGACCATACCTGCAGCAGTGCAGACTCCAGGGGTATTTTACACTGTTTCCTGAAAAAAGGGAGAGAAAGGTAGAGCTGCGCTGCATACAGCCACTTCCACTGTTCTTCATCAGAAACATGCCTGTGGGCACAGGCTGGCTGGGACACAAGGCAGCTGCCTTCTGATTTTTGTCCCCAGCATTTTACACAAGCACAGCTGGAGGCTGGAGAGGCAGCTGTGAGACACTGCCAAGGATGGGGTGTCAATGGGTTGGCCTGCTGGATTTTCTTCAAAGAGACAAGCAGCAGCAAGATTTTATCAGAGAGTTCACCCTGCTGCCTGGGCACAGAGGTGCTGGCCCTCTGAGGGAAAGCCAGCCAAAGACCTACACCCGCTTTGAGCTGAATAAGACTTCTGTTTCCTCTAATGTCTTGTGCTCTCTGCCACCTAAAACTTGTCCCATCCTGTTTCTTGGTTTGCTGAGCTCCCACCCTGATCCCCTCACTGTAACACCTGAGTCACTCCCAGAGGCAACTCCTGACTCTCTCTCCTCTCTTCTTTTTCCTTTGGCAAGCAGCACCCACCACCTGTCCACTCTTTGGCCCATGTTAAAAGACATCCTCTCACATTCATGCTATCTGCCTCTCAGTCCCTTCTCTGCCACCCCAGCTCGCTCCCTCTCTTCCTTCCCACCTGCTGTCTGTCCTTCCTGCTCCAAGACTTCAGCCATCCCCTCTGTGCAGAGGCCACTCACACAGAACCAGTAAGACCCCACTTCTGAGCGTAAGGGCAGGGGCTGGCAATGTCAGAGGAGGATGCAGCACCCTGCTGTCTCTCACATGTCTCCACACCACTAACTCCAGTATCCCAAGGTGCACATGAGAAGAAGGAGCTCATGGCAGTGGCCCAAATGCCAGGCTGGCACCAGGAGTGTTAGTAGGTCAGGTGTTCTTTTGGACAAAGGCCTGCCTGGAGCTCAGGCTCTGCCCCACTGGGCAGAGTAAGGTGTTTGGGACGTGGCAGTGAGAAGCCTTCGCCATGCATACAGTCATGGTGGGCCAATGCCAGACACAGCCACGGTGTGGGGTGACAACAGGCCCTGCTTTTGTGACATTTTAGGAGGGCTGGTAAGTTGGTCATTACTCACCGTTTGCATGTGACCTCTCCCCACACCTCATTTCTGCCTTGGACAAGAGCTGAGAGAATGCCCGAGGCACATCAGTCTGGGGAGAGGAGCACAGGGACAGAGCCAAGGGGCAGCTGCAGAAGATGGCATGTTGTATGCTCTTTCCCACCCCTCAACATTCAAGGGGCTGGGGGCACCAGGACAGGGCTGAGACCCAGCCACTGATCCATACAGCACCACTAGAGTGAAGCAGTATATCCTGGGTGTAATTTTGGGGTTTGTTTTCTTCCAGGTCCCTTCAAACCTTGTGATTATTTGTTTGAGAGCTGGATCATCCGCCTTGGAGTCTGGGTCATCGTTCTGGTCTCGGTGCTCTGCAACGGGCTGGTCATTCTGGCTGTGTTTGCCTCTCCCAGCTACCTCTCTCCAGTCAAGTTCATCATTGGCTCCATAGCTGGAGCCAACATGCTGACCGGCATTTACTGCAGCATGCTGGCTCTCGTTGATGCCCTGACCTATGGACAGTTTGCCAAGTATGGTGCCAGATGGGAGACCGGCACGGGCTGCAGGGTGACGGGATTCCTATCAGTGTTTGCCTCTGAGACCACCATCTTCTTGCTGACATTGGCTGCCGTGCAGTGCAGCATCTCAGTCTCCTGTGTGCGGGGCTACGGAAAGTCACCTTCCCTAGGCAAGGTCAAGGCTGCTGCCTTTTGCTGCCTATTACTGTCTTCTGTGGCTGCCGTTCTGCCTCTCTTCTCCATTGGGGAATATGGAGCATCCCCGCTCTGCCTCCCATATCCCATCCCAGATGGGAAACCTGCCACCCTGGGCTTCACTGTGGCCTTGGTGATGACAAACATGCTCTGCTTCCTGGCTATCACAGGCACCTACATCCGACTGTACTGCAACCTGCTGAAGGGGGAGTTCAGTGCTGTCTGGGACTGTGCCATGGTCAAGCATGTGGCCTGGCTGATCTTTACCAACTGCCTGCTGTACTGCCCAGTGGCCTTCCTCACCTTCTCCACCATGCTCAACCTCTTCCTCATCACCCCAGAGGTCATTAAATCCATCCTCCTTGTGGTCTTGCCCCTACCTGCCTGCCTGAACCCTTTGCTCTACCTTCTCTTCAACCCCCACTTCAGAGATGACCTCCGCCTGCTGAGGCAGAAGAGCCAGGACAAGAGGAGCTACTCCCAGTCCTGTGGGGTTGATGACATGGAGAAAAGCTCCTATGACTCCACCCAGGCTCTGGTGAGCTTCTCTGACATCGACCACATATTTGAGACACCCGATTCCCTGGGAGTACACCCCATCCTTGACAGCTACAGCTTCCCTCCTATGACACTTGTCCCCTGCCAGCAACGGGTGGGCACCAGGAGGAAGGGGACAGACTTCTCTGAGCCCTGTCCCTGCCTTAATGACAATGAGATGCTGATCACTTCAGAGAGCCAAGATCCAGCTGGCAGCAGCCTCCGGATAACCTTCTTCTCCTCCCCGCCCACACCACCCTACACGTCTCATTTATAAACCTCCTCTGAGTGGTCAAACAATCCCATCCTACACACTGAGGGCCAGCCGCAGTGCCAGGTGGCCAGCAGAGGTGACAGCAGGCTGCTTCATGTAAAGCACCAGTACAACCCATCTACCCTCAATCCCCATCATATCTGCCTGGGCAACAGGCACTGCTCTGCCAGCAGCCATGTGCCTGGAAGGGCTCTGACTGAACTCCAGATACTCAGGGCTGGCCATGGGAGAACATAAACCCCCTGCACAAGTGTTTCTCCTGTTAGGGACTGCCTGGGAGAGAGCCCCACTGTCTCAGAAGATGGGTCAGGGAGACCCTCCTCCGTATCATCCTGAAGCATCACAGGAGGAGCCTGCAGCAAAACCAAGGATGTCTTCTGAAAAGGCAGAGATGTCTTAGCAAGCAAAAGCCATTGCTCTTTGGCAGAAACACATGGAAATGGCCAACTGCCATGATGTGGACACCCACGGGGACATCAGGTCCCACAGACCCCTGGACACAGGTTTGCATCTCTCCCATGTCATCAACTGGAAGAGTGGAAGTGGGTTAAGAGCAGTGTATCTGCATGTGAGCCTGAGGTTTGGACCAGTTCTGTTTTGGGAGGCTCTACATCACACACTGGGAGCCTCACAGGTTGGGGAGGACCCCGACTTTCAGCTGGTACCAGGATGCTCAGCCCCTCTTTAGATCTGACCCACAGTGTCAACAAAGGGTCTCTAAATCCCAAATCCAAATACCCCCCGTGGAGAAAGGAATGTGCTTTGCCTGAGGCCACTTGGCCACATGTGGCCAAGGCACCCAAGGGAACATCACACTGCCTCCACTTTCATCCTCCCTCCACATTTACATGCTGGTGCACACCCAACACACTCCTGTCTGTAGTCACCTGGCTCCCAGTCAGGCACAATGAAAGTGAGGTCTGGCTCCTTTCTGCCCTCAAACCCCACTCCTGGAAGAGGCTGCTGGCCCATGGGTACACCTCTCCCATGCAGAACAGCCATCTGGGGGATGCATTTGCCCTCCCCTATTTTAAGGGCAGCTTTTGTAGAAGGAGGGAACAAAAATCAGCCTTGTGGGATGATGGCGTCAGGAGGACACAGGCCACTGGGAACACTCTCAAATTCACCCCCTGCAGCTCAGGGATCTCCCAGATCCATCCTCTCCATCACAAACCCTCCCACTGCCACCCAATGCAGCAGGGAGCCCCACGGTCAGAGCTCAGGCCCTGGGCAAAGCTTTGGTTCTGCTGACATTACTGCAGCTGTATGTCATCCATTCTTGTGAGATAATAAATGAGCCCCGTTGCTGACCAGTGGCTGTCTTCTGTCCTCTTGCACATGAAAAGCACCTCGTTGGTTCGTTCAGTGGCCAGCCGGGCTGCTGTGCCATGGTTGTTGTCTGTATTGCTCGAGTGAAGACTGGGAGATTAGGTTGCGTCCACATGAGCTGGCATCACCCTCTCCAGCCTGGTCAGAGAGAGAGCTTTTTTCAGAGAGAAAAGCCAAACCTCCCACTTTTATGCAGATAATTGCATCCCCAGTGTCTATCTCCAGACCCACCTTGTTGCATCTCATCATCTACTGCTCCATCTGGGTTCATGAGCAGGACAAGAGTCTGCTGCCTAAAAAGTTAAGAACATCTTATAACAGGATCTCTCCTTCAAAGACAGACTTCCCAAAGCCAAGGTCTGCTCTCCTTCTCTGCACACAGGTCCTATAGTCTTAGATCAAGAAAAAAACTGGAGATCAGCAGGAAATCAGAGGAGTGAGATCCAAAGACTAGAGAAGAGGATGAAAACACAAGATGTAGTGACACAGTCTAAAGCTCTGCTGTGCAGTGCAGGTGGGATGCTCACAATCAGTTCTCATGCTTATTTAAAACACTGAGCCATTTTCTTTCCAAGGCTGGCAAAAACTAATTTCATTTGCAGAACAGATTTGCAACTTGCTTATTTGCAGCAATAAAATGGCCCTTCATTATACATCCCCAGCACGAATCCAGATTCCCCATAACTCCTTCAGAACATCGCTCATTGTAAGAGAACCCAAAATAAACCCCACTGACATTGGCACAATGAGCATCACTACAAATCACAGACTAAGCACAACAATCTCTGGAGTGAAATCCCCTGCACTGCTGCTGGCAGGATTCATGCCATGCTAGCAGGCATGGGGGTACCCAGACAAACCACTGTCCCCAGTGGATGGAGCACATGAGCTCTCTCCATGGGCTCCTGGACACCAGGGAACAGTCACACAACATCATGGTAGCAGGACCTGAGCAGTATTTGGGCAACACAAGCAGGACACTGAATGGTCACTGTAGCAGAAACCTCAGTTGTTGCAGCTGGTAACTGGGGTTCCCAAAATGCGTGGCTGCTAAGCACAATTCCTACACACACATCAGCGTGCATGGACACGCTGGTGAGACTACAGTCAAGAGCCAACAGCTTCCTCCTGGCATTGCAGGAATTGCAGCCCCAAACCAGCCTGCCTGTGCGTTACACAGCCTAGCTAGACTCATCCCACTGGGATGTCCTAGGTGACCTCCCCATGGAGTTACTGACATGCTTCATGTTATTGAACCTAGAGGAACAAGTGAGTCTGAGCTCAAAAGTGGAAGGAGTCCAGCACAGCCAGATTTCCAGGGCTCATGCTTATCACCTCTGGAGCTGGCTGAAGTGGAGGAAGAGCGTCTGAGACTGCCCAGTCCAGGAAGAGCCTGAGATGCAGGCACAGGCACTGTCCTTCCCAAGAGCCCAGGAAGCTGTGGAAAGCTCCGCTTTGGGGTTGAGTAAAAGCAGTCTTGGATATGTGAGACCCTAACAGTCAGTGTGGGATTTCACACCCTCTTTTCTCACAAAAGAATGGGCAGCAGCTCTGCTGGACTTGTTTGTGCTGGACCACAGCCCAGCTCAGAACAAACTAAGCCCTACAGCAGCTCACTCCATCTCTCAATGTCTCCACAGCAGATACTGCCTGTGTACACCCCGTTTCTTCTACCTCACTTATGTCCTCAGGCAAACACCTGGATGGTGTCCTCTATCAAGAGGATGTTGCCTGTGCCAAGGACAGGCTGCAGGACACCGCTGGGAAAGAAGGTACTGAGAGAGCACCAGAGCCAGACAGCAGAAGCACTGTAAAGCACAGAAACAATTCACTGCTGTTCACCATGGAACCTTTCCCCTCCAAGGATCCATAGGCTCCCTCCCGGGAAGCTCCTGAAAGTCAGAACCCACCTCATGGCACACTCTGCTCTGTGACCCACAAGAGGTGCATGAGAAACACTAAGAGCCTATGGTTCTGCAGACGTGTGGGAAATAGAAACCAGCATCCTCCCCGCTGCAATTGCAGACCGTAAATCCAGAGTAGAAAGTCCCTGGTAAACACTCACTAAAGCACCATTCATCACACCTCTAGCAGCGTGTGCAAGGCTTCCCACCCTACCAAAGATTATATTCAATAATTATTGAAAACAAAGCAAAAGCCATCCTACACCACTCCATCTCCCTTTTCTTAGCAGCTGGTTTGTCCCTCACTGATGCCAGGATGACCCCCTTCATGCAGCTCAGACCCCTGCCAGTTGTACAGATAATCCTGCTGCTCCACAGGCACCACAACCAGCCTGGATAACCCAGTCCCCTGGGCAAGCAGAAGTCAGTCTGCTTGCCATCCATCAGAAATGTGAAATTGTTTCAGCAAGCCCAGAACAGGGGGAAGTTCCTCCATCAGCAAGAACTCATAAGGCTGCTCTTCTGCCTCCTGGACTAAGCTTTGGCAGTGAGATACCACTCTGCCTAGATACCTCCTTTCCAGATGTTCCTCTTCAAGACTACCCAATGCACCCAACAGCAATCAGAAGTCCTTGAGGCATCATCAGATGAAGAGTCCTCTCTTCATCTGAAGGAGGACTCCCCTGGATTCCAGCCTTTGAAAGGGAATGTATCCAACTAAGGGAGTGAGAGGAAAGCTTAAGCCTGGGACTCTTCCCTGTACCATTACTGCCTCTGGTTGTCAGAGGTCTGGCTGGCAAAGAGCCCCAGAGAGCAGCCAGTGAGTTGCACCTCGGCGTTGGACAAGTGGAGCTGGGCTATGAGTCCTAGTACGATAAGACTAACCGACCCTGGAGGTGTTTAAGGAATGGGTGGATGCAGCGCTTAGGGATATGGTCTAGAGGTTAGACACTAGGAGAAAAGGTTGGACTTGATGACCCTGGAGGTCGTTTCCAGCCATGATGATTCTATGATTCTATGATTCTATGAAAATTGTGTCGCGTGACAGGGTGGGGTGGCAATTCCCTTCATTCAGCTGGTGATCCTCGGTCTGCCCTGACAAATCAGATGGTTCCAGGAGCTGCTGACGGCACAATTTGCAGGTGCTCCTGCAACAGCCTGGGTGAGTGAGAGGGTCCAGAAGTGGTGGGACACGTTGAGAGAAGACCCAGGTTGCACTGCCTTGTGGATTACACTTTGGCAGCTGTGGCATGGTGCAGGCAGAGGCCCTCTGGGTAGCTGGATGGCACACGGAGTTGCTGTGGAAGCCACCATCAGGGCTGGGCAACTTTGAGGTTCCCCCTGCACGTCAGCAAGGCGACTGAAGGGGGAAGACAGCAAGTTTCACGGAGGGCTCTGCCCCCGGGGCACCTGGAAGAATTGTCTAGCAGGACAATGTAGGGGCAGTCTGTAGGCGCTCTCAGATGTCCATTTTTCACTTGCCCAGCCCTCGCAGCTGTGGATGTGCAGCCCTCCAAAATGAAGCCAACAAAGCAAGCACCCTAACGTATTATTTTTAACCTCATTGTTTTTGTGACCAGCATTGTGATTTCTGGAAGCCCAGGCCATGATTTGGAATGCTTGGGATGGCAGCACTGCATGGAAATGCAAATCATAGAATCATAGAATCATAACGGATCAGAAGGGACCTCCAAAGATCATCTAGTCCAATCCACCTGCAACAGCAGGATCACCTAAACCAAGTCACACAGGAACCCGTCCAGTCGGGTCTTGAACATCTCCAGAGAAGGAGACTCCACAACCCCCCTGGGCAGCCTGTTCCAGTGCTCCGTCACCCTCACCGTGAAGAAGTTCCTTCTCAGGTTGATGTGGAGCCTCCTATGTTCCAGCTTACAACCATTGCCCCTTGTCCTATCACTACATGACACTGAGAAAAGCCCAGTGCCATCGTCCTGACACCCACCCCTCAAATATTTGTAGACATTCATGAGGTCACCCCTCAGTCTCCTCTTCTCCAAGCTAAAGAGACCCAGCTCCCTCAACCTCTCCTCATAAGGGAGGTGTTCCACCTCTCTTATCATCTTTGTTGCCCTGATGAAACACAAGCTCTGCTTGGGGTGATGATATATGGAACTGGACTCTTTGGGGGACAAAGGAAAGCAGACATACTGGAGACTGCAAACCCATCTTCAAGACTGAGGTGGACCACGTATCATGTCTGGTGACCAACCTCAGCAGTTTGAGATCATACCCTGCGCTACCAAAGGGTTAATGTCTTTCCCCTGCTCTCCTGTGACACAAAGCTGCATTCCCATTGTCACTCAATCTCTTCCAAACATGCCCCAAGGACCACCACCATTCCACACCTGACTGGGGCCTTTCAGGCTACCTCATTCACACAAAGTGTGCTGGTTTGAGCTTCTGGAAGCCAAATCAAGACATTTCATCTCACCCATTTGTGAATGTCAGCAGTAACTGCTGCTGGGATCCTTCTCTGCTGCCCAGACCAAACTTCTCTTCACAGAGGAGGGCCACAAGAATGATCAGAGGGCTGAAGCACCTCTCCTATGAGGCCAGACTGAGAGAGTTGGGGCTGTTCAGTCTGGAGAACAGGAGGCTCCAAGGTGACCTTATTGTGGCCTTCTAGTATCTGAAGGGGGCTACAAAGAGGCCGGGGAGGGGCTTTTTAGGATATCAGGTAGCAACAGGGCTATGGGGAATGGAGCAAAGCTGGAGATGGGTAAATTTAGACTGGATGGGAGGAGGAAGTTCTCACCATGAGAGTGGTGAGAGCCTGGAATGGGTTGCCCAGGGAGGTGGTGGAGGCCCATCCTTCGAGGCGTTTAAGGCCAGGCTGGATGAGGCTCTGGCCAGCCTGATCTAGGGTGGGGTGTCCCTGCCCATGGTAGGGGAGTTGGAACTGGATGATCCTGTGGTCCCTTCTGACCCAGACTGACTGTATGACTTGGTCTGGGTGATCCTGCTGTGTCAGGGGGATAGGACTAGATGATCTTTCGAGGTCTCTTCCAATCCCTAATGATTCTATGATTCTATGATTCTATGGATGGTGCACTTCCAGACGGTAATTGCCACACACCTCTTCCTTCTGTGACAGACCCTGGGAAGGGGTTGCTGGCTGGTGTAGGCACAGATGGTCTAGAGCAAGGGCATGAGGATCACATACATTGACCTTTGTTCACAAAGTCAAGGACACTGTGGTACAACCTCCACTGGCCATGCTGTCGGCCTCTCTTGCATCAGCTACATTCTACAGCCTCTGACAGAGTTTTGGGATGGAGCAGTCTCAGTTGAGCAGATTGACATAGAAAAAGGTGAGATCTCATTGACAACCACACAAAGAACTCTCAGCTACAAAAGACACAGTGCTTGATCCCAAACGGAGCAGGAAGCCAGGGCAGAGCACAGAGCAACCACCTCATGGCATCCTGGGCTGCCAGGAAGTGGCGCAACACACTGCAAGGCCACTCTTGTTTACATGTAGTAGAGGGCTGCAGTAGAGCTCCTATGCACTTGGAGCTTTCAGGTATGAGTCTGGTAACTGAGTGCTCCCAGCAACATTGTCAAAGCCACAGATGTGTCTGAAATTTGCCTTCCTTCCAGCTGTGTGCACCCCAATTGCAGGGGAGGGAGCTGCACCCCTTTGAAGGATCATAGGCAGGAGCATGGTGCAGAGGAGGCAGGCTTGCAAGGAGCTGAAGAGTTAACTGTTTGTACTGATCCCTCTGGCCAGTACTCTCTAGAACTGACATACTGGGAAGTGTTCTGCTGGGAAGGCAACAGGTGTGAGCTGGAGCAGAGGAGGTTCCACATCAGTATGAGAAGGAACTTCTTCCCAGTGAGGGTGACAGAGCCCTGAAACAGGCTGCCCAGAGAGGTTGTGGAGTCTCCTTCTCTGGAGACATTTAAAACCTGGTTAAAACCCATGTTCTTGTTTAACTGGATCTAGGGGATCCTGCTATGGCAGGGGGATTGGACTAGATGATCTTTTGAGTTCCTTTCCAATCCCTAATGATTCTATGATTCTATGTGTGTAGGAATATTGAGAGCACCAGAGCAGCTCCAGCCAGAGCACTCTGCCTGTTAAATGCTGAACGCAGCTGGATTAGCTGCTATTCCATCCATGCTTGTGGCATGGAGCAATTAGTACATGGGCTAGCTGACTTTCCCACATCAGAGTCACAAAGCTCTTGAAATGCTGGTCATTTGATGTGAATTAGGAATAAGCATATTTTGGAGACTTTCCACCTCTCCGTATTATCTGGTTCTCAGGCACAACAAGGACATAGGTTGTGAGTTGCATGAGGTACCTGTGGTGAATATTACTCAGATGACATCTCTTTATCTCCAGAAGTGATGAAGAGCAATTCAAGTGCTTCTTTGAACAGCATGAAGGGAAGAGCAAAGCACCAATCTCTTGCCTGCCCCAGCAAGAGCCAAGGCATTTTGCTGTGCTGAATTGCAAGCTAGGGGAACAGTTTTATTCTCCAGCTTCCAGTGCCATAAACTATGTGTGACAGTAATTCTGTCTGATTTAATTAATTCGCATGTCTTACACTTCTCACGAGGTAGTACCTGTGTTCACAACAACCCAGAAGTTTTTGTATAAATTTGTCTTTCTTAGCAAGTACTTCCAAATCATCATCTCCTCTCCCTCTTTATAATACAGATGACCTTATGTCTGCTCCAAGGCTACCTGCAATATGTTTTCTCCTAATTTTTAATATTGTCACTATTAAATATCATAGTGTTTACTACTAGTTGTTCTAGTGGTTGATAAGAATTTATCAGCCCTAGTCTGCTTTTAATGACAAAGTATTTATAGAATTCTTATCAATAGCCAAGGGTTTTTCCCACAAAGATGCATTGCTGGGTCATGGACGGCTTGTTGCCCACCCAGACTCTGGAGAGCTGCTTCACAGCCAGTCAGCCTCCAGCTAGTCCTGATGTGTGACCTTATTTCTATTTCTGCTAAGCCTGTGCATCGTCAAGAAGAGTCTCTACATTGGTTGCTCTGTAACTCATGTAGACCTGGAGCACGGGGACGTGGTTTAGCAATGGGCTTGGTTCACTGAGGTTAATGGTTGGACTTGATGATTTTAAAGGTATTTTCCAACCTAATGATTCTATGATTCTATGCTCTGTAAATGATATTGCACATATGCCTGATTTCAGACACAGACACAAATGTTGGAACAGAGGAGGTTCCACATCAATATGAGAAGGAACTTCTTCCCAGTGAGGGTGACAGAGCACTGGAACGGGCTGCCCAGAGGAGTTGTGGAGTCTCCTTCTCTGGAGACATTTAAAACCCGCCTGGCCATGTTCCTGTGCAACTGGATCTAGGGGATTCTGCTGTGACAGGGGGATTAGACTGGATCATCTTTCACAGAATCACAGACTCTTTCAAGGTCCCTTCCAATCCCTAATGTTCTGTGATTCTGTGAAACATCCAGCAACCTTGCACATTGTTCACTTATTTCTATATAAAAACACCTTCTCTCACCCCAGTGTGCTGCAGCTCCCGTCCTAAACCAACTTGTGCATCTTCCTAGGAAAGTAAGACAATTGCTATCACCTGCATTTGGTTGAACTGAGCTTATTCACAGCCTTAGTGCAGGAAGCAACCAGGAGTTCTCCACACGGACTGAAGTGTATCAGGGTTTTCTCTACAGCACTCTACACTCTCTGTTAGAAAGAAGACACAAAACTGGGTTAGCATGGCAAGCTTATATCTCTTATCTCTCCAGAGCTGTAGTTCTCTACTCCCAAGTCAACCTTTTGCCAAAGGTTCCATGTGCCTTCCTTTCACCAAAACATTGGCCGTTTTCTGGCACCCACAGCAGTGAAAGAAGCGCAGCTCTACTTGCCAGGACAGGTACCTCATCACTGCAAGTGTCAGAACCCAGTGACAGCAACCTCATTTAGCGGTACACCTCGATGTATGAAGGGAGCTACAGTGATGGAATTTCAACGTCAGGAAACTGTAATAAACAGGAATAGAATGGCTCCCTTTAAATTATAGCATTACAGTCCAAATTCACCTGAAATCATTTTGCCCATCACCCACATCCCTTTCTTCTTCCCTTTCAGACACCACAGAGCCACAGAAACTGTTAAAGTCAGACCTGATGTTTATGGAGCAGCATCTGACAAACTGAGGAACACGTAAAGCTTCAGTTAACAGCTGAAAGGTGGCAGTTCTGCTGTGAGAACACTGAAAGCAATAATGTCTACGGCAAGGAATCTTCTTCTAGGCTCTTCTGGGAGTTAACAGCAATAGTCTTCTTTGGATTATAGCTTTGTTATTGAACAGCTGGGTGTGAAGGTCGGGATGCACTTGAGGCAGGCGGTGCAGTGAACATCACCTACATGGAACTACTGGTAATATCATATAATGTCACAACTCCAAGAGGAGGAACAAGGATTGTTCTAGGCAGAACCTTGCTGTCCAAAGCACTGAGAGCAATCGGAAATCATTTCCCCATAAAAAACCAAACGAGCTCTTTCATTACTCGTGGAGGTTTTTATCACCCAAAAATAGAGGATCAGAAATGCCAGGCTGCCAGAGCACTTCCTTCGCCAGAACTAAGCAACTCTCATTCATTTGTAACTATCGCCGCAAACGGACTGTGACAATCAGCACAATCAGAATCCATTTTTAATGTTTTTCCTTTCCAAAGTGTTCTGAAATGAAACAGAAAACAAGAATGAAGACCCACCAGGGGACACTTTGTTCACAAGGACTAAAGCGCTGCATTTGATGGCCATGACTAACGCTGCATCAAAAACAACATCCTAAAACCTGAGGGGATTGGCCAAGCAGTCAGCATCGCACATAAATATCATAAGATGTGTTTTGTTAAGCCAATTAGCTGATTTTCATGAAGTGTAAATCAAGTTGACAGCAAAGCCATCCACAAGCTAAACAAGCATCTTCCCCTTTTCCTGATGACAGCATTTCTTTGCTTGGAGAGAGACTGGATTCTTGAGATATTGTCCCCCTCCTTATCCAGCAGCCTGGGACAGCCTTAGAGACAAAGAAAACTTCTAGCCCGTAGGACACAACCCACAGTCCTGATTCTCCCATTGTCCAGCTCAGGGACTTCCTTATGCACCAACAGCAAGCTCCCAGCCTTTATTTCCAGGTTTTCCTATCACATTGCACAGGTACAGGAGAAAAGAAGGGGGATATGAACAGTTGATCTCGTTCTAATATAGCACTTGACCAGAAACGCGGGGGAGTCTGTTGTTTGCAGATAACCAAACGCACTCCTTAAAACTGTCTGAAAGGACATTTTAGAGATATTGATGCTGGTCTCTTCTCACAGGTCATTAGCAACAGAACCAGAGGGAAGGGTTTCAAGCTTCAGTAAGGTAGATTTAGGCTGGACATCAGTTAAAAATTCTTCTTGGAATTCTAGTGGTCAGGCACTGGAACGGGCTGCCCAGGGTGGTGGTTGAGTCACCATCCCTGGATGAGTTTAAAAGATGCTTAGATGTCGTGTTGGGGGATCTGGTTTAGGGGTGAACTTGTAGAGTAGGGTTGATGGTTGAACCCAATGATCCCAAAAGTCTTTTCCAATCTGAATGATTCTGTGATTCTAAAAGGTAGGAGCAAGCAAAGGGTGAGTAACTTTGTGAGTAGAAGCAAAAACTAGCGCATCCTCTCAGAAACTTCATTCTCTCTCCAAGTTTACACTGTGGTGTGAGGGAAGAACTGATCCTGAACTGCTGCCAGTCTAGAGATTAAATCCAGCAGCTGCTCCACACCACCTCGGAACTGTTGGAGGTTAATTCTGAACAACAACCCAAAAAAAGGCTGGTTTCATTATGGATGATTTCCTGAACCAGGGGAATAGAGGCCAGAAGCCGAAGGGTTGTTTTGGTGGCAATGTTTGCTTTTCCTGACATCGGCTGTTCAGGAAACTACAGCAACAGAGCTAAAGTGACCCTAATCCTCACGGAAATGCAGATGCAAAGTTGGGTCCAAATTTCCCTTGAGGTTAAAGGCACCAGTGCCCAGAAAAAGTCTCTGCTCCTAGGCAGTGCTACACAGCCAGGATCATCTTCTCCCTTGCTCTGCTGCCCCACAATACCAAAGCCAGTCAGCAAACAGAAAAACAATTGCACCAAAAAGTCTGCAGTTGTTTTAGCTCCAAGCCCTCAGGAAAAAAACTCTTTTATGCTTTTAAGTTTTTGTTTTTCTCCTGCATTTTTTGCCAGTTGAATCAATCAATTAAAATAACTTGATTATTTTCCTCTACCACCTCCTCCAATCCACCTCTTCTCTTCCTTCCTCTCTCACACTCACATCTAGATCTTTATTTTTCCTCTCTATGGTTTTTTTAACTTCTGTCTGGTTTGGGAAAGTAACACAGCCAGAGTTTCACATCTCCTTTGCCACCACACTGAAGGCACCTGAGGAACATAGTTAAGGGACTTTCACCTTGGACACAAGCTTGTTCAGTTACAACAAACCTTTCCAAGATGCAAATGGCTACCTCTTACATGATGTTTTAAATTCCTTAAAGTAAAAGAAGAAAAAAGATCCTAACAGCAGCTAGAGTTCAGCCAGAAACAGGAAAATCATAATGGCTGCTGAGCTGGGTGAGATTCATCTTGCCAGAGATGGTGAGTCTGGGCCACTGCAGCATAGGCTGGACAGTTTCCAGGTTGTCCATCCCACCAACAGAAATATTTCTGGTGTCCAGCACAGCTCGAAATGAACATGACTGCAAAACCTGACCCTTTTCAGATTGCACTGCCTTCTTCCACAGATCTTTATGAAATTCAGGGCTACAGTGATACTCATGAGCACAGACAACCTTCAAGGGGACAATGACCTTTCTGGAAGGAGCTTTTCTCACTACCTTGCATTAGAAAGGAGAGGTTCAGACCAGCAGGATAACCCCACAGCTATTAAGGATCAGCATGTTCAAACTGTTTCTCAAAGCTCAGTGGGGCTTATGGTTGCACACATAGATGTGATGGACCTCAAGGACATAGATAGATAGATAGATAGATAGATAGATAAAGAGATAGAGAGATAGATGGATAGATGGATGGATGGATAGATAGATAGATGGCATATATTAAGTAAATAAAGAAATGTAGCTAAAGGAATGAACACGAATAAATAAATTGAAAATACTTAAATACTATTAATTCCATTGCATTTCTAGCAGTATTGGGGAACTTTCATTATCTGGTGAATTCATTTTCCACTCCTCAGCGTGATTTATTTACCAGAACTCGCAGGGCACAGGTCATGGCTTACACCAACACAGCCCCACAGAACTTTAAGGCACAAGATGGCAACAAACTTCCCTGCACAAAAGGCCTCCTTTCCATTTCCCATAGGAGTAACCTCATCACTTAATGTACAGCAACAGCTCCATTTACTACAAGAAGAAAAAACCTTATGGGTTTTTTCTTATTTAAACCTATTCTAGAGAAAGGTTGGCATCATCTTTTTATTCTAGAGGAGACAGGTGTCCAGAGTGGACTGTCAACAGAAAGATTGCAGATATCTGGGTAACCAGCTTCTTCAGCAGTGTACAGGCAGGAGACATTTGCCTGTCAGGTTCCATCCACTGTAATACAGGTCTTCAGGGTAATGAACAGTTTCAGTGTGAACTGATGCAATTCCATATGGCCAGCACCTTTTACCCGACATCAAAACACAGACTGGTTGAGGAACAATTTTCTAAAGTTGCAAAACAGAGCTAAAAGAAGTTTCACCTGGCTCTGGTGAACAACATAAAGGCTCTGGAGCACTCTCCCTACACAGACCAAACCACAAAGACATGTCAGTAAGAACAACAATGTGAAACGGAAAACCTTTTCATTTCAGCTCAGGATTTTTAATGATATGTATTATGCCAGATATGCTAGAACTGCCACCAACCCTTCCACAAGATCTGGGAGGGTTTCTAGACAAAGAAAACTTCAATATAAAGAAATAGCCTATAACATAACACACAAAAAAAATGGGAAAAACACTTCTGCTTTTCTGGCCTTCAATAGGATGTTTAGATGCAGACAGTTGATAGGAACCTACATTAATTAATTAATAAATTAATAAACAATTAATAAATCAGACCAGCTTTCTGGAAGGCTCCAATCTAAATCCCTACACAAGGCAGGACTAATGCCAATGCAAGATCAAGTTGCTCAGCACCTTGTCCTGTTAAGTTCTAAAATTGATCGAGGATGAGGAACCTACCAGCTCCCTGATACCTGACCCAGGGCTGAACCACTCAAATAGGGAAAAATTTTGCATCAGAATTTCCCTTGCTGAAATGTATGTCCACAACCTCTTTCCTTTTCAAGGTTCACCTGTAACATGGCCACACATCAGGTACTTGCAGACAGGAAGATCTCCCCTTCAGCTTCGCTTCCTCAAGCAGAAAATCAAGCTCTATCAGCCTCTTCTCATGTAGTCTGCACCCTAGTCCCCACCTCATCTGCACTTTTCAATGTCTATAGCATTCTTACATGGGGTGACCCCAAAATGGATGCAGTACTTCAGGTATGACCTCCTAAGGACCAGTTTGAGATGAACCAACAGTGGAGACCAGTGTGATGCTAATTTTTGCTGAAGCGGCATCATTATGAGCATAGGTGGGAAACTGTGGCAGAAACTGCAAAAGCTGGGGGAAACTAGACCCACTGATCCTCCAGTGATCTACACCTCAGTGTAGATGGGAACTGGGAACATTTTCCTTTAGTAAAGCCACACTGTCCCCTGTTATCTTCTTGCCCTTTGTGTGCTTTCATGTGCTTGGACATGGTTTTGAGGAGGATCTGTCCAAAACTTTCCAGCTTTGAAAGTGCCCCTCAGTGCCCCCAGGTACTTCCTGAGTGGTCTCACAGTGCTGTGTTATGTCCAGTGACTTTAAATAGCTTTTATTATTATCTTCTGCTAAAGCTCAGTATGCATGGAGACCAGGGTGGTCATGCTAGTGAAGCCTGGGGCCTTTTCTATGTGCTTGCTTTATCCAAAGGACACCAAATCCATCCAGTAACAGCCCTGTTTCCTAACTCACCCCTGCACATTGAAGTGACGTTTCCAGGCTTCTCCTGGGTAGCCCGTCCCTACTCTCACTTTCTGTGCATACATTTTTTTTCATACGAGCTTACTTCTGAGTCCCCTGTTCATCCATGCTGGCATCCTGCAGATCAGGCAAGGCCATTATTCTGTTTGGAGAGGTCATTCCTAAAGATTCAGCAGCTTTCCCGAGCAGCTTTGCCCTCTGAGGGCAGCCCCATCGCAATCTCACCTAAGCACTGGACATGCCAAAGTCCACTTACTCTGCTGCTCACCTTCCACACTTCACAGAATCACAGAAACACACAACATTACGGACTGGAAGGGACCTCAAAAGATCATCCAGTCACATCCCCCTGACACGGCAGGATCCTCTAGATCCAGTCACACAGAAACATGACTAGGTGGGTTTTAAACATCTCCAGAGAAGGAGACTCGACACCCTCCCTGGGCAGCCCCTTCCAGGGCTCTGTCATCCTCACTGGGAAGAAGTTCCTTCTCATACTGATGTGGAACCTCCTCTGTTCCAGCTCATACCCATTGCCCTTTGTCCTATCATTGAGTGCCAGTGAGCAGAGCCTAGATCCATCCTCCTGACACCCACTCTTTCCATATTTATCAACATTAATGAGGTCACCCCTCAGTCTCCACTTCTGTCAGTTCTGCCAAGCTGTGATTCCACTAGCCAAAGCTGCCATTAGCCATCGCTCCCCCAGTCAGTTCTTCCTTATCCATAACCAGCAGATCCATCAGCTCCCTGTCTGCCTAGTACTTTCATCAAAAACAGAATGACCATCAGACCTTATGGTGAGGCTCTTCTTGCTGTTTTCCACTCACCCCCAAGGTATGAATTCCATCCTAAGCGGCACAAAATCATGGAACACCTGCATCAGCTGCATCAGGGCCCTACTACTGGGACAATGACACTCTGGGGGAGAAGGGGGCAAAAGCTCCCCATAACTGCAGGATCTAAATCTCTTCTATTTGTCCTCCCATTTGGGGACAGACACCTGCTGGGCAGCATGCACCAGAGCCCTCCAAAGGGTGCTGGGCAAGCTGGGGATGTTCTGTGCACTCCTGCCATTCTGGCCCTCTTGTTTTAGCCTTTTGGTTGCACTGCTGTGCTTCTCTTTTATTACTTGTCCCATGCAGTCATTTGGACACCTGAGTCCAGCTCTCCAGCAAGGGAAAGAGTACAGAGCACACACACATGTGCATGTTCCAGGGAGACCAGGTGAAGACTGAAGGTCGTGTGTGAAACGGAAGGTCTTGATTTGGGTGAGAACTCACTCTGTAAAGGTGAAGGCAAGACAGGCAGAAACATGTCGCTTCCTCACAAGCCATCAAGGGCAGCCTCTGCCCTCAGTGCCCAACCACCAGTAGCGCAGACATGAGTGGATGTCCCCTGCAGTGCAACTGCCTGACTACTGGGAGCAAAGTCAAGTAAAATGGGACATGAGGCAGAAACAGGGGTTGCGGATGGCATAAGGTGAAGGGTGTAGCTCCTGTCAAAGCTGGGGCAATACCCAAATATAGCCCAGCCTGGATGGCTCCTAAGGAGAGAAGGAGCATCAGCCCCTGCTTGGGTGAGTGCAAGGAAGTGTCAGGGGCTTTCCAGGCGCTGTCACACAGATGGACAGGGTTTCTGTAGTTGTTACAAGAGTGATGCTGAGCCTTCCTCTGCAGAGCTATAGAGCAGACTTGGAGCTGCCCTGCCCTCGCGTGGTGTGTGGGCACTGCTGCAGGGCAGCTGTACAGCATCCTGCAAACTTCTCACCACAGCGTCCTGCACAAAACGCTGCTCTCGTTTGCACAAGGCCACGCAGAACATTCCGAAAGTATCTGACGGATCACAGCCAGCAAATACCTAAACCCCACCCCAGAGACACGAGCAGTTCTGAAGATGAGTGGAAGATAATTCGAGATAAGGAGAAACTTTCACAGTGAGGGCAGCAGAGCCCTGGCCCTGGCTGTCCAGCGAATCACTGAATCACAGCATCACAGAACATTAGGGATTGGAAGGGACCTCGAACTCCAATCCCCCTGCCGAATCCTAGGGAGCAGGATCCCCTAGATCCAGTCACACAGGAACATGGCCAGGTGGGTTTTAAACATCTCCAGAAAAGGAGACTCCACAACCCTCCTGGGCAGCCCCTTCCAGTGTTCCCTCACTGGGAAGAAGTTCCTTCTCAGGCTGATATGAAACCTCCTCTGTTCCAGCTCACACTCGTTGCTCCTTGTCCTATCATTGGGTGCCCCTGAGCAGAGCTTGGCTCCATCCCCCTGACACCCACCCTTTCCATATTTATCAACATTAATGAGGTCACCCCTCAGTCTCCTTTTCTCCAAGCTCGAGAGACCCAGCTCTCTCAGCCTTTCCTCATCAGGGAGATGCTCCACTCCCTTCATCATCTCTGTGGCTCCACACTGGACTCCCTCCAGCAGTTCTGTGTCCTTCTGGAACTGAGGGGCCCAGAACTGGACACAAGATTCCAAATGTGTTCTCACTAGGAGTTGTGGAGTCTCGTGCTCTGAAGATATCCCAAACCTACCTGTAAGTTCCTATGGCATCTGCTCTAGGTGATCTTGCTCAAGCAGGGGGGTTGGACTAGAATGATCTGCAGAGGTCCCTTCCAACCTCACCATTCTGAGGTGCTGTACCATATTGTGAAGGTCTCTCAGATCACACTGGTGAGACACTTCTTGCAATATTCCCAGAGATGTTTCCCACCACTGGAACCTTGATATCTGACAGTAACTTTAAATCACCTCAAAGACCTCACCTAAGGCACAGGGGCAAGAAGAATCAGAAAAATCATTCAAATCCCCAGCTCTGAAACCATTCTGTGACTCCTCTGAACTACGGAAAAAACCCTGAACTGCAGATCCAGCAAACCAGGAACAACAGCCAAAGGCAATGTTGGAACTATATGGATCTGTGGCCCCACCAAAGCGATTTACCAAGTGTCTCAGTGACCCCACCGAAGGGGCACTTAGAAAAGGCCCTTAGGGGCATCACTGATGAAACAATCATGAAAATCAAGGCTGCCCTCAGTCAAACCCTATGGATTTCCTGTGAACACTCTGGTGTTTCTACAGTTGCCCCAAAGGACACCACATAGAAGCCATTCTGGAAGTGGCCTGTTATGTCAAAGCAGAGTCGTAAACACCCCATTAAATGGACCATAAAGAAGGGAAAAAAACCCAACCAAAAATCCCACAAAGCTTCCAGTATTAAAGACGTTTTGTGTGATTTTTTGGAAGTGTCCTCTTGGGGGCCTTTTGAAGGGATTTATACAGTGATCACTTCATTTTTTACGGTTGCATTTACAATGGCTCCATTGTGGGGATTGGGGCTTAGTCTTGATAGCTCCCTGGCAATGCTTCTGGTCTCTTCAGTGTGTTTTCACAACAGCTCCACGATGGAGGTGGGGTATTTTTACAAGAGGTATTTCATTGACTTTTTGAGACAGTTTACATAACAGTTATGTAGTGGTGTCTTGAGGGAGGATCAGGGATTTGATTAGACTGTCTGAGTGATGTTGGATTTGAGAGTATTTTCCCTGTTAGGTCTTCATGGGTCCACGGTCCCCATTTTATGCCATGAAGAGCAAAGAGGAGTCAATCATAACATTTCCACTGCTGACTCCTTAATGTCTATAAATATGTGAAGGGTGGGTGTCAGGAGGATGGAGCCAGGCTCTTCTCAGTGTCATCTAGTGATAGAACAAGGGGCAATGGGTGTGAGCTGGAACATAGGAGGTTCCACATAAATATGAGAAGGAACTTCTTCACAGTGAGAGTGACAGAGCCCTGGAACAGGCTGCCCAGGGGCACTGTGGAGTCTCCTTCTCTGGAGATGTTTACAACCACCCTGGATGTATTCCTGTGCGACTTGGTCTACGTGATCCTGCTGTGGCAGGGGGATTGGACTAAATGATCTTTGAAGGTCCCTTCCAATCCCTAATGATTCTATGATTCTATGACTCCAGTTGCAAGGGAAGGGCTGGAATGGCCATGCTGTTAGACAGCTGAAGATAAAACCACCCCACAGCTCAGGGAGGAAAAAAATTGAATCTGCTACAAATCCTTCCATGGTTACAGACTTCAACGACCCCGAACTGATCACACTGTGATACTGTGATACTGTGATACCCCTCATGCTCCATCACTGGGCCAGGCCAGCACTGACGCCCCACCAGAAATAAGTCAGCAATGGAAGTGGCATCGCCCTAGAAGGAGCAGCCGCAACTGCTGAGATGCAGCTTCACTTGGGGCCACACCTGCTCACAACCCAAGGCCCTCCCGTCTGATGCATCTCGTTGTTAAACTGAAATTCCTCCAGCCAGTTTACCTGGTTGCTCCTTCAAGAAGTAGGTGTCCTAACATGAGCCTGGCTCAGAATCTCTGCTGCTCTGTCCAGAGAAGATGAAGGTCTGAGATGACAGTGTGGGGATCTCTGTTCAGTCAGGGCACATACATCCTTCTGTCTTCTCCTCCGGGCTGCAGACAGTGACCATCACCTCCAGCAGCAGATCTGCCCTAGACTATGCCATGTTTTCCTGCCCTCTGCTCTCCCTGTTCATGCTGTTGATGCCCTCACACACACAACCACTCCACCCAGACCAGCATGTGTCCCTATGGATCTTTGAAAAGTTCATATCATTAAAATCATCCTTAACAAAGGCCTTACGTCTGGGTGGGAGGAGGGCTCCTGTTTGATTCCCACATCTAAAGCACCACTGACTTTTAAGGCCCATGCCTGAGGTTCTCCTCACCCCATCAAAGCCTGTCCTGGCTCTACATTTAGGAAATACCACCAAAGGCTGTTTGGAAGCCTCAGATCCACAGACGTCACATAGCAGTCATGGAAAGACATGCCAGCCCAGAAGCCTGAGTTGCTGGGTTTATCTGTCTGTTTGTATTGTTGTTATTATTATTACTAATACCTGTTTTGCACTCAGGTGTAGCCAGGGAGGCCAACATCCAGGGAAGCGACCTGGTACTGCTGCACTAATGTGTTTACGAGCTAGATGGGTCCTAGCTCTCCACAGCTCCAGCAAACCTCTTCCAAACATGAGAAACTGTGACAAAAGTGCTTCCCCGCAAAGAAGAAAAGCAGAGGTGGGCTGTTGTGTTTTCTTCACAGACTTTTGTGGATTGATATTGAAACAGAGAGAGCATAAAAGGAAGAGTGAAACGTACTGTGAAGAATATGGGGAGAGCTACGGGTATGGGCTGCAAAAGTGACAGCCACAACCCTGCAGTCTCTTCAGGATAGAGCCCAGCCTGGTTCCTCTTTCACCACTCCCCTGATGGCAATCACAAGTTTCTCAGCCAGGGATCCTGTTGCCTTGCCCTACAGTAAAGCCAGAATGTAAGACATTGAGGATCAAAGTGTCTGGGTTCTTTCACAATCACAGCCATAATAATCTTGCCTATCCCAACTGGTAAACCACTGCTGAAGAAGAAACTGGACCAGGAACCTGAGGGCTTAAAGAAGAGCCTGAGTGCCTAAACACTGTCCTGTTTTTCCAGGACCATCAGCTGCTCTGACACAAGAAATCACCACCACCTGCAAGCCTTGCCTTGTTTTCAGGTGAAGATCCATTGGGTGGTTGGACTGGAAAGAATGAAGACGTTTCTTAATCCAGGGCTTGTAACAAGTGCTGAAATGCAGTCACTGACTTTTTCCCCTACAAACCGCAGCCCCAGTGTTGTAGTGTGATCTTTGACCAGGTGATTCCACTGGGACTGGTTGGAAGGAGAAAAACACAAACCATCGAAAGCCATCACTGCTGATAAACATCTAGTGTCTAGAGCAGACCCTGAGGTTGGGTTCTCTGAGTTGTACTGACACAACATAGACGGGACAGGTGTAGTCTTATCACAGCAGCTGCAGAGCACAATGGGACTGGCAGAAACCGCCCATCAAGGAATGCCTGTGCAGCTGCTAAATCCACTTAAGTTTCAACCATAGTCCCTCCCCACACTTCGCACTTAAATAGCAACCCAAACCACAAATACTAGTCCTTTTCGGACTTACTTTGTGGATGAGAACTGGACACCAGATCCTAAGGACAGGCTGATGGGTTTGTCCTCCTCACCCACGCCCATTGCAGAGGGACACCTTTTGGTAAGATCTGTGCTGTGGCAGTGCCACGTGTCTGTTTGTCTGTATTGCTTTAGCAACACAGCGATTCTCTGCAGCCCAACGGTCTCAAAGAATCTGCAGGTGTTGCAAATGTGAATAAATAATGCTATCCATGCATCCGACTGTCTCTCGTGAATGCAACCCAACCTACAGCTCATTGGGCTATTCGTGAATCTAGAGTCAGGAGACGGGGCAGAAACCCTTGGCCACAGGGTTTCTTTTAAATCTATCTATCTTTTAAATCCTTTCTTTAGTTTCTGATAATAAAATTTCTTCTATTTTCTTTACTACCACACTTGCTCCTGGCTTCTCTGTGTTTTGGTGGCCCTGAAAAATCCAATCAGCACAAAATAATTTAAACCAGGACACCAGAGATTGAAAACAGACTGGTGGGTCCTCAGATGAGCAGCTCAGTGCTACACCCAGCCGAACCCAGCAGGCAATCTCTGAACTGTAGCCTCTGAGTTGCTGTAGCTGGCAGAGGTTTATTCTCTAGAGGCTGTTCCCAAATCCAGGTTTCTGTCAGTTTTGGCCAACACAATTCCAGCCATTCTTCTGCTGCTGTCCCCAAACCATTCCTCTTCTCATAACAATCCCACATGCTCAGCAAGCATGAAGATGTGTCTAGCATGGGACCAAAGGTGTGAGAATCCAGAAGAAAACAGAAGCTCTTAAGAACAGTTTTACAAAAAGAAGGTTTAACGTACAGTATTTTCTCCAAGAAGGAACATGAAAGCACACCAGTCTCAGGTTTCAGAGTTCCTTCGCTCTGTTCCATTTGAGCTTCCAAAACACTTTTTATAACTTAGGAATTTCAAATAAAATCTCTTTGTTTGGAAGAATCAGAACAAAGAGAACAGAACAAAGAATCACAATCGGCTTGTAATGTCCTTACCCCTTAAGCTTAAGCTTAAGCTAAAGCTCTTGATCTGTCCTGAGCACATGTGTGTTTTCTATCTCTAGAGTTCCTGCACGTCTTTACATCTCTGGCACCACAGACTGACACCGTGAGCTCATGGGGCACATGGAGGCAGACGAGGCTGTCATGGCTCTGTCCTATTTGTCTTTGATGTGTTCTCAGCTCTTTGAAAAACCACTTACCTGCTCCCTGAAGTCCTTGAGCCTCCCTACAACAGTTACACTCATCTCAGCTGTATCAGTGACTTTTCCCAAACACATAGACAGTTGTGAAAGTACAGCTCACTTTACTCTGAATGCCAATGACAGCTCTGCAAACATTTGTCGCTGTGAGCTGCAGGGCAGGAAAGAAGGGACAGGACAGATTTGAGCCATCATCCTCAAGAAACAGTAAATGCAAAATGTCTCAAGCCAGGAATCTGGGCTCTGGGCTCCTGACCCCAGGTGAAATGGCCTGACTTGCCTTTCTAAGGAGGAAGATTGCATGTGTTTGCAAGAAGCACTGAGGTAGTGTCTGAGATGTTTGGCTTCATAAGGATCTTGTCTCAGTGGACTTAGCCTACGTGACCTGAGGACCCAACCTCAGTACAACCTCTGTACTCTGGGCTAGCCATTACTGCTTTGTAGTGTGAGCAGCAGTGTGACAGCAGCTCTCCCAGAATGGCTTCTGCAGGAGACACTGAGCAAGGACATACTGCAGCTCCAGTGAACCAAGCCAGTTCATCTGCAGGGTATCTGCTTACCTGATGTCCTAGACAAGATCTAAGTCACCATGAGAACTGTGCTTTGGTCAGGGTCGTGCTGGGGGCATGAGGACCTGAGGAACAAATCTGGCCAGGACAGACATGCTGCACGTGAGAATCGGTACCATTGACCCCAAAGCTTGCGCCACACAGACCATCAAGATACCTTCAGCATCAGACTTCATCCCAGCACATCCCATCTGACTTTTCAAATGATTCAGAATTCAGACATCTCCTCCCAATTACTGGGCTAGCGCTGTCCCAGCAGCAAATGGTCTCTATGTTCAAGCTTCTTGAGAGAGTTACCCAAAACAAAACCTATACAGAATGTTCTCCAAATCTGGTTTCTTCACTAGTAAGACCTTCTTATCCCATCCCAGATGACACCACAAAGATAGGACAACGAGTCCTGCCAAGCCAAGGAATTCAGCTCTGTGGATATTAACATAGGCTGAAAGAACAATTTAGATGGGAGGATTCCAGATCTCTGGAAGTCTCTGCTTCCTCTCTGCTCAAAGCAGAGGAAACACCAGCATTACATTGTTCATGTGGCTCAGGACAAAGATACTGTGGGTATCTTTGAGAGCACAGCACATTCTTCCAGCATGTTCTGGAGTGTCACCATTGTGTCACCCTCTCACACAGGGACAACATTCATTTTCCAAGGCCCTGCTCTGCAAATAGTTTATTCTGGGGCAGCACTACTGTGCTGTTTATTTGTACATTGTTTCTGAGCCCTGTGACATATCTTGCTCTTGTTTACTCGCTTACAAAGCTGATGGGGCTTTTTTTTAACTCCTTTTTCCTACTTTAAAATATTTACTTGAAAGGAAAACAACTATGAAGAACATTAACGGGGCAGCAACTCACAGAATCACAGAACATTAGGGTTTGGAAGGGACCTCAAAAGACCATCCAGTCAAATCCCCCTGACACAGCAGGATCTTCTAGATCCAGTTGCACAGGCACATGGCCAGGTGGGTTTTAAACATCTCCAGAAAAGGAGACTCCACAACCCTCCTGGGCAGCCCCTTCCAGGGCTCTGTCACCCTCACTGTCACTCATATTGATGTGGAACCTCCTCTGTTCCAGCTCACACTCGTTGCTCCTTGTCCTATCATTGGGTGCCCCTGAGCAGAGCTTGGCTCCATCCCCCTGACACCCACCCTTTCCATATTTATCAACATTAATGAGGTCACCCCTCAGTCTCCTTTTCTCCAAGCTCGAGAGACCCAGCTCTCTCAGCCTTTCCTCATCAGGGAGATGCTCCACTCCCTTCATCATCTTTGTCGCTCTGTGCTGGACTCTTTCCAGCAGTTCTGTGTCCTTCTTGAACCGAGGGGCCCAGAACTGGACACAATAGTCCAGATGTAGTCTCATCAGGATAGAGTAAAGGGGGAGGAGAACCTCCATCAATCTACTAACTACCTCCCATTCTGATCTACCTCACAATACCATTGGCCTTCTTGGCTATAAGGGCACATTGCTGGTTCCTGGCCACCCTGCTGGCCACCAGGACTCAGAGGTCTCTTTCTCCTCTGCTGCTCTTCAACAGGTCAGTCCCCAACCTATACTGGTACCTGAGGTTGTTCCTGCCCAAATGCCAGCCTCTACACTGCCCTGGTTATAGTTCATTGAATGTCTCCCTGCCCAACTCTCCAGCCTGTCCAGGTCCTGCTGAATGGCAGCACAGTCTGCAGGGGTGTTGGCCACTCTTCCCAGCTTTGTGTCATCAGCAAACTTGCTAACAGTGCACTCTAATCCCTCATCCAAGTCATCAATGAATAGATTGAACAGTACTGGTCCCAGTACCAACCCCTAGGGGACTCCACTAGATCCAGGCCTCTGTCCCACTGACCACTGCTCTCTGGCTTCTATCCTGCAGTCAGTTCATGATCCACCTCACTGCCTGATCACCCAGACCACACCATCTCAGTTTGGCTGAGAGAATGCTGTGAATTCTGAGAACTCAATACCTGTCAACAACCAAACCCAAAGAACATGTACATATTTGATACATAAACAGCACAACGGTGATATTTTTTCATCCTTTTGTGATGTCAAGTTTCATCTCAATACACATAACTGTTCCAGACATAAAAGAGCATCTGGAAAAAAAACACAGGGAGTCAGGGAGTTGGTCTTCAGTACTGTCAGAGATTTCACATAGAACTTGGAAAATCAACATGAGGTAAATGCAGAGGCTGATTTGATGCATCTACTGCGAAATGAGGAGCACACTGCATGAAGGTGTAAGCATTGTGCAGAATGACTTTATATCTCCATTACTCCAGGCTGAATCCCTCACAGACAGATAGACTGTTCTGACACTCTGCCTGCACATGCCTCATGATTTTAAGCTCCAAGTGCAGAATGATGGAGTCTGACACAGTTTCACTTACTGGTACCTGCCTCCAGCACAGCAATTTGTGCTTGAACTGGATCTAGACAAAGAGACACTGAGTGCTGATTTAAAGATCCTGCATGGCAGAGCACATGTGAGCTCTGAAGGAAGTACTTAGCTGCCCTTCTGGCTGAACATTGATGTCTCATCTCCAGCTGCTGGATCCTGCCAATCTTCTGCTTGCTAGATTAGTGCAGCTAAGGCCTAACTAATCATCTGAACTCCTGTTCCACTGGCAGCCTCCAAACAGACTGATCCTACCTCCCTGAGGGGGAAATTTATGATCAGCCTCTGGGCCAGGGTAGTATCTTAACCTCCATGTACAGATTTAACTCAGAATTTGTTCTACATTCAGCTGACAATTTATCCCAAGTCACTTATGATGACTCTGTACCGACTTCCTGCCTGTATGGGCAGCTTCACGTTTCAAAGTGCATCCTCAGCCCCCAGGAAGGCTAAGAAATGAGCTTGAGGGCAGGGGGAGAGTGGAGGCGGTAGCCGCCATGAGCTCAGGGTTGTCAGCTGGAGGCAACCTGCCAAAGATGTTGAGCTTTGCATGTGGGAAGAGCCTAAAAATAGCAGTCTTTAAAAATCCTGGGGTTTCAAAGGAGTCTTCTGGGGCCTCTGAGGTGTTCATCCTCCTGAGTGACACAATGAGCAGCGGAGCACAAGTCGTGTGCCGCACTTGGAAGGGGAACAGGTCCCACGACGAGGGAATAGGCCCTGCACGGGGGAACAGGCCCCTGAACGACGGAACTGGCCTCTGAAGGAGGGACCAGCACCGCAGGAGTGAACCGGGGATGAGGGCGGAGGGGGGCGTTGCGAGGCAACCGCGAGTCAGCCGGGGGCGGGGCCACAGTAGTGTCGCGNCCGCAGGTGCCGGGCGCCATGGCCCCCCCCAAGGACATCATGACCAACTCGCACGCCAAGTCCATCCTGAACGCCATGAACGCCCTGAGGAAGAGCAACACCCTCTGCGACGTCACACTCCGTGTGGAGCACAAGGATTTCCCGGCCCACCGCATCGTCCTGGCCGCCTGCAGTGACTACTTCTGCGCCATGTTCACCAGCGAGGTCAGTGGGACACAGCCGGGCCCGGGGGGCACTGCAGGTGGAGGAGATCGGGCTGTCCCGGTAGTGGGTTGCTTGCTATCAGGGTGCTCAGCAGTTGGGCCTGGAGCCCTCTGTGAGGTCCCAGGATACCATCCTGGTGGTCCGTGAGCTGTCTGGATCCCCTTTTGGTGGCCCTGGCTCGCATCAGTGTGGCCCAAGATTCCCTTGTGGTGGTCCTGGAGCCTTGTGGATCCCCTCGTGGTGGCCCCGGAGCCATGTGGATCATCTTATGGTGGCACTGGAGCCCTTTGGATCCCGTCATGGAGTTCTGGAGCTTCTTGGTGGGGCCCAGGACACCTCGTGGTGCCCCTGGATTGTCCCCTGGTGGCCCTGAAGTACCACGTGGTTATTCCAGTCTCCTCATAGTGGCCCCAGAACCCTTTATCAAGGCATGGAGGGAGTTGGAGTGGTGATCCTGGATCATTGTCTGCTGCATGACCAGCCTGTGCGCTGGAGAGCTGCCAGGCTGAGCTGGTGAACAGGAAGGTTCTGGTACATCTGCTGTTTTTTTCTGGTGGTAGTTTAAGGTCCTCATGCTGCTGAGCATCTTTCTTGCTGAGAATATCAGCCCCAGTGGAAAGCTGTGAGCTGTGCTGTGCACTGTAGGTTGCGAGTGGAATTAAGGCAGCCCTTTAAAACTGAAATGGAGGCTGTTGAACTTACATTCTGGTCTCTCTTTCGCACTGGCTGATCAGCTGGTGCATGTTGGGGTGTGCTGTTGCTCTTGCAAAGAGGACGTAACCACTGTCACTGGAGCTGGGGGTGAAACTAAAGCCCGAGTAGCTGTATTCAGCAAATCTCGCCTGTGAGGACCTTTGCTGTCACAGTACTCCCTGGATTGACTCCCACCACTGCCTGCTGCCTTTCTGACTCACTGGAAGGCAACGTCTGAGCTAATGCTAGAACTCCTTTGTATTGTCAGATATGAGACGCTTTGCCTGTCTTTGTCTTTTGTAGTTTGAATCCATCTTTGTGGCTTTTTCTTCCAGAAGGTGCTTTCCTTATCCTAGCAACTTCCTCATTAGCAGAAAGAAAAATTTCTGAGTAACTCAAAAGTCCTAAAGACCCCTCTGCCAGCCCAGCAGTTCTTGCAGGAGATAATGGTTTTCTTCTTTGCTTTATCGAGCAGGGAACATTGTTGGAGGAGCTGACTGTGTCTACTTTCAGAACTGTGTTGGGTGAGCAAGTGGCTCTGTTTTTATAGCTCAGTGTAAAGCAACCAGATGTGTGGACTGACCACGTACCGCTGTGTTTTCTGTCCTTGTGTTAATGAAATTTGTACACTTCTCAGGTTTAGGCATAAAGGAGATGTAATTTTCAAGAAAAAAAAAAAGACTTGAGGCAAATTTAGTCCCCAGAGGCCAGAGTTCTCTGTTTACCAGTAGCTTCAAGGTGCAGAGCAGTGTAACAGACGGTCTTTGCTGCCTTGTGTTTGCATCAAAGTGTCTGTCAGCACTTTTGGCTTCCTGGACTTCATCTACAGAGATCAGACTGCTCCGTGTGCTACAGGACATCTTTTGTGTCTGCCAACAAAGGCTGAGGATCTGCTTTGGATCTAAGCTGAGATCATCTCTCCTCTTTTTATTCTCAACTCTATCATTGTAGTGACCTTAATTCGTGATGCAGTTCTTTAGAGAAAAATGAGCATGCCTGGTGGGCACAGTTGCCCCATTTCTCACACCCCCAAGCTGCTCTTCTGCTGAGTTTGTATTTCTTCCAAATACACTTTTTCCTGTGGAAACCACCAAATGTCAAGCCTGCCCAGTGGTGCAGGCCTTTAGGGGCTGCTTGCAGGAGTGTCTTGCCCAGGAACAGATGGTGTGGTGAGCCTCAGAGCAGAGCTGCTTCCGCTGGGGGTCAGAGAACAAGTGTCTGGGCAGTGTAATGGGCAGCCCTTGGCTGCTTTCCAGACACTGCTGGGTACAGTGTCTTGGCCGTGGCTGTAACTGACTGAACTCAAGGTGCTGTCTGAACAGGCTTCCTTTCTACTTCATCACCTGCCTCCAGCAAGTGTAGGGGTGCTTGGCCAGCTGCTGTGGGTGGCTTTTGTCAGACTTGGGCTGCACAGGGCTTTAGTCAGAACTGGGCTCAGGTAAGCCCACTGAATCACAAAACGTTAGGGATTGGAAGTGACCTCGAAAGATCACCTAGACTGATGTTGATGATGGCTAGTGTAGCTCCAAGGATGTTGTTAGACTTTATTGTCACAAAGAACTGTACTACATAGAATCGCTGAATGCTTTAGATTGAAAGGGTCCTTAGTGATCATTCAGGTCCAGGCCTCTGCCACTGGGGTGCCTCTCAGTAGACCAGGTTGTCCAAGCCCCATCCAGCCTGACCTTGAACCCTTCTACAGATAGAGTAGCCACAACTTCTGTTTGCTGACCCACCTGTCTCTAGCTCCCTTCCTTCTCCCACTTCTGACTTAAACATTTACTTTAAAAAGTTCTCAATCCTCCGTGGTATTAATTTCTTCCCATTTTCTGTTCCCATTTGCCAGAATGAGGAGAAGCTACTGATGAACTGTTGAACTGTTGGCTTTTGTCAAGGTTTTTCTCTGCCCTAGTGCAGAGTAGTGTGGAAAAACTGAGCGCCCATCAGTGTTACCTACCACGTTCTTCTTTGTAGTGATGATTGAAGAGGAGTTTTAGGAAGTACCCCCTTGGATCTTAGTTGTGCTCTGGCTTTTCAGTCTTTGTTTGGACAAGGTAGCACAGCTCAGGATGTGTTAAGAGCTCATCATTGGATCTGCTAATCTATCTTCTCTTGGAAAATATGTTCTAGAAATTTAAAGAGCTTTTCCCCTAGAAAAGGGAGAAATATACCTATTTTGAAAATAAAACTGTCTGTCTGGAGGTTTTTACATAGTTATCTTCACTGCACTGTGAACACCCTCCAGTATGCCCTGAGTCACACAGCAGCACTGTCACACCATTGTTTCTTTTACCCTGAAGGTGAAAAGAAATCGGAGGGGTTTATCCCCTTATACTGCTGTGTGTGCGCGTTAGTGAAAGCAAAACCGAAAGGTGGCCTTGAAGGAGGAAGTGATTACAAAGTCTTAGGCCCATTCTCCTGCACAGTGTGGCATGTTTTGTGGTTGCAATGGGAGACAGCAACTCCATGTTTCACTGCAGCCTCTGCCATAAGGCTGTTGGTAACTTAGGCATCCTGGGGTAGAACACCTGATGTCTCCAGGTGACTCCTTAGTTATGGGAATTACTTTCCCTGGTGCTGTGGTTGATTTCTGGATCTGTGCTGCTGCACTTCTTATGCCACGTTAGAAATGTATGTTTTGGTTAGCATTGTCTGACTGAAATTTCACATTGCTTGCAGATGCAGGTAAGTGGCTGCACTGGCAAAAGGCTGACCCTGCCCTGGCACATAGCACTGACTGAGTGCTGGGTACGGTGTCTAACTGCACACACAAGCTGGAGCTCCAGCCCACAGTCAGTTGGCAGTGTTCAGAATAAAGTTGTCTCCACTCTGAGATCCTTCTTTAAGGTATGGGGGTAGAATCCCGAGTTATTCCGTATCACCTGCATTGTGTGAAGCTACTTGAACTGTTTTCTTCCTTCCAAGCAATCTTAGCATGTGAGTAAATTGTAAGCCAGAAATGACCAAGTAGCAGACTGTAGCACAGGAGAGGCAGGAGATGATCCATTTGCTTGTTGGAATCAGTATCAGCAACTTGAAGTTTGCTTCTGACCTTTGGTGCCATCTGCGTCCTTTATCTCTTGTACCAAAGACTGAGGCTTTGTTTTGGGAATGTTTTCTGTAGCCAAAGTTAGGGACTCACTTCTAAATTCAATGCCTGGCCTCTCAGAGAGCAGCTCAGGCTGGTGATTTGCTTTTCCTTTCTGGCTCTGGGTGCCACAAGGTTTGGTTGCTGCGTTAACAGAGTTGAAAGGCCTCTTTCTTCACTCACTTTGGGTATCTTCATTAACCTTCTACGTTTCTTTTCTTTTCTTTGAAGTGTCTCTCTGCATCCTAGAAATGGCTCAGTCTCAGCAGACATTTCTTCCCTTCTGCTGCTGTGTCATCAGATGCCTCTACAGGAATATCCTTGACTGCTTTTATCTCTATTTTCATATTACCCCTTTTTGCCTCAACTGTGGCAGATTCTAAGTCAGATGATCATGCTTTGATCATGCTTTCTGTTCACTGAGCCTCTGTAACCAGCTTCAAGCTCATTCTTGGCAAGAGGAACCATAGGATTTCATCTGAATCATGTTCACACTGATCCTCACTGCTTAAAAGTTGAGAGGAAGAAGGTTTGGTTTGCATGTGTTATGCGGAGACAGGCTTCTGCTGAGGTCCATTTGTGCTGACCATCTTCCAGCTATGTGCAGGCTGTGATTAGTGAGGACACCTGCTGCCCAATGTTCCAGAATCATCAGGTGCTGTGCCAGCAGCTTCACGGTGGAGGCACTGAACCACAAAGCTGAAGCTTTGTGATGGATAATCTCAGTTTTGTACCTTTAGCTGTGCAGTTTTGGTGGACTTTCAGCATTTAATGTTCCCAGAGATTGACTGGTGAGAGGGTGACATTCCTGTTCCAAAATGAGATGAGTGTTAGAGGTGAAAAATGGGCAGAGACAAAGTCAAAGCTGTGTAAGTGCCATTACTGTACCTACTGTTGTTTTACTTTCAAAGGTTTAAGCTAAGCCTGCATGTAACCTTTAACCATTTAAACTTCCTGACCTACAAATACTCTTTTTAGGAATGGTCACTGCAAGCTGCCAGACTGCACAGAATTGAACACTGAGGAAAGAAAGTTGTGGAGATCTGGAGCTCAGGGACATGAGTTAGCAGTGGCCTTGGGACAGTTGGGTTAATGGTTGGATGCCATGAGCTTAATGGCCTTTCCTAACCTAAATAATTTTATGATTCTGTTATTTGGGTTGGTTTCGGACTGGAATGGTAAAGTGGGGGACTCTCTAAACTGCAGCCTATTGTACCCAGCCAGCCCTGGGAGGAATCATTGAATCCCAGAACGTTAGGGATTGGAAGGGACCTCAAAATATCATCCAGTCACATCCCCCTGACACAGCAGGATCCCCTAGATCCAGTGTCACAGGAACATGGCCAGGCAGGTTGTAAACATCTCCAGAAAAGGAGACTTCACAACCTCCCTGGGCAGCCTCTTCCAGGGCTCTGTCACCCTCACTGGGAAGAAGTTCCTTCTCACATTGATGTGGAACCTCCTCTGTTCCAGCTCACACCCGTTGCACCTTGTCCTACCATTGGGTGCCAGTGAGCAGAGCCTAGATCCATCCTACTGACACCTGCCCTTTCCATATTTATCAACATTAATGAGGTCACCCCTCAGTCTTCTTTTCTCAAGTGACCCAGCCTTTCCTCATCAGGGAGATGCCCCACTCCCTTCACCATCTTTGTGGGCTCCACGCTGGAGTCTCTCCAGCATCTTGGTGTCCTTCTTGAACTGAGGGGCCCAGAACTGGACACAAATCAGGATAGAGTAAAGGGGGAAGAGAACCTCTGTCAATCTACTAACCACTTCCCATTCTGATCTACCCCCGAATGCCATTGGCCTTCTTGGCTATAAGGTCACATTGCTGGCTTCTGGGTACCTTAGTGGCCACGAGGACTCCCAGGTCTCTTTCTCCTCTGCTGCTGTCCAACAGGTCAGTCCCCAACCTATACTGGTACCTGGGGTTGTTCATGCCCAAATGCCGGACTCTACACTGCCCTGGTTGTAGTTCATTGAATGTCTCCCTGCTCAACTCTCCAGCCTGTCCAGGTCCCTCTGAAGGGCAGTACAGAGCAGTCCAAGAATCTCTCTGGACAGCTGCGTGTCATAAAGCTTGAAGTTACCGCATGGTGGAGGGAGTGTATTTGTCTTGCAGAAGTTAACTGTGTAATCTCTGCTGCCTCTAGTCTTCGCTTGCTGATTTTCCAATGCAGTCCCGTGATGAGGGACTGATGTGCTGATGACACAAAGCTGCGAGCAGGGCCTGGCGCTCCAGAGGGCTCTGTTGCCATCAAGCGTGACCTGGACAGGCTGGACAGTTGGGCAAAGCAGAACCTAAGGAGGTTTCAACAGGACCAAAAGTAGGGTCTGCACTTGACGAGGAACAACCCCAGGCATCAGTATTGATTTGAGGTCACCTGTTGGAGAGTATCCCTGAAGAGAAAGGTGGCAGCAAGCTGACCGTGAGCCCACACAGTGCCCTTATTGCCAAGAAGGCCAATGGTACTTGAATGCATTAAGACATGTGTGGCCAGTGGGTCTGGAGAAGTCATCTAATGAGGACAGGGGATAATGGGTGTAAGCTAGAGCATAGGAAGTTCCACATCAATATGAGAAGGAACTTCTGCCCAGTGAGGGTGACAGAGCCCTGGAACAGGCTGCCTATGGGGGCTGTGGAGTCTTGTTTAAAACCCGCGGGGCCATGTTCCTGTGGGACTGGATCTAGGGGATCCTGCTGTGGCAGGGTGATTAGACTAGATGATCTTTTGGAGTCCCTTTCAATCCCTAATGTTCTGTGAAGTGTGGAAGGTGAGCAGCAGAGTAAGTGGACTTTGGCATGTCCAGTGCTTAGGTGAGATTGCGATGGGGCTGCCCTCAGAGGGCAAAGCTGCTCGGGAAAGCTGCTGAATCTTTAGGAATGACCTCTCCAAACAGAATAATGGCCTTGCCTGATCTGCAGGATGCCAGCATGGATGAACAGGGGACTCAGAAGTAAGCTCGTATGAAGTCATCCTCCCCTTCTACTCTGCCCTGGTGAAGCCACATCTGGAGTGCTGTGTCCAGTTCTGGGCTCCCCTGTTCAAGAAAGGCAGGGAACTACCGGAGGGAGTCCGGCAGAGGGCCATGAAGATGACTGGGGGCCTGGAGCATCTCTTAAAAGAAAAGGTTGAAAAAGCTGGGACTGTTTAGCCTGGACAATGAGAGGAGGCTTGGTTTTTGCCTGTAAATACCTGACGGGTGACTGTAGGGAGGGTGGTGCCAGAGTGTTTCCATTTGTGCCCAGTGACAGGACAAGGAGCACTGGGCACAAGCTGGAACACAGGAAGTTTCATTTAGAAATGAGAAGAAACTCTAGTGCGAGTCCCATAGCCCTGGCACAGGCTGCCCTGAGAGGCTGTGGACTCTTCTGCTCTGGAGATATCCTAACCCAGCTGGGTGCAGCCTTGTGCTCTAGGAGATCCTTCTTCAGCAGGGGGGGGTTGCATTAGATAGTTTGTTCCAACTCTGCCAGTCCTGTGAATTAACTTTGTCTCTTTTACTCACCTTGTGAGTGACTTCTGTAGGGAAATTCCCTCCTTATTCTTTCAGTGAGCACTGGAATAGTGAGGGTAAATCTCTAGTGGAACCTCTGTGACAGATCACACTTTAAAACACTCCTCAGCATTGCCAGCTTTTTGATCATGATACTGAAAAATAAACCTTTGCCTCCCTTCTCATTTACAGCTCTCGGAGAAAGATAAACCCTACGTAGATATCCAAGGACTGACAGCCTCCACCATGGAAATCCTGCTAGACTTTGTGTACACAGAGACGGTCCACGTGACAGTAGAAAATGTCCAAGAACTGCTCCCGGCGGCTTGTCTGCTTCAGCTGAAAGGTAACTGCTGAGTGTCAGCGCGATTTGCACAATTGCTGCCGTTTACAGATTTGGGTTGTCTGACCTTCTGTAAACGGATGACAGAATGAGAGAGGCTGGATATTCCCAAGTGTGTTTGTCACTCTTGTGTGCTGGGGTCCTGCTGGCAGAGGAACTGACTGGGGCAGGAAAAAAAGAAGCCACAAGAGGTTATTGTTTTATTATTCCATGCTTTGGGCTACTGCATTTCTGCATGAGAATCCCCCAGAGGAGTTGTGGGCTGTGTAGTGCACAAACATTACAGCTCAGACAACTTAGAGTAATAAAGTTCTAGGTGCTGTTTGACCTGCCGTCATAGTGTGTCTGGGTCATTATCAGATTGGTTGGTGTCACTGCACGTGGCACCTACAGAGCTACCCCAGCCAGCTGTCCCAAACACCAGGCAACCTTCAAAAGACATTGGAGAAACCCTAGGAATCTGGTAGCTGTATCCACCACCATGTACACGTTTTGTCTGTAATCCACAGAGCTGACTACAACTCACCTCTTGGTCTCTTTCTAGTATCAGTTGTATTTCATGTTTGCATTTAAATAGAGTAGCCAGTGATCAGAACTGCCCAAACACGTGGTCTGCTGCTCGGTGTTTTCGCGCCCCTCCGAAGCCGTGTTTGCATGTGTGTGTTTCTGTGGTATTTTTTAAGTTTCTTATTTGAGTTGGGTTTTCATTCTTGTTTAGAACTTTCTTTTCTAAAGCCCTTTCCGAAGCAGTGCAATGACAGTAAGCATGCAGTGCTCATTCACCCCTCCAATTTTCCGTAGGTGTGAAACAAGCTTGCTGTGAGTTTCTAGAAAGCCAGCTGGATCCATCAAATTGTTTGGGCATTCGGGATTTTGCTGAGACACACAATTGTGTTGATCTAATGCAAGCTGCAGAGGTCTTCAGCCAGAAACATTTTCCAGAGGTGGTTCAGCATGAAGAGTTTATCCTCTTAAGTCAAGAAGAGGTTGAAAAGCTCATCAAGTGTGATGAAATTCAGGTAAAACCTGAAAAGTACCAATACTGTGCAAAGTGTTGAAGTAAAACATTGAAACCAGTCAGAAATTAGCCCCTGCTGCTAGGGTGGAATTCTCACAGAGTTGCTGAATTTGAAATTCAGTTCCCAAGAAGCTTCTTGAATTCTTTACTGTGTGATCTAAAGTTGATCAGTAGCAAGTTGCTTCTGTGTAAGAATTTCTTGTCACACCAATGTTTCTTCTGAGCAAGAGAATTGCAGTGAGTTACCTCTGCAGAGTTCTCATTCCCTTGCCTCCTCCTTTCTCTGGATTTGCTTTCAGAGGTTACAAAGACAAGCTGTCTCAGTGCCTCCATTTCAGAAATACCCTCAAGATTTTCACTTCTATTCAGAGACCTTTGCATGTCGCTCAGCTGCGCAAGGAACATGTGTGTTGTCCCAGGCATTTAGGGGTCCTCTGCTTTTATGGGCAGCAGAATGCATGGTGCTGTGGGGTAGCCTGACTCTCCAAGGAGCTGTGTGCAGAATGAGTTCCCTCATGGTTGGTTTCTGGTTTGCTGTGTGGTAGGAACGCTTTTTTCCAAGTTTTCTATCGCAGAATCCCAGAACATTAGGGATTGGAAGGGACCTCAAAAATAATCCAGTCACATCCCCCTGACACAGCAGGATCCCCTAGATCCAGTCACACAGGAACGTAGCCAGGCAGGTTTTAAACATCTCCAGAGAAGGAGACTCCACAACCTCCCTGGGCAGCCCATTCCAGGGCTCTGTCACCCTCACTGGGAAGAAGTTCCTTCTCAAACTGATGTGGAACCTCCTCTGTTCCAGCTCAGACCCACTGCTCCTTGTCCTATCATTGAGTGCCACTGAGGAGAGCTTGGCTCTTTTTATGAGTAAGATAAACATTCCTTAGTAATGGGGAAGGGACTGAATTGTTATATTGAGGTGGAGTTTGTCAGGAGTTGACATTTGCTTCAGATCTAGAAGTGGTCATTGAAGCAGTCAGCATTCAGAGTCTACAGTAACATGGACTCGTAGAAACCAAACAATGTAAGTGGTAGCTGTGGTGGAATCCATGAAGGGCCAACAGAGGGTTTGCCAGAGGAGAATTCTTGATGTCTGCCTTGAAAAGTCTGCCAAACCAACATCCTCTTTTTAGTCAGCCAGCCTGAGAAGGGCCATGTGAGACAGCAGTGATAGACCCTGCACAGGTTGAGATCAGCAGTGGACAAAGGCTGAGTGTGTTCAGTGGATAACAAGCCATAGCTTTAATGCTGTGAGGATTTGAGTTTATGTGGGTTGTGGCAAGTGTTGACACAGTGCTTCTGACCCTGAAGAGGAACTTGACAATGGCCCAGACAAATGAATTGGATGATCCTCACGGCAAATTAAAATCCATTGTGGATTGGAAGGACTGGTTCAGGCCTTGCAAATTCATGGTGAGGCTCCTTGTCACACCTTAAGTCAGAGAAAGTCCAACTGTTGCTGTGCAGCAGAGGGCACTGAGGGAGCACCCTTGAAAATCCCCTGGGAATTCAGGAAGTGCAAAGGCAGGTCTCACTGTGGTGCTGCTCATTATTTATTGGAAATCAGAAGTGATTTCACAAACCACAAAAGTGTCAAAGATACCAGAGGACAGTCAGTTTGGGAGCGAACCGAGTGATGTGTGATTATGGCATTTAAGGAAGAGATGGAGAAGATTTGAAGCAGTCGAGTACTCTACTCTCCTTTGTGAGCTCTACTTATCCTCTCCCTGTAATTGAAATAGGAAAAAGCCATTGTAATAAATATAAATCAATGGCTCAGAAGAATTACCTTATGTGCTTAACCTCTGTGGCGCTCTGCTTCAGAACACTCTGCAACACTCTGCTCTAACCAAGTGGACCAGTCACATATCTGTGAGAAGCCTCAGCCCTCTTATTACACCATCTCTTTTTATCTTCATATTTAATAACAGCAGACCTCATGATAATCAGTTCATCTCTGATTTGCCTTTAGGTTGGATGATCTGAAGACGTGCAAAAAGAAAGCCAAGCCCAGATAATTTTATAGAGCTTTTTAGCATGTTTCTGCTTTTGGTTATCATAAGTGTCCAAAGTACCTGAGGTTCTCTGAAAGTACCCACTGTGGATGTTTTAGTCAGTGTAATCTCTGGAAGTGGTTTAAGCACCAGCTGGTCCTAACTGGAGAAATAAATTAGTCATAAAAGGAACCAAACAGTCGAGATAAACAGTAACAGTCATGCCCTGGGGTTCTGTGGCATCTGGTTTGTAGTTTCTTAGATGTTAATTGAAATTTTCAAAACCTTAAATGTACCTGCTGTGGCTTGGGTGTGACAGGGGCGGTGTGTGGGCAGGGGGCTGCAGGGGTAAGCAAGACTCGGCTCTGGAGAAACGAGATGTGATTCAAGTCACCTTTATGCTGATACTTGCATTTTGCAGGACAAACTGCTCCGCTGAGAATTTGGGGAGCTGCCCTGTGAGTTCCTGCCTGTCACTGCCCTCTCAGCACTGGTAGCTCCCAGCTTCTGGCTCTGCTGCACACTGTAAAGCTCACTCGTGCTGCCAGTTGTTGATCTCTGTGGTCAGGAAAACATAAACACAGTTTCCAGGAAAAGAGAGGGAATTTCGTAGTGCTTGTGAACACAGCTCATGGGAATTTCCCTAACAGACTTTTGTTGAAGAGTCATGCTCTCTTGTCAGCCACCTGGAAGTTGTCTGTTCCATGGCAGTAGCTGAAATACCATCCTGCCACTGCTCAGTGTGTGCCTTCTCTTTCCAGGTGGACTCTGAAGAGCCGGTTTTTGAGGCTGTTATAAACTGGGTGAAGCACTCGAAAAAGGAACGGGAAGCATCACTACCCGAGCTGCTGCAGTACGTGCGCATGCCGCTCCTCACCCCCCGCTACATCACTGATGTCATCGACACTGAGGTACCCGGGGCACACAGCAGCTGGGGGCCGTGTCTGGGTGTGATTGTTGTGCTTCTGCTGTCCTAACAGAACTTGTTAGAAGCTGCTGTCTCTGCTGATGCTTTTTGAGGCTGACACGCTGGAGCTGTCCCTGTTCAGCTGCCGTGACAGTGCTTTACTCAGTTGGCTGTGCCAGCAGTTAACAGCATCCTGAGTTTCAGCAGCGAGGGTGCCCCATCCAGAGCAATTAGTCCTTTGTCTCCTCTGGTACCCTCCTATTGTCACCCACTAGTTTCTGTCTTCTGTCCATGAGCAGTAGCAGATCTTCTCTAGGCTGAAGGCTGCTGGCAGGAAGTGACCCTGGGCAGGAAGTGGCTCCTCAGAAGTTGGTTTAGGTGCAAAGGGCAAGCATGGACCTTTGTATGAGAATGCAGGCCAGCACCCAGCTAAGAGCTGCATCTCACAGTGGTTCTTTGTAGGGCTGGGGTGTTGCAGAGGCAAACCAAAACGTGGAGGATGATACAGGGTAATGAATGTCTTGCAGTGGAAGTTTAATTCCAGACAGGAGGTGAAGCTGACACCATATGAGATTAGACAGGAAGGCACAAACAAGTTCAGACCAGCATTCTGGGTTGGTGGCTGTGTGAGGTAGTGGGTGGTAACTAGTCCTTGTCACCTGACATGTGCTAATTGCTGAATGACTTCACTACTGCAGGAAACAGCTGATTCAGCAATGTTCCTCTGTGATATGATGTAGCTGCTTTTTACAGATGTTCTGAAGTAAGGGCAGTTAATGAATGTTACAGATATTTGTAAATCAAGCAGTTCAGTTGTGCCACGTAAAAATGTGTTTAGACAGATTTTTTTGGTGCAATTTAGACTGAAGTTGAAGCTAAGGTGAAAGGGGCTGGTAGGTAACAATTAGACTGGTTCCAAAACCAGCCTGAGACAGGCCTCAGCTCCCAGAGCACCAGACAGCCTCTTTGGTCTGCATGTGGCACATGCTGGCAGGATATCGTCATCCTGGGGCATCATGGAAAGTGGAGTGTTGGTCACCTGCTCTGAACACCCTGGCTGTCTCGCACAAGCACCAAGAATTGGGAAAAACAAATCTTAACAGTATAGAGCATCAAACACCCAAAGAGAACCAACCACTGCACGTTCAGAGGAGGCTGGTCCAGGCCTGAGCTCAGCCAGGGAGGGGAATTACCCAGCCTTATGCAGAAGGGGAGGTGACACTGTCCTGGGTCTGCAGTGTCCTCACTTCTTTTAAAGATGTTACTGCTTCTGTTGTCTCTTAATAGCTCTGTGTCCTGTGTACACAGGGACCAAGCTAATACACACAGCTGAACTGATTCTCAGTGTAGTTTCACTGCCAGTCCCTCTACTCAGACTTTCTTGTGCTCGCTGCAGTGCTGCAGAAGTGGCTTTGCCATAGTTTTCCAATATAATTATTATCATTATGGAACCTGCAGCATCAGACTCTGTGTCTTTCCAACTGCAGCTCAGTCTTAAGTTGCCTTTGCATTTCCTCGTGTGCGGTATCTGCACTGACAGTACTTTCCACACTGGTCAGTTTTACGCTGTCTGAACTGCTGAGGGTTGGCTTCAGGACAGTTCTTACTGATCTTAAAGTACGTGGTATGTCACAGTGACTCGTGTTTCTCCTTAGCCTTTTATTCGATGCAGTCTACAGTGCAGAGACCTCGTAGATGAAGCTAAGAAATTTCATCTTCGGCCTGAGCTCCGGAGTCAGATGCAAGGACCCAGGACAAGAGCACGTCTAGGTGAGCAGCAGAGAAAAGGGCACTGAGAAGGTCTGGGGCACTGGCACATGTTGGGTCATACACCATGCCTAGTGCCTTGTAACTGTACTGAAGCGCTTCGCAGGAGTCACTTGTCGATCCACAGTCCCATGGTACAGAAAGGGGACTGGATTTAGAGCACAGTTGTTTGGTGGCCATGTGGGGACTAGTTGATTGCCTTTAACCCCAGGTCACTGCTGTAACTGTAAGACGAGTTTTCTGAGCTGTTGGTGCCTCCAGATATGTTTGTCTCAGCTGACCAAGAAGTGTGGGAAGAGTTTCTTCCTGTCCTAAAAGGGCAGATGTCAGTGTCAGAAACAAAGAGGTATGAGCTGAGGGAGAGCTGCGTTGCGGTGGACATGAGTTTTCAACAGGGAATCACAGAGTGGAAGGCACAAGGAGGGACATGGAGAGCTCCCTCTGTCATTTTAGAGGTACTTTCTTATTTTTTCTCCCCCTACTTTTATCAAGGCAGATAAATGGTGATTTCTTCCTCTGACTCAGTAGCTCCTACCAAGCAGTCAATGGATTGTCATGGAAATGCTTGGCTTAGGTGTGTAAGCCCTCGAGAGCAAGATAAACATTAGGAATGACCTACAGAAGAAGCAAAAGTACTGTAACAGCTTCTTTGTGACTGTGGCCGTTCCTCACTTTATCTGTGGACCGATTCACTCAGGAGTGTCTCTGCTGTGCGTTTATCACAGACACACTCACAGCTCACTGCTGATGGTGCCAGCTTTGGCTGCTCCTCCGGCAAGCAGATCTCCCTGCGTGTTTTCTGGTAGAGAGGGACACTGAAAAACCCTTCATGGCCTTTTTCTGTTACTAACACTGGTTTAGGGGGCAGAAAGCAGTTTAACCACTAAAGGAGCAGGACAAATTAGATTTGTCAGAAAGACACAGTGTTTAAACCTATTTGGCCTATTGTTACGATGTGGTTTGACCTCCAGCATAGTCCAGGCCACGGCATGTTTATCTGAAAGGACGTTGTAGAGATGTTGGTGCTGGTCTCTTCTCACAGGTAGTTGGTGACAGAACCAGGGGGAAGGGTTTCAAGCTCCAACAGGGTAGGTTTAGATCGGACGTCAGGAAAAAATTCTTCACGGAAAGAGTGTTCAGGCACCAGAATCACAGAATCTTTAGGGATTGGAAGGGACCTCGAAAGATCATCTAGTCCAATCCCCCTGCAACAGCAGGATCACCTAGACCAAGTCACCCTAGAATGGGTTGCCCAGGGTGGTGGTTGAGTCACCATCCCTGGATGAGTTTAAAAAATGCTTGAATGTAGTGTTGGGGGATCTGGTTTAAGAGTGAACGTGCAGAGTAGGATTGATGGTTGGACTCGATGATCCCAAGGGTGTTTTCCAGCCTGAGTGATTCTGTGATTCTATGATGCTACGTGAGTTGCAGCGACATGCAGCTTCAACCTCACATTTTAGAAGGACATCATTTCATTAGTGGAAATGCGTTACCTATAGAACAGTTCTGGGTTTGATTTCACAGGTTAAAACTGCAGTTGCTCAGGTTCACCTTCTGGATCCGAAGCCATCTGCTCTCAGCAGTGCTCTTATCACATGTCACTTACGAACTGTGAGCGGGTTGGGTATTCACTTTCCAGGGAGTAAACTGAAGCAGTTGCACTTTCAGCTGGTATCGTGGAGAGGAGGCTTTACAAGTTGTTGTTAGATCTGTTTTGTGACTCTTTCTCAGTTATTTTTTATAGTACTCTGCCTCCTCTGAAGTGGCAGCTGTTCTGCTTTGTGACAGACAGAGTCTCATTAAATCTTTGTTGCTTGCTGTTCACTCCTTCTGCGGTGAAAAGCTGGACAGTCTCAATTACACAAAGGGCCCCAGGGGATGCTCACCTGTTTTCAAGCTCTTATAGCAGCCTGTCCTAGAGTCAATCGTTACAGGAGAAGTTAAATCTCTTCAGGTCAGAAGTGTGAAATAACAGTCAGGGAGAAAAGAGGAAGAATTCAGGGACCAGCTCAGAGAAAAGGAAGGAGGAGGAAGGCAGCTTTGAAATGAAATCCACTAGACTGAAGAGGCTATTCCTGGAGAAATACTTCATTACTTTGTCAGGCTGCAGTCAGTCTGAGTGGTTTCTCAGGGAAGTGGTGAACAAAGGTGCCATCTGATGTAGATTTCACTGGGCCTGTAGAGACCCAAACAAGGGGAGAAGGCCCTGTTTTGTGAGGAGGCTGCAGGGTCCATCCTCCTTCAGCTTTCATGAGGTGGCAAGAGGTTTGTGAAAAATCTATGGAAGGACTACAAAGGAAATAGAAATGGGCCAACTCATAACTTAGTCAGCTTATCCTCTCCAAATGTCCAAATGTCAGAAGGAACAGTTCTGCAGCAGACAGCTCCACGCAGCAGAATCAGTTACCCTGCCATGCACCCTGGGTGTCTTCCCCATGCCTGTAGCCAGGCTGAGTGCTTGCTCCAGAGCATTGATGAAAAAGGGGATTTAGAGGCGGTTTGTTACGCCAGGGAAGGCTCAGTGCCTCTTTGGGTGATTGCCTTCGTCCGATCCTTTGGTTGTGAAGGGATTGACTTGACTCTGCTCTCCCTCTTTGCTCTAGGAGCGAATGAAGTCCTGCTTGTGATTGGCGGCTTTGGCAGCCAGCAGTCCCCTATTGACGTGGTGGAGAAATACGACCCGAAGACTCAGGAGTGGAGTTTCTTGCCAGTAAGGGCCCTGCTGGGTTGTCCAGGCTGTGATCACTCGCTGATCCTGTAGCATCAGCTCTATACTATTCATCTTTGGGTCATCTTCTGCCTTCTGCTTAGAATTCCTGGCAGAAATGATTTAGGGCTGTTGAGATTTACATAGTGGATGCTGAGTCCGCTTCACGTTTGCAGGTTTGCTAAGCAAGCTTTGTATAAGAGGCGGTTGTCATATTTCTAGTCAGCTGAGGCTGCAGAGACCCACATCCTTGCTGTGGGAGGGAAAGCTGTCATGTTTGTTATTGAAGGGGTGGGTGTTAAGCTTTAAGGTTAGTGATGATAACTGAAATGTCAGTTTGAATAGCAGAGCCAGTCCTGCTCTCAGGCAGGCTGCATGAGGTCTCCAGTTGCAGCGTTTCTGAGCAAAACAGGAGAGAGTAACGACGAGAGAATTCCCACACCAAGGATTACTTCTACACAAATGTAAAATCACCTTTATCTCTGTGAAATTATGAACTAGTAGTTCTTTAATATCAGGAGTCACAGGAGACTGGTACCAGATTGTGGTGTCCCCAGATTCTCTTCTTTTTTGGTGGCTAAAAACTTCAGGTATTTTCACCAAATATTTGGCATCTCTGCACGTTCCCTTTGACACTCTGCAAGGAGCCAGTGGGAGGCACGCAAACCTCCCAAGGTGCATCAGAGATCAGTAACACTGTTCAATGCAAAATATTTTAGTGAAGAGAGTCCTGGCCATGAACAGAGACCGTGGCAGAGAGACAGTACGGCGGACGGCAGACGCCGTCAGTAGAGCTTTATCCTTTCAGTTGATAGCGCTCTTTGCCTCGGTGGCAGTGAGCCACTCAATGAAAGAGCAGCAAAAGAGGATGAGAGAGTGTCAGGTGGGCTCTGTGCATCACTGTTATTTCCTTTCCTTGACCCTTTTACTCCTTTCCCATTTCAGAGTATCACCCGTAAGAGACGTTACGTCGCTACAGTGTCCCTGCATGATCGGATCTATGTGATTGGGGGTTACGACGGTCGCTCTCGTCTCAGCTCGGTGGAGTGCTTGGATTATACATCGGATGAAGATGGAATCTGGTACTCCGTGGCTCCGATGAATGTCCGGCGAGGCCTGGCAGGAGCCACAACCCTTGGAGGTATGTCCTGGTCACTGCACCGACAGGGCAGTGCAGCCTGTCCAGCTCTTGTCCTGAAACACCCTAAGCTGTGTGTGCAGAGTGGGATGTTCTGAGGGAGGAGGTGAGTCTGAAATTCTGCCTGCTCATCATTCGGATGCAAAAATGGAAAACTTGCCCACATACCCTGAGAGGAGATCTGCCTCCGCTTCGTTCTTGAGGCATGTGTCTGTGCACTGAGGGGACAGAACGATGTGAGCAGTTACAGAGTGGGAAGCTCTTGGGGTGTTGACGTGTCGGTTATTAGTGAGCACAAGCCACCAAGTACAGTACTGACCTTCCAGCACTGCACAGAAGCTGAGACTGGAGCATATGCAGAGGAGGATTGTTTGGACGTACTTGGAAGGAGAAAACTACTTCGCTGAGCAGAGCAGAAATCTTCAGCTTGCTTGTGCTGGCAAAGCAAAGGCCAAGAGGGAAAACAGTTGTTTTCTTTGAGTATAACTTGGCAGAATAAATCTTATGAGGAAAGACTGAAAGAGCTGGGGCTCTTTCGTTTGAAGGAGGCCGAGAGGAGACCTCATCCCTCTCTACAACTACCTGAAAGGACATTGTGGAGAGGTTGGTGCTGGTCTCTTCTCACAAGAGAACAGTGATAAAACAAGAGGGACTGTGTTCAAGTTACAACAGGGTAGGTTTAGACTTGATATTAGGAAGAATTTTTCCACAGAAAGGGTGGTCAGGCAGTGGAATGGGCTGCCCAGGGAGGTGGTTGAGTTGCCATCACTGCATGAGTGTAAAGATCCTTTGGATGTAGTGATAGGGGATCTGGTTTAGGGGTGAACTTGTAAAGTAGGATTGGTGGCTGGACTTGATGATCCCAAGGGTCTTTTCCAACCAGAGTGATTCTGTGAAGAAGGAAATGGGCAATTTAAGAACTGAATAACCAGTGGTTGTAAACAGGCCAGGAAAACATTGTTTTCTACTCATTGCAATAGCAGTTGCTCTAGCGAACAGGCTGTGCTGTAGTGCTTATGTTAGAATATCTTCTTGAGAATTCACAGTGGTTTTGTGTTCTTCATTTAGATGTTAATCTGTTACAATAAAAACTCTTTTAGCAGTGCAGCTGCTTTCCGGATGACACATTTGTGAAAGCAGTGGATGAATTAGGTTCTCCAGTACAAGGGACTGATTTTGATGATCCAGAAAAAGTCTTGTGGTCCTCCTTTCACTATCTGTGTGTTTAATACCTTGTCAGCATTTGCTTTGAGGAGGTGCTGCCACACTAGTGATGGGCAGGCTCGGGGCACAGCAGTGTTCATGCTTCTGTAACATGAAAACAATGGGTGGGCTGTGCGTGATCTCTCCGTCTGTCAGCAAGAAGCAGATTTGAGGGAGAGATGGGCTTTATGTTGGGTTTTTTTGGGTCTGTGCGCAGACAGTGAGCTGGGTGAGGAGGTGAAGACACTGGGTTGGTCTTGGCTCTGAATGTGCTGAGATCTGTAGCTGTTCCTGAATTTTGCAGTCCAGCTGTAGTTTTGCTCTGTCTTGACTTGAAACTTGACTCACTGAGTCCGGCCTCTCTCTAATGCTGCAGACATGATCTATGTTTCTGGTGGGTTTGATGGAAGCCGACGTCACACCAGTATGGAACGATATGACCCAAACATTGATCAGTGGAGTATGCTGGGAGACATGCAGACAGCACGGGAAGGAGCGGGACTTGTCGTAGCTAATGGGGTTATCTACTGCCTCGGTAGGTACCATCAGGACCTTCGGGAGTTCTGCAAGCACTTGCTCTTTACTTGAATGACCGTGCAGATGCTCTCTATGGGGAGCACCTGTTATGTCATGTCCAGGTTAGAGGAGAACGTTTAACTTTACTGCACTGGGCACTGCACCGCTCGGTTGGCAAATGTGCCTGGGCTCACCATTACCATTGTAGTGGCCTGACCAGAGCTGCCATGTAACTGCAGCAAACGCTGTCAGAAGCAAATCAGACACAATGAGCCAATGTTTCAGGTACAGCTGCAGCGCAGGGGTGAGCAGTGCCAGCTGAGGTCTGTGTGGCCTAGGCAGCAACTACAGTGCTCCAGAGCTGAAGCAGCTGCAGGACAGGGTGCATCTGCTCCACACAGAGCAGTGGTGGCAGCAGTGCTCCAGACATGTTCTAAACTTGGGTTTTCCAGCTCCTTTTCATAGCACTTGTTTCAAGCTCAGAGGCCTGCACCAGCTGCCAGTATGGTGACAGTGCTAGAGGGCAAATCACTCTGAAGGCTTCAGCAACTTTGTGCTGTACAGACCTTCTGGGCCCCAGAAAAGATTGGTCCACCGCTTCACTTGCAGTCCTATTCCTAGGAAGTCACTGGGTTTAATTTCCCTCTCCCTAAGTCCTCTTCCTTATGCTGTCCCCAGGGTAGATGCCAGGATGCTGCTCCTTTGCTGATGCTGCACAGTCAGATTTCTGGGAATCTTGTTTGAGACACCCCAGCCTACGTTCTGGGCAGCTCACAGCACTGGCTGGCGGCCATGGGCTGGAGCACTCAGACCTTGAGTCAGCATCAGGCCTGGGGCTACCATCTGCTCTGGCAGCGCAGCATCAGCCTTGGCATCTGCCTGCTCAGAGGCAGCTTTGCACAGCGTGGTGCTGACCTGGTTGTACCGGGTCAGAGAGGCGATGCCTCCCCACACAGAAAACAGTTTCCAGAGGTCAGAGCCGTGGACTGTTCCTGTGCTTTTTTGCAGGTGGCTATGATGGGCTGAACATACTGAATTCTGTCGAGAGGTACGATCCCCACACCGGACACTGGACAAATGTTACCCCGATGGCCACTAAGCGCTCAGGTAAGGCCTGCAGTGCGTTGAGGTCACAGTGTTCTGGGTTGCACTGAGGACACAGTCACTGCTGGCTTCTGCTGCTGCCTTGGGGGAAGTTGACTCTGCCTAGGTTTGGTTTGGCTTTGAGAAGGGATGATTTTAGCACCTCTGATTTAATTTCCAAGGAGAAAGGTTGCTTTTCACATGCCTGATGTGCCATCCCACACTGTGATGTGCACAGCAATGTGGGGGGGGGGTTATAGGTTACAGGGAGAGAAAGTCCTGTGTGACTTGGAACTCAGAGCAGGCCTTGGCTTGGCAAAGAGCAAGCAAGGCTCAGACTACAGCCCATAGTGCAAGAGAATGGGACAGGTTGCTGTGTCAGTGCTCATGAGCTGCCCAGGGCACAGCAGAGGCACCTCACCGTGCTTCCTGAAACGCTGACCTCAGCTCCTCCGGCAGCAGTGACGCAGAAAGCAGCCAGGGCAGGGTCACACTGCAACAGCCTTAACACTAATGACTTGTAACATGGTGCAAGGACTTACTCCCCACCAGCTCTTGTCTTTCCTGGTTGGCCTTCTTTCTGAGCTCTAAGCCTGGCAGCTGCATCTACAAGAAAAACAATGTTTAGATCTGTTACTTTTGGAGTAACTTTGTCTCAGCTCTCCTTTGTTTCTCAGAGGAGTCAATGGGGCTCGTACAGCTTCAGCGTTGGCCCTCTCCTGTTGCCCTGTGGCTCAGACCACCTGCCCCACACCTTTGTGGCCATGTTAGCAAGCAGCAAAGCTGCATGCATATGGCCAGGAGGCTCAGTGCCTCCACAGCTGTGTGGTTCTTGATGGAGTAGTTCTGCTGTACTCAGAGGCCTCCATTCAAAACCTTCTTAAAGTGGTTTTTGCTCTAGTTCTTTCAATAAAAGTCTGTTACAGTTAGCCTGGACAGCAGTGCCTGTCCGTTCTCTGCTGTACACACATCCTGTGCAGGAACATGGTGCTGGCTTCTCAGTGAAAGCTGGGCTTTGTCTGAAAACATTCAAGCTTTCTTGTGCCTGCCGTGGAATTCACCAAATCCCCGAGCTTTTAAGCATTGACTCCTGTGATGGGGCTGTTTCTGAGAAGTGAAGGTTGGAAAGTATTTCCAAAGAATAGATTAAATGTAGAAGTTGGTCCCTTTCCACATCTGGGAAGACCCCACACTCAAACACATGATAACACTTGTGGGTTTTCCTACGTCAGAGGCAGCACACAAGATCTGTCACAGGCTGCTGAGATGCTGGAAGAGGTTGCCCAAGGAAGTTGTGGCTGCCCCATCCCTGGAAGTGTTCAAGGCCAGGTTGGATGGGACCCTGAGTAACCTGCTATAGTGAAGGTGTCCCTGCCTCTGCAGGGGGGTTGGAACTAGGTGGCCTTTAAGGTCCCTTCCAACCTTGGCGATTCTATTCTATCTCCAGAACACTCAGGGCTTTCCTCAAGGGGTGTGGCAAGTGCACCTGAGAAGCTGGCTTCAGGTGAGACCAAAAGCAAGTTCAAGGGAAAAGCCTTTTATGAGAAGAGTTTCCCAGGGCCTTGTGGCTTCCCACAGTGCTCGGAGGGTTTTGGTAGCAGTGCCTCAGCCCACAGAGCAGATTTCCAAGGGCTACAAGCGAGCAGGGACATTGTGAGTCTCAGACAGGTCCCTTCCTCAGTGCCATGACCTGGAGTTCCAAGATCTGACACAGGGATTTGCCTAAAGATGTTTTTCAGCCCAGTTTTTGTGCTCCCACCCCAAGAACTGGTAGCTGAGATACCAGCTGCACTTTTGCTCCAAGGTTTTGGCACTCTTCCTAGAGCACTTGGGTCTTTCCATTCCAAGACCAGGACTAAGAATAACCTTGACTTTATTCACAGAGATTGTCTGCTTGTCTCTCTTTATCTCTTAGGACAGATTCTGGAGGTAGGGAACCCCTCAGAAAGAAGCCTTGACCATATCACATCACCAGACTTCCCCAATTAGACCTCGATCTGGCCATCAGATCAGCCAAAGTCCTCTTCACTGAGGCTGAGAGCCATTCCCAGCTGTTTGGGTCCTCTCAGCAAGCAAGGCTGCATTTAGGCAGAACAGTCTCTTACACCCCATCATAAGAGAAGCAGTTTGAGTAGCCAAGAGCTGCCAGGTGACTGCCTTGTTTCCTTCAGGTTTTTCATCACAGCAATAGTTCTGTAGTGATGGTAACAGCTGGACAAGGTTCACTCTGCCTTCGATGTCACTCAGAACAGCAGCAGCTGTTGCCAAGAGCATCTCAGGCCACTGTGTACGTTGTTCCTTCCTGCGTTCCTGGGTGCTCTGCCTGAGAGGCGCTGCACACAAGGAGCAGAAGCTACTGGAGGTTTATTTTCTGCTGGTATTGTAAATTTCTGTTTGGGCCAACTTCCTGATCACTTTTACTGTGACAACAGCTGTTCAGACAGATGCTTCAGGCACTTAGTCCTTGGTGACTGAGCAGTGGGCACCACTTTTAATTTATCTGCCTCCCAGAGGAGTGTGGTCAAAGAAATCCCACCTCCAGCTTCATGTGGGAGCATTGTCATTCCCTTTGCTATAGCCAGCATCTGGGTGGCACTGGGGAGCCAGAAACACCAGAGGAGCCCATCCCTGTAGTGACAGTCCCAGCCACTACCCACCAGCAGAGCAAACCTTGCGTGAGTCTGTTCAGGGTGTTGGAGTGTCTCTCAGCAAAGGTGAACATCCTGTGTTTGTAGCTGCAGCGTTGCTCAGTCTTCCTCTTGCCAGAGATTCAGCGGTGTTTGGTAGAGCTACAGGTTTTCATGGATCATGTTGGAGACAGCAGCAGAAGACACTGGGCTGTGACAGCTCTTTGTGGGGGAAGTGTTAGCGCAAGAAAGTGTCCCCTGGAAAGGGAGGATCTGACCTGGATCACCCTTGTCACAGTGAGCTCTGGGCATGGTGCTGTGGGTGTTACTCACAGGCGTAACTGTGCCCTCTTCTCTCTCTGTCTCTAGGAGCTGGAGTGGCTCTGCTGAATGACCATATCTATGTGGTTGGTGGGTTTGACGGGACGGCCCATCTCTCCTCTGTGGAAGCCTACAACATTCGCACTGATTCCTGGACAACTGTAACAAGCATGACTACCCCCCGCTGCTATGTGGGAGCCACCGTGCTGCGGGGGAGGCTCTATGCTATCGCTGGGTAAGCAGAGAGAGACATCCTGCATGTCTCTGTGCTGGAACAGACGCACTGAGGTGACGCAGGCTGCTGCCCTGTTTCAGGTGGCCTCTCCTCACATTTACATTCCACAGTTTATGAGAGAAGACAGCCTGGAGTCACCATGCCCAATCTAAATAAGCAGTGTGATGGGGCAGGGCCAGGCAGGAGAGCAGCTGCAGAACAGCAGGAGGGAGCCTAAGGCAGCAGGTTTATTTTGGGCCATTCCTGCTGTTCACAACTGGCAGTGTCCCAGGAAGGGCTCTGAACACTTCGACCTCTTCCCTCAGCCACTTCCTCACCTGAGGCTTTCTGTCCTTGCAGATACGATGGCAACTCACTGCTGAGCAGCATTGAGTGCTATGATCCCATCATCGACAGCTGGGAAGTAGTGACCTCCCTGGGGATGCAGCGCTGTGACGCGGGAGTCTGCGTCCTTCGGGAGAAGTGATCTGGAGGGAACTGAGAACGTGCTAAAAAGTCTCTGCTGGAGGAAGAGTCCCAAGCGATTTGCAGTGACTGTTCCTGAGAGTTGCAGATGCTGTGAAAACAGGCACCAGAACAGCAGCAGCTTTCTGTGCTGCTTTTGACTGGAGCATGTGCATAAACGTGTTGTCTCAGTAGTCATCTGAAATCGGGGACTCTGGGTAAAGCTGGAGAAAAGGTGGTGAAGCAGGTCAGGAGAAATTGCATTCTCTGCTGTTCCTGTGGCTAAGTCCCTTGGCAAAGCAGAGATGCTTCCAGCCTTGGCATCAGCCAGCCTGGTGAAAGCTTCAAGGGACATGTACATACCACTGTGTGTCTCCTCAGCCACCACAGGACCATGCAGGTCCTCTGGTTGCTCTCAGCCATGTGGATGTGTGAGGCTCAATCCAGCTGCTCTTCATGTTCCAGCTTCAAATCATCTTGTACATACTGAATGTGGAAACGTGCGCCTCAAGCACGCGTCAGTGCAGAGCCAAATCGAGCGTGTGCAAGGGGGTCCAGCACTGTAGCTGCATCTGCAGGGTCCTAGTGGGGCTGCACACAAAAGGAGTCACAGATTAAAGCTGTCAACTACTGAGACCCAGAAGCCTGAGGCTACAAGGGGCAGAGGGCAGGGGACAAGCTTGTTGCCTGGTGGAGCAGCAGGTCTGCAGTTTTTGTGTTCTGATGGGGGTTCTCAGCAAGGTTCATCACATTGTGTTTCCCTCAAAGCTTGACAGAGCCAACTGCAAAGGAGCTGTGCTGTGATGGGGCAGCACCTTTGCTCCCAGCAGGGTAAGCAGGTCACCTTGCAGGGGCTGAGGTCCTGACAGCAGGGACACAATCACTTCTGTCCTTACTGATGAGTGATGGCATTGGGCTCTGAACAGACCTCTCATCCCACTCACCTAAGCCTTATGGTCAAGTTCATTGTGTCCATTCTCATTTTATCAAGGATTTTTCTGCATCCGGGGCCATTTTGGAGTGACCTGTTCTGCTCATTGCTCGCAGTTCTTTGCTCCCCATCTTCTCACACCAGCTAATCCTCCGCCTACCGCACGAGCACCAGCTGAGAACCTGCTCACTGGAGCGCTGTCTCCTCAGCATGTCCCCTGCCTCGCCGTGTTTCTGGGAGCACGGGCTCTCCACCACGGCCCCGCCATGCCTGGGCTCTGTGTAGTGCTGCTCATTGAGCTTCCTGCTGACTCCGTGCTTGGGGGACAGGGTGGGATCAGGGACGTGGTAGCATGATTTAATGATGCACTTTCAGCCAGCGCTCTGACCTTCTGCGTTTGTTTCTATCACACAAGTGTTCTGTGGTTTTGTTTCCTATGTTTATTTTTTAATGAAAATATAAAGAATAAAGTATTTCCTGAGCCAGGGGGGAATTCAGCTTCTGTTCTTCAGCCTCGAGACATTTGTGTGACTGCTATGGTGTGTGCAAACCTCCTGTTAAACCAGGCAGCTGCTGCCAGCTCTGTCTCTTGCTGGAGTGTCAGTGTGATGCTGAAAAATAACTGCTCTGTCTCTTGAGATCCGGGGCACAAAAGCCTGTTGGGCCGAAGGACTTGCAAGTTCTGCTAGAGAAGAGTATAGCAGCTGTATGGGAGGGTTTGAAGAGAAACTGGCATTTCCAGCTAGATAACAATAAAAATCTTCAGTATGCATCTGAGTGCAGCTGGAGATGAGAAAACTTAGAGGCTGCTGTCAAAGGCAAAACAAGGGATCAAAATGTTCTGTTTGGAAGGAAGTTGGTACCAATTCTTACCGAGCAAGAGTGAGAAAATGCCAAATTGCAGAGCTGAGATGCTGAAATGCCAGGTTAAACATGAATTTTCAAGACCAGACAGCTCTCACCCAAGAATTTTAACTTACGAATCGGCACAGACTCTGTTAGCAGATTTATTATTTATTTCTTGAGAAATTCCTGAGGACTGGAACCAAGTCAGCACAATCCTGCCTGCAGCACTCATGGCTGTGGGCTGAGAGGCATCAGCAAAGCGTTGGTGCTGCTCCACAGGGTTCTGAAAGCAGTGGATCCCGACAGGAAAATTTTGTCTGGAATTAATTTGACTAACGGGGTACCAAGGTCAGTGCTGATGCTGAAAATGAACCGGTGTGTACCCAGGTGGCCAAGAAGGCCAACAGCATCCTGGCTGCTGTCAGCACTGCGGTGGCCAGCAGGAACAGGGCAGCGATCATCTCACTGCGCTAGGCACTGGGGAGGCCCCAACTCGGCTCCGGGGTCAGCTCTGGGCCAGAAGGACAGGGAGGAGCCGGAGCGGGGCAGAGAAGGGCAGCGTAGCTGGGGAAGGGGCTGCAGCAGCAGTGCTATGAGGAGCGGCTGAAGGAACTGAGGGGGCTGGACTGGAGATCTCCAGCTCTGCAGGCATTTAACGGACCTGTGCAGGAGCTGTGACGGACATGGGGGCGCGGTGACCTGGCCGCGCTGGGCTGACGGTTGGATTTAATGATCTTAAAGGTCTTTTCCAACCCAAGAAATTCTGATTCTGTGATAAAAAAATCAGTCAGTCTCTGACTCGCAGCCAGGCCTTGCCCCAGGTGCTCCCTCTACCCCAGTCCCTGGCCAGGATCTTGCTCCTCAGCTGCTGTTAGGACGAGCCTGTCCCTACAGCCCAGCTGGAGCCCACAAAGGTGGCGGCAGCCGCTGTAGCCGCCCAGCACGTGATCAGGGAGGCAACGGCGTCACGGGGCAGACTCGCCGGTTCGGCCCTCTCTGACAGCTGTAGCGGCCGAACCCTGGCCGATAAGGGACTGCCTCCGATGGGCTCTGCCTTCCTCCTTCCCTTCTCCTTCCTCCTCCTTTCCCCCGCCTACCGCGGCCACCGCCAGGAAGCTCCCGGCGAAGGGCGAGATGGAGTCCCTGTCAACCCGCGCACGCGCACGCGCACGGCGCCGTCTGACGTCACTGCGATGTCCCCGCCCCCGGGCGGTGCCGCCTTCCCTCCGCGCCTGCGCGGCCATGGCGGCGGCTTGGGCTGGGATGGAGCCGGCAGCGGCTCCTGCGCCCGCAGCTCCTCCGCCCGCGGCGCCGGGCTCGGCCGGGCTGGTCTGCGCGCAAGGCCGCAACCTGAAGGCGGTTTTGTGCCAGCGCTGCGGGTCCAGAGTGCTGCTGCCTGGAGCTGCCACCTTCACCTGCCGCGAGGTACTGGAGGGGGAGGGGAAGGGAAGGGGAGGAGGGAGAGAGGGAGGAGGGGAAGAGGATGGCAAGGGGAAAGTGTGTGTGAGGGAGGAGAGTAGGGGTGGGGGCAGAGGGTCCCCCGCGGTTGGGGCGCCCCCTGCAGGCGGGGCGCTGATGCTGTCCCGCAGCTGCTCCTGCCCGCGATGCGGAAGAAGGCGGCGGCAGCAGCGGGAAGTGGCGGAGACCTCCTGCGGGAACACTGGCTGGTGCGGGACATGTTCTCCTTCGAGAACGTCGGCTTCACTCGCGACGTGGGCAATGTCAAGTTCCTGGTGTGCGCTGACTGCGAGGCTGGGCCCATCGGCTGGCACTGCCTGGACGACAAGGACAGCTTCTACGTGGCGCTGGAGCGTGTGGCACACGAGTGACTGCAGCTGGGGACAAGGGTCTGGGCACTCATGTGATCCTCAGACTCCCATCTTGCCCCCTGGCTACTCCGCGGGCCTCCACAGCGACAGACCGAGCCCAGGCCCAGCGCGCCAACTGTGGCTCGACCATCCTGCAGCATCGCCAGCCTGTGGCTCACCACATATTGGCCACAGCCAGCCCTGCGGCCCCACTGACCCAGAGCGGAGCTGGTCACCCACAGCACGGATCCACAGACAGACCTGCAACTACCAGCTCCTTACCTGAGCCCCCATTGGGAAGACATCACTACCGGGGAGTGCCCTGTGTCACACAGGGACAGCTTGCTGTGACACTTCCGCCAAATGAGTTTTGTCCACCGTTTTCTGGCTGCCTGTCCCTTCTTCCCTGTGTGGTGGCTGTTTCTCATGTGCTGAGAGACCTTGGGGCAGATGGGTTTGAAATGCAGCCATGTAGATGGGGGTTCTGGCACAAGGGGGCTGTATAGAACCATTGTGGAGCTTAAATTGTGTCAATCACAGCCAAAGCAGTTCGCAGGTTAAGGCTGTGTGTTCTGTTCATTTTCAGACGAAATGTTCCCTGCCCCAAACCCTGACACTTGTGTTCTCTAAAGCCTCATTGTAGCTGACAGCTGTGCCCTGTAGGAGCATCCAGCACCTCAAGCATTTAACATTGTGTGTGTTTTGCTAACAGAGTATTTAGAAATAAAATAAGACACAAGTAGGGTTTGCAGAGAGCACAGGCTGAGAGAGCAGCAAACAAAGAGAATGTTGAAGATCATAGAACTTTCAGGCAGCAAAGGATTTGAATGGCCTGATGAGGATGTCCTGTGGCTACTGCCTCAGTGCTGAAGAATGTCAGGACAGCCATGTGTGTGTTAAACAGAGAAGCTGGGAAGGAATTCCTCTTCCTTAAAAGCAGCTGGGAGGAGCAGTGCTGGGGTATTCTGTCCAGTTTTGGTCTCTGCCTTTTAAAATTTGGGCACAGAGCTGAAGGGTGTCTGCAGGAGCCACATCCTCTGTATTTACTTTTGTAGTTGTGGTCTATCTGCAGTTGCTGTTCACAAACCCTGGTAGGAATGATGCAGCAGCTTTACAGAGATGGCCTTGGATAGCAGAGGCTGTGCTTCAGTGTGGAGCTCTGTCAGTGCAGGGTGCTAGCCATCACCTTTGGTAGCAGTGCTGCTGCAGAGGTACAGCTGTTGTGCTGGATGATGAAGCTGCATTCGCCACCAACACTGAGATGAGCTGAGATGATCAGCAGTGCTGCTGCCACAAGTCTGTGAGGGAGACCCTTTTCCCCCTCCTCTAATAACACAGTTTGGCTGGCAGGAGTGCGCAAGAAGGGCACTGCCTCAGGAAGCTTTTCCAGAAAGGCATCTTGAGAGCAGGTGAGGGAGATACATCAGACCATTCTTCCCTTGCTTGAGCACCTGCACTTTTGAGATTTGGAGACTCTGCCTTAATCTAGAACAGCCAAGGTGTTGGCTGCTGTGGGGCTGCTCTCTGGGAGAGACACATGACATTAGTCTGATGGCTAAGACTCTCTCATGGTGAGTCCTGTGCTGTGTTCTTACTCAATGTGTCAGACGCACATTTGACATGAAAACAGCTTCGTTCCTCCTGCCCTGCTTCACTTTTAGCCCTGAGCCCAGTGCCTGAGCAGGTTCATCTATGCAGTGGACCTAGAAGGGCAGGAGAGCTTCATCTGGCTTCTGCACAGCTGCAGTGGTCAGCAAAATCACGCCACTTTAACGTCACACGTTGACTTAGATTATTGTCTGTTAGGGAGTGTGGTTTGACCTGTGATAATGTAGGTGCTGCTCTGTGTTACTGAAATATAAAATGTGCTGTGCGGTGGTTTCTTTTTTAAGATGCTGCTGTGCAGAGCTGCCCTGAGTAAAGGACACTTCTCCAAAAAATGGTCTGTGTGGATTCCTCATGCTGGGAAGTGGTGGGTGACACTGGGATGGAGCTGAGATGGTGGCAGCAGCTTGTCAGTAAAAATCTTCTTGGGTAGATGTGAGATCATGGGTCAAAGGCCTTATTCATCTAGGTGTGGCAGCAGTGTGGATCCACTTGGCTGCAGCATTGCTCAGTGCTGGTAACAAAAGCTCCTTCATTATGAGGGGATGGATGTGCTGAGTGGAAACAACTACCCTGTGACACAGGTTCAGTTCTTGCTGCCCTTAAATGTAAAGCAGTTACACAGATTCTGGAAATGCACAGAGTACGTGTGCAGTAGTCTCTTAACCATCATAGAAGGAAGCTTTTGTACTATGAGGGCCTGGGACCTTTCAACGCAGATTCAGTAAGATCTTGGCTTCTAGCAGCTTGGAGAAACCATGAGACACCTTTGAAGTCCACACAGCACAGGGAGGGGCCTGATGCAGGTGGAGCGACAGCCATGCCCTGCGGTTTGACTGCTGGTGCTTGAGTCCATCACCTGGGCTCATTTATATCCTGAGAGATGATGTGAGAATTACAGGGGGTAGGGAAGGTGAAGAGGGGAAAAGGTGACCTCGCTCTATGGACCTTGAGCCCAGGCAGTTCTACAGGAATGTCAACAGTCAGCAAACCTGCCTGGGAAGGTCTGCAGATGTCAGACTGCAGTGTCAGGTTTGGGAGTCTCTGATGAAGTGCTGCATGGTTTTTGTGTTATTCACGGCTCAAAAAAACCTGGACAGTCTCACAAATGAACAGTCTTTCAATGCTTTTTACCTAGCGTGTTAAAAAACTTCCAGTTGCGTGTAGGATCATCTAGGAGAAGGATAAATGACCCGGCGTTCAGGTACAGGAAGTGCTCAGTAAGACTTGTTAATGTTCATCTTGCAGCCCATCTCTGTCATCAGTCACAGCAGAAGCCCTGATTTACATGCAGGTCACTTAGAAATTAATTTGAAAATGGATTATTTTATATAAATAGCTGCCCAGCCTTGTAAAACCCGTTCTGTGCTAAGCCATAGCAAGAGAGGGAACAGAATGATCCTGCACCCCTTATGCCAGCTGATTCCACCAGCAAGGAAGGTAAAGACTGCAGGGTGGGACCCAAAACCTCTTTCTTGCCTAAATAAAGTGCATTTCACTGAAATACTCAAGTTGGGTGCGGAGCAGGGACTGGAATTCAAAGCTCCCTTTCCCAGCTCTGCAAGTCAGCAAAATCCTCTTGGTCTCAGAGCCTGACAACAGCCAAGTTCTCTCCGTGATTGCTCCTCTCAACAGAATAAATCTTTGGCCAAACAACGGTTATGACAACATGGACTTTGATTTAATAGCTTAGAGGAGGACTTTGCTGTTTGCCTCTCTGCTGTGTTCTGGAGCTCTGCTGTTTGGTTTGTCTTCTGGTCTGCAGTTGGAGGGGTTAATGTACCCCTAGCTCAGTGTCTGCAGAGCCTACTTCTCAGCAGAGCTCAGAAAAAGCAGTGGGCTGATCCAAACAGGACATCTTGCTTTGCTTATTTCCCTGAACCGCCAGCACTATCCAGCAGGACTGTTGCATCGGGAACAGGTTCTGCCACATCAGCACTGGCAGTTTCTCCAATGCCTCTTGTTTGGGAGAAGAGGGATGTCTGAAATGTGGGGTCAGCAGACTCTGAGGGCCTTTCTGGTTCCCTGGCAGGAACGAGAAAAGTGGGAGGAAAAGAAAGAATGGAGAGGAAGCAGCTACAGGATCCTTCAACAAATGGTGTGGGGAAATGCTTCCCTTCCTCCCGCAAACCCAGGTTAATAAAGGCCAGACCCTAGAATCAAAGGAACACTAAACCACTGAGTATTTTGCAGCTGCTGGGGGCCATGGAAGGGAAACCAGAGCAGATGAGTGGGACTTCACATACAGTGCAGAGACAAAATGAGGGCTTTGATAAAAGCCAGATTCATGCTCCTTTAACAAATAACTTCTGGTCTGCATTTCAGCAAAAATAACTGTTCTACTGAGCTGCAAGTCTGCCCGATGCTGGAAGTGCAGCTCTGCTACAAGTGCAGCAGAACCTTGTGTCAGCAAGGTGGTAGCCCAGGAATCCACATGAGAGGTCCTGGGCTCTGGGGCTGTCCCTTGGGTGAGAGAGAGAAGTCTGGGCTATCTCCACAGGAAAGTTCTTCCAGGAAGGGCCATGCAGAGTACAGAGCAAGCGCTTTGTTCCTAAATTGCACTTGCTGAGAGAAAGCAAGCATAGAATCCATCACTATTGATTGGAAGGGACCTTGCAAGATCATCTAGTCCAATCCCCCTGACACAGCAGGATCACCTAGACCAAGTCACAGAGGAACACATCGAGGTGAGCCTTGAACATCTCCAGTGAAGGAGACTCCACAACCTCCCTGGGCAGCCTGTTCCAGTGCTCCGTCACCCTCACCGTGAAGAAGTTCCTTCTCGGGTTGATGTGGAACCTTCTATGTTCCAGCTTACAACCATTGCCCCTCGTCCTATCACTACATTACACTGAGAACAGCCCAGCTCCATCCTCCTGACACCCACTCCTCAAATATTTGTAGACATTAATGAGGTCACCCCTCAGTCTCCTCCAAGCTAAAGAGGGTCACATATTCCATCTCCTGAGAGGGGCGAGTAGACTCTGGAAAAATGATTTCTTGCATCTTTCCTAAAACCAAATCCAGAGTGGCACAGTCCCACCTCCCAGTTGCTGCAGTTCAGCTTTTAAGTCCACACTGAAGACCTACATGGGCTGGAAACTGTTTGTGGCAGCAGTTGCATGGGCATATCCTAGGACTTCAGTTCTGTCTCTGTTTGAAACACAAACTGTTTGGATACAGCTGCTGCCTGGCAGAATGCAGTTACCCTTCAGTCCTTGGCACCACTGGGTCAGAGCTGTGGCCAGGAGTGGAGGGGAGCACCCTGGGAGCCCATCAGCACAGTTCTGCTGCACTAGGCACGGGGTGGGCAGAGCAGCTACCAGAGGAGACCAAAGTAAATGGGCTGGAGCCAAGGGGTTCCCAGCAACCAGCCTTCCCAGCTGGCAGGCAGTGGTCTAGCTGCACTCAGAAAGTCATTCAGGGCTATTTGTGGTGTCAACAGGAGCCACATGTCTCTGGGGCGAGAAGAAGGTCTAGAAGAGGTCCCTGCATGGATGTGTTTGTCCAATCTCCAGCTGGGGAGGCAGCAGGGAGTGCGTGTGTGTACTCAGCTGTGCTTCTGCACCTCCTTTCATCTTCTCTGCCAGGACACTCTTAAGTTCCCCTGGAGGAAGTGAGGCAGTGCTCGCTGGCCTTAATCACTGTGCTTGGAGAGGCAGAGCAGCTTGTCTGAGGGCTGTCATTGTTCAAACACAGCTGGAAGAGATGCCCTGAGAGCAAAGGAAAATGAGCAAAGCCATGTGAGCACAGGTATCCTTCCCCTCCTGGAGCAGCTGGCTGAGCAGAACCTGGGCCAAGAAGTTTAACCAATAGAGTTCCCAAAGTGTGACACCACCTGAGGCAGCAGTGTGCCAGCCAAAGTCACAGGGCAGAGACAGCACTGCTGATGAGGGAAGGAGCCTCTGGCCTGGTACAATAAAAAATACATGGACTTGATGGAGAAGCTGTTTGAGCCTCCACAAATGTCAGATGGTCAGATGGCCACCACAGACCAGCAGGGAAGAGGTACAGGGTCAAAGTCAGTGCTGGAATAACCTTTAAAACAATCAGGGAACAGAAGCAGCTTCTACATTGTCACCTTGCAGAGAACAACAAAAATAGGGCAGGTGAAGTCCATGCTTGCACGAGCAGCATTAAAACAATTGGAAGAACAATTAATGTCAGATTTAAAAACAAAGAATGTATTCAAGGTCACTGAAAACAGGCACTACTGTAAGGCTTACGTAGCACATCAAGCTTACAAAGTCAAATGCTCAGGGCAGAGCACACTGCTCTTCACCCGGCTTGTGAAACCTCCCATGAACTTCTGCTGCAGCTCTGCCATGATACAGTACCTTGGATTTTAACACCTAACAGTAGCCTGAAAGCTTGGATTTGAACCTTAACATTAGCTTGAACTTTAACATCTGTCAGCAGCTTGAACTTTAATGTGTAGCAGTAAGCAATGTGGGGATTATGTTTGGAGTTGTTGGTGTGGTTTTCAAAATGATGTTTAGACTAACTGAGCTTGCAAAGAACTCCTCAGCCTTGGGAAGAAGAAAACAACAGAGAGGCAGCTTGCATGGCAAGAATCTTATACACTCTAGCAGCAAAGGTGGCAAGTGGAAGATTCATCATGGAGAAGACACCCCCACCCCCAAAAGACCCTCTTAACCCTAATACATATCTGGGGAGAGTTCATGTAAATTATTTACAGGAACTCATTTGCATAACCCTGCCTTTTCTAATGGCTGTGCACAATGAATCTGCACAAACAGAAGTGCATTTTAAACTGATGGTCCACCTGTATGGCTGGAGTTATCCCCTGGTGTCCAGCCAAAGTCACTGTGCAGAGACAGCACTGCTGATGGGGGAATGAGCATCTGGCCTGGTACAGTAAAAAATACATGGACTTGATGGAGAAGCCTTCACAAATGTCAGATGGTCAGATGGCCACCACAGACCAGCAGGGAAGAGGTACAGGGTCAAAGTCAGTGCTGGAATAACCTTTAAAACAATCAGGAAACAGAAGCAGACTGCCTGCTTAATGAATCATAGAATCATAGACATCCATGACATCCACTGTTACTGACTTTCTTTGTTTCAGCCAAGTATCACACAGGAGGTCTCACAAAAAGAGAGCCTGGCCCGCTGGGGTTCCAGTCTGGCAAGCTGAGCATGTCCTTCCCCTTATTTTGACAGTCCCTGCAGGCAGAGGACCAGGTACAAAGATGGAATAATAATGTACCTAGAGATAAACCTGTTGCACATGGCCAGTGTCAGGAGAGGAATGTTTCCTTGTCTGTGTGAACTGCTCTCTCTAGGTCTCCTGCGCGCATTGCTCCCATGTTTAAGGATTTCCAGCTCATTTGGCATAAAGAACGTTTAGGTCAGAAATTAATTCAGTCCTGTCTACTTGGACAGTTTTCAAGTCTAAGAGAAAGACGTTTCTTGGCACTCAGCATACTTTCCAAAACCCCCAAGGAGAATCCAGGTCCTCCCATGGCAGTTTGGCCTGAGGACAGCAGATTGAGCATTTCCTCCTGTTGTACCTTCTCCTCAGACTGCTCCTCTATTTGCTTGCAGCACTTGAGATAAAATGTCTAGGTACATGTGATGGGATAAACGTCTTGCTCTGCCATCAAAGCACTGCAGTTTGAACCAGTTTGTCACAAGATTTGGTCTCGAACCAGAACATCCCAGCTGGCTGGGTGCAGCTCCGCTTGCACAACCTCACTGCCCTGATGTGAGCAGAGAAGTGTCCACCTCCCTTTCCACGCAGGGCTTGCTGTTAACCAGCTCACCGAGGAGATGAAAATGTGCCTTGAATGTACCTTCTGCTGCCCTGGGAAACAGTCAGGGAAAGGCCTGTGGACAGAGCCACAATGGTCCTGATTTTAAAGCCATCCAGGGAAACAGTGTTCTGTCCCAGCTGTCTTTTGCTGATTCACGATTCATTTAATTCACATCAATACACTGAGGCAGAAGAAGACACTGTGCTTTTTGCTAATGCAGCTATGGACTGCTGACACACAGCCCACACGTGACATCCAGACTGGAATGGCCAGGTGAGCTGGCTCAGGCAGCGCATGACGGTAGCCAGTGCTAAACCAACTGAAAATCTCATCACACAGCACAGGGAAGTGCTGGTTTTCCTCATTCTTCTAGCCAGGCCTTATACAAGTCTTCCTTACTGGCCATTCCCTTCGCAGTCTACAAGGGAAAATAAAACCCCTGTTTCTCTTCCACTTCTCCAAAAGGCTAATGAAGGTGCTGCTTTACTTGGTGTCAGGAATCTTGTCCCTCTCCAGCCTCTGCAGAGGCAACAGCCAAAGGTCAGGGCTGTGCAACTCGAGGCCCCACAGAAGTCCACAGGGAGCTGCCCTCAGCAGGGCATAGGTCTGTCTTCTAGAGTAGAAGGGTTAGAGCGGATCAGATGATCCCAGGACAACTGCAGTCAGTGTCGCAAAGGAAAAGTAAAACAGAACTGAAATCCATGAAGAGCCCCCCATCAGGACAATTTGGGAGGAATTCATTGCCAACACCTGTTCCTGCCATTTCCAATCCAGGAGGAGACTATGCTGCCTTCCCAGCCCCTACAAAGGCATTTGGGTACTTGCAGGGAATGGGGGATGCTAAATCAGACAACCAAACACCTGCAGCCCAATGATAGTTTGGGAGGAAATAGAGGCTAGTGGTTCAGGAAATAGTGTGGGACAGGAATCTCTGAAGGTAGGGAGAACGTCCCAGGGTAGTGATGCTTTTGTGCCAGCCCTCTTCTGTGTTCTTCCCAAGGCATTTGATAGGGGCCACCACAACACTGAGCTCAGCAGGAGCATCTGATCCACAGTCCATAGTGACTGCTACACTATGCCCGTAGCAATTTTCTCATGTGCACAGTCAGATTAAACTCATCTATCTAAACTCAACCCCTCCTTCTGTGTCACACCACCAACCAGCCAGAAGACATTAACTGCACAAAGAGGCACCCCACACCAGTGCCACAATATTCAGCCCAGAGCTAACTGCTCCTCTGTCAGCCTGTGACTGATGCACCCTAGCCCTCACTCTGTCAATCCCTGCTTTGAAGGCACCTCCCTGTCAGAGAGCCCTGCACCCTGCTGACAAATCAATAACTTCCAGCAGGGAGGGCTGCGTTTGTGAATGATTAACGACCTTACACCTTCGCTTGTTCTGAGAGTCCGAACCCCAACTGTGTGTTTTCCTGGTGCTGTTACACCTGAACTGATCAAGAGAAAAGCTAGGTGCTCCTTTTAGGAAAAGCAATGAGGAAAGACTGGGAGCAAAGAATGAAAGAACATGGGGTAACACTGGTATTCAGGAGCTAAGAAAGGACATTTTAGATTGCAAATGAGACAGGCAGTCCTGAGCAGGTCACCATAAAGCTGCAGCTGACCATGGTCATGTCCTGCTGCACCAAGAGGGAGATGAGTGACCAGATCTGTCCCACTCACCTGGGCTGTGCAACTCACCCTGTCAGAAGGTAAAACTCACATTAAGGAACTAGTTGCTGCTGCAAGGTGCTGCTTCCTGCTGTGAGCTGCGACGAGCACAGCACATCACTTCACCAGCTCCAGACTTGGCATCTAGGATTTAAAGCAATTAATACAATCAGTTTTATTAGAGATTGGAAAAACCATTCAGAGCCACAGAATAAAACCTGTTACTTGAGGAGTATGGCCCTCCTGTCCCCAGCCTGAAACAGGCTGAAACATCTCATGGTGTGAGGCTAGTGGCCATGGGGTACAACGAAAACCAGAGCAGGAAACACTGTGCCATTCTGGCTAGCCTCATCCTTGTCTGAATTTTCCAAACAGGCATCTGGATTCAGCCTTCTGGGCCTCTGTCAGTGGCAGGAATGTATTGATTGTTGATTATTGACTCTACATTGTTTTCTGGACATTATACTGAGGCAGCTGGACTGATTTTAAAGAGGCATGAGAGGCCTTCCTACTCAGGCTGCTCCAACAAGAAAACTGATAAGGAAGCAGCAAGATTTACACTGCCCACCAGCACTGGCTACCCAAAGCAGCATTCTCAGCCTTGAGAGGGCGAGTGGCCTATTATCACTAGCCCTCCCTGCAGCTTCAGTTTCACTACTCTCTTTCTTTCTCTCTTTCTCGTGCTGTTAAGCAATAAAGCTGTGTTGGTGCACACCCTGGGCATATTTCATAGAATCATAGACTCATTAGGGATTGGAAGGGACCTCGAAAGATCATCTAGTCCGACCCCCCTGCCACAGCAGGATCACCCAGACCAAGTCATACAGTCAGTCAGGGTTAGAAGGGACCACAGGACCATCCAGTTCCAACTCCCCTACCATGCGCAGGGACACCCCACCCTAGATCAGGCTGGCCAGAGCCTTATCCAGCCTGGCCTTAAACGCCTCGAAGGATGGGCCTCCACCACCTCCCTGGGCAGAGCCATTCCAGGCTCTCACCACTCTCACGGATCTTGACAGCTTTGGAGGGAGCATCTCTACCCATGAAACAGTCTGAGGGGCTGTGTGCTTATGAAAAAGAGCCAGGGTGAAGAACTCGGGAGGAACAGATTTGCATTTGGAGAGGAGATGAACCCAAGCACTAAAAAAATGAAGTCTTGGTAAAGCATCGTCCCCTTAGCATTGAAATCGGATCATTTTACTCCAGCTGCACACAAGCGCTCACTCATCCTCACACCCAGGTGAGCTGTCTGTGACCCATGAGTGAGGAGTCTGTATCTCACTCAAATCTGTGCAGAGTGTTCCTGTTGTTGGGGGCTGGAAAACATGAATGGAAATGCCCAGCCATCCCAGCCTGGCCCAGCCAGGCAGTCAGCAGACGCACAGGTCAAGGCGCTGGCATTTTTGGGAATTCACAGAGAGCAGTAAAGGCACACTCGTTATTTGTCCAACACTTCCGAGAAAGAACAGAAAGCAAGAGCTGCACAGTTCTACATTAACAGTTTAATACAAAATCCTCAAGAATCCCCAGCCCCACTGTGCAGCTAGAGACTTTATCACACGTTCACAGCAAGCCCAGAATTTGCTGAAAAGCATCGTATTCCCAAATACCTGGTGCTCAGCCAGAGGCAGTGCTCTGTGGGCCTTGACAGCATTGCCAGACATAGAGAAAAGCTGGGTAAATGGAAAGAGTTCTCCTGCTGCTCACAGAAATAACCTCAGCAGGGACAGAAAATGGGTTCAGGAAATTCTGGATGCATAGAGACCCTTGGACCTGACACTACTGCTTAATCAGACTAAATCAAATGTATGTCAGTCCCTAGCAAATGCTTTCCAGGTATGCAGCATGACAAGCCCCCATGAGACGGGGTTACTTCTCATCAGCACATCAGTGATGGAAAGACTCAGCTTCAGGCTCCCGTTGTGTGGTCCCTTTCTTGCTGACCCTTTCACAGTGCGAGAGAAGTGTCCTGAAGCCCAGCAGATGATGCTGTATTGCAGCTGACACAACGTGACAGAACAGGTTTGAGCTGCTCAAGTGGTTGTATGAAACTTGGCAAAGGAGCATCAAACCCTGATTTTCTGACCAGCCTGACAAACACTTTGTGCAGCTGCAGCATCCTGGTAGGTCCAGAGTAGTGGGGACAACCCTGCTTCTCTCAGTAGCCATTTCCCAAGAGCTGTTAAGACAGACCAGAGCAGTGATTAGTACAGTAGCTAAGGATGTGAAAACCTCAGTTCAAGCTGGACTGGGTTCTTTGATAACTACCCAGCCTGGCCTGAACCTCAGCGAAGGTGAAAACACTCACTGCACTTGCTACAGTAATTCGAATTATCTGGTTTTGCAAGGTGTCTGTCACTTCTAGTTCTGGAGCCCTGTATCGTTTCCAAAGGAGACTCGAATACTGCAGTGTGGTTCTGTCCTGCTGACAATCCTGGGTCTGCCCCACTTCCTGCTCTGCATCAGCAGAGTTGAAAGGAGGCTTGGAGCACTGTGAGAGTTCCTTCAGGCCAGGGCATTTTAAAAACATGAATTGAAACTTTCAACCTCCTAATTTTAAAATCAATCTTATTGTGGGCACTGATTTTCTATAGTTTTTAGAGCTTCAGTTAACTTTTGCTCACAGGTTGAAGATTTCCTTGGTAATTCGGAAAAGCAGAACAAACATATATTTTCAAATGAAGGTATGAAATCATCACAGACTCCCCTGCTGCCTACAGTGGAAGGCTTTAAGAACAAGGGAGAAAACAAGAGAACACTGAAATATTTGTAACAGAACTGCAACACGTGGAAGAATGAAAACCAGTTCAGACTATTTTCTCTCTTATCCTGCAGGAAAGGATTTCCACAGCTGAGTTTGCAAAGGTTTGATCAGTCATGTGGTGCTAATAGCTGAATTTCCAACTTTGAAAATGACAACAGATAATAATAGGAGGTCAAAAGAAGAGCATTTAACTGCATTAACTCTCCAAAACCAAGGAAAATATAGTATCTATTTTTGTCTTTAATCTTCCTTTAGTAACTGCTATGATGGCTTAGGACCATTTAGGGGTGATCCCTCCCATCTGAGTAGCAATACCTGCAACTGCAGGGCAACAAGGCATCCTGGAGTGGATCAGAAGGAGGGTGGTTAGCAGATTGAGAGAGGTTCTCCTCCCCCTCTACTCTGCCCTAGTGACACAGCATCTGGAATATTGTGTCGAGTTCTGGGCCCCTCAGTTCAAGAAGGACACAGACCTTGCTGGAAAGAGTCCAGCACAGAGCCACAAAAATTATGAAGGAAGTTAAATATCTCCCTGATGAGGAAAGGCTGAGTCTCTTCAGCTTGGAGAAAAGGAGACTGAGGGGTGACCTCATTAATGGCTATAAATATGTGAAGGGTGGGTGTCAGGAGGATGGAGCCAGGCTCTTCTCAGTGTCATCTAATGATATGACAAGGGGCAATGGGTGTCAGCTGGAACAGAGGAGGTTCCACATCAATATGAGAAGGAACTTCTTTACAGTGAGAGTGATAGAGCCCTGGAACAGGCTTCCCAGGGGGGCTGTAGAGTCTCCTTTTCCAGAGATGTTTAAAACCCTCTTGGCCATGTTTCTGTGTGACTTGGTGTAGGCGATCCTGCCCTGGCAGGGGAACTGGACTAGATGATCTTTCGAGACCCCTTCCGATCCCTAATGTTCTGTGATTCAGTTCCACCTGTCTTGGACAACCAGGACTGTTCTGATCTTTTCCAAATAGTCACACCATGGAGATTGAGCTAAAGGCAGTTTGCAGCCAAGACCATACCCCAGTTAGGATCAGCAGTTAGTACAAAAACAAGGAGATGAAAAAAGCCAGTAAGACAAGTCCTTTCAGGTCTCAGAGCTGGCTGGAGCACATTACACCGGGTTAGCTGGAACGGGGCGGGGTCATTACAAGTTGAACGTGGATTGGATTTTTTGAACATACACCAGCTTGATAGCAGTAAGCAAACAGCTTTTGCTGGTGGAGGATTAGATCACATCAAGGCAGAAAATACTTATTTTGAAAACACAACCCTCAGTTGCAAACCTATGTGTAGTCCTCTGATGGTTGCTGGCCCAGCCACCCAGCTTGGGGCACAGAAAGGGTTCTGATCCAGCATAGGGTCTGTTGATTGAAATGGATCAGGGGAAAGTGATTCTGATGAAGCTTTTTTCTTGATATAGATTCTTCTATGTGTGATGACTCCCAACCATCCCTCAAATCCTAGTCAACCCCCTCTGGTGTGGACAGAGCCAAATTCTCTAAAAACACTCCGCTTCCTATTCTTCAAAACCTTAGCTGTCAGCCCCTCATTACCATTGTAATTGCTCTTTGGAAAAACAAATCTATCAATGTTAGTTGTTGGTTTTTTCCCCTTCCTCCAACTCTGTCCTCTCTCAGACCTCTGATCCTTGCTTTACAGAGGACTTCTGTCTTTCTTTTCCTTGGGTTAATCCAAGTGTGCACCCACGCAGGTTGCATTTCCACACCTTGTGTTGAAATAATCACAAAGACATTGGTAACAGCGGCAGCAGCAGCAGCCTCAGCAGCTTTGGCGTCCATGCTCTGATTGAGGGGGTTTGTCACTTCCCACCACCAGATCCATCCTGACACACTCCATCACGTGCCCTGGTGTTGAGCTGCTCACAGCACTGCAGATCCACACAGGAAGAGGAAAACATGATCTGTTTGTTATTGTTTAATTGTGTCGCTTACCTACCCCGTGCCAGAGCTTAGCTCAGTAGGAGGAAGAAGCAATTTCCTGAAACTGATGCCTTGCTGCCCTCAAAAGGAGAGTTTCTAGTTATCAATTTGGAGTAGTCACTTCAGTAGTCACTTTCCACTCAGAAAGTATTTGGTTACTCTTTGTGTTAGGACACACCACAGGGGTTTTACACCTCCCATCTAAATGCCTGACTTAAACTGGGGTGTTTAAACGCCAAAGGTACTGATTTCATAGAATCACAGAATCATTCAGGTGGGAAAAGATCCTTGAGCTCAAGTCCAACCAATAACTTGACTCTACCAACTTCACCACCAGACTAGACCTCTAAGCACCACATCTAAATGATCTTTAAACACTTCCAGGGATGGCAACTCAACCCTCTCCCTGGGCAGCCTGACTGCTGTTTCTGTAAAAACATTTTTCCTAACGTTCTAATGTAGGATCTGCATGGCTTTCCACAGTTTTAAGTCCTTTCCATTGTGTGACTCTTCTAGGAACAGCTGGTGCTTTTCCTGGTGACTGGCAATCGAGTGGTCTCCTCCCTGCTGAAGATTTGCTGAAACCTCTCTCTTTCACTGTCAGCGATGAGCACTCCTGGAGCTGCCTGCAGGACCGCTGGTTTTGCATGTCGCTGCCAGGATCAGTCAGTCCCTTTACCTGGCTGTTCCCATGGCCTGGGGTGAAAGATAGACCACGGGGGATCAGGCACAGCCAGGTCCTTATGGTAGGTCCCCTGGGCTGAGCTATTGACCCTTCACAGAACTAATTTGGCTGAAAGAGACCTTTAGCCCATCAGATCCAATCACTGCCCTACCACTGCCTCACTGACCCCTGTCTCTCATCCCACATATCCACAGCTCCCTCCAGGGACAGGGACTCGCGCCATACACTGGGCAGCCTGGGCCAGGCCTGGGGAACCCTTTGGGGGAAGAAATTGGTCCCCAGGGCAAACATCATCCTCCCCTGGGGCAACTGGAGGCCGTTTCCTGGGGAGAAGAGACCAACCCCCACCAGGTTGCAACCTCCTCAACTTCAGGCAGTTCTGGACAGTAGGGAGGTCTCCCTTGAGCCTCCTTCTCTCCGGTTCAACCCCCCTCATTCAGGCCAGTCAGGGTGCTACCAGAAAATACAGCAAAACAAAAGCCCTCTAACACTTGTGTTTAAGATTTATCAGGCAGCCAGTCCTTTATCACAGTGCCGGGTGCATAGGAATGGTTTCTGAAGGCCGCAACATGCAGAGCAGGCAGTGTGCTGGGTCTGCAGCTTCTGTACATTGCACAGCCATCTGCTACCTAACAGGCGGTTACAGTCTAGAAAGCAGCTCTGGGAATTCATTTCCATAGTCTCCTCCTGTTGCCCATGCTGGAGGTGAATTGAGTTGGGGGTCCTGCTGGTCGAACTCCAGGGTTTCACTCTCATTTCTGTTGAAGAGCTCAGGTTCTTGAACTGCTGAATTAGTGTCTCTTGCAAAACAAACCCTGCAGCCTCAATTATCTGCAGCGCAGGAGTGTAGCTGATACTCTGCCTTCAAGGGCTTGATAATCTTCAGCACCCCTTGTTTCCAGTTTCCACCAGTACTGGGCATTTTTCCATGAAAATCAGCACTTCCTCTCACTTGCCCCTTCTATTCAGCATTAACACTGTTCTATAAGAACGCATTTATTAATTCTGGGCCTAACTATTGTAATTGACATCAACGTCCATCTATCACAAGCCGCAGTGATAGCTGGGCTGGGCTGGGCTGGGCACAGCGCAGCCCCCCATCCACCCAAGCCACCCCCATCTCCCCCAGCACAGGGAGCAGAAGGAACTTGAGCCGCCCTCTTGGCGGGAAGGCTGAGCCCCGCCTCCTCCCCGCCCTCTGGTACGAACCAACCAATGCCGAGCGCGGGAAGGTGACCTTCGCAACTGTAGGCCAATGGCGCACAGAGGGGCGGATTCCACACAGTCTCTGGCCGTTCTGATTGGTGGAAAGAACGTTCGGGACCCAACAGCGTCGCGGGGTGTTCAGGCCTCCAAGAGAACTACAGCCAATGAGCGAGGTGCGGGCAGCGGCCACCCCGCCCCTCTCCCTATATGAGTCCGGCGCGGGCAGAAGTGCTGTTTTCGAGGCGCTACCCAGACCCGTTGCGCGTCTGACGCTCCCGCGCTGCACGAATCATGGTGAGGTGGGGCGGGGAGGGCTACATTAGCAATCGGTGCCGCTCGCTGGGACGGGGAGGGGCGGCATGCGCGTTTCTGCTCGGGCCGGTGGAGCCCGCAGTGGGGAGGGAAAGGAACGCGACGGGCTGGGCCTCTCTCCGGGCGCCGCCGGCTTCCGAGCAGTCACCACTGGCTCTGGCGGCGCTGCGTCCAGCCATGCGGGCTCTGCCCAAAATGGTGGCGGCTCTCCCGAGAACATGGCGGCGGTCGGCTCCGTCAAGGGCCCCGGGGCCCTCTGCTCCAGCCGGTTCGCCCAGCGGTGACCCTGGGCCTGAGGAGGCCCCTGGGATGGACTTCTCGTGTCCGCCCCGCACACCGGCCGGAGGACTCTCTGGAGAGCGTGTGGAGTATAGAAGCGGTAGTGGAGGAGCCTCTCTGGGCTGCTGGGGCGTGCGGTGACACCCATACTGGCTGTATCCGAGGCGCGGCTGCCTCTCCTCCTGTTCCTGTCTGCTGCTCCGCAGTGAGCCCCCGGCTGTGTGGGTAGGTGGTTTGGAGAGGTCGTGGCTGGTCTGCAGATACAGGTGCTCCTGAGATTGGTAGAACGTTGGGAGAAACACTAGGAGCAGAGCTGGCTCAGGCATCCATGCATGTCATTGACTGCACCATGTGAATCTGTTTTCTCAGTGCTGTATAGAAATGTGTAGCTGTTGAGCCAAGTCCTCAGTGCTTAATTAAATACAGGTTGTTCTTTACTCTCAATGCTCTGCTTCATTTTCTCTGTATTTCGAGCTTTTCATAGAAGCGAGGTGACTGGGTAATAAAGCTGAGGCGGAGTGACCTTGTAAGTCAGGAACCAGCTTTGTAGGGGTATTTGAAAGGTGCGATAAGGGCTGGGGACAGGGTAAAGGGGACAGATGAGCCTTGCAACTGCACTGTGCTAGCAGGAGCGGTCAGCTGGAGGTTGGGATAAGCATGAGGCCCTTCCCCTTTTAGAGGTTTGCCCAGGAGACCCCTTTGGAGAGGGACTGTGGATGTCAGAAGGCTACATGGATTTAAAAGTAAATGTGAGGGGTAGAGTTGTGGCTGCATAGGAAATGCATGTGTTTCTGAAAATGGTTGGAAGTTAAGAGAATATTGGAGAGGTATGTTAATGACCTTGTTTTCACCCTTCAATGGGGTTCTGTTGTCACACTTTGTAAAAGTTAGGCCAATCCAGAGTATGAGTGCAGCCTCTCATCTCTACAAAGATTAACTGAATTTCACTATAGGGATGGGGTAATGGCTGGGCTGAGCTGGTACAGTCATTCACATGAAACTTGGCTTTCTATCAGCTTCACACAGAGGAGCCTGTACTGGAACTAATGTGCTGGAGGGTATAAGGGACCCAAAGCATGGTGGAGAGCACAGTGAGCAGCCTCCAGCTGCTGAAAGGGTAGATAAAAGCAGGTGGATGTGCTTCAGCTGGAGCACATGGTACAACAAAAGAGGGTGATGGAGGCTGCAGAGGTGCATGCTGGACTGGGAAAATCCTTTGGGATTTTCCACTGGAAACTGGTCCTGTGCTTGAAAATAGTGTCAGTGATGTAGAGCAGTTAGTGGTTACTTCAGAGTTGTATAGTCTCAGTGCAGTGTATAACTGTAGTACCTTAATTCTGAAACTTCCATCAGTGGTGGCCCAGAAGTGTAATGAGTGTGACAGTTGTCTCTTGTCTTCCCTACAACTTGGAGATTGTACTTTGAAGGCTCAGATGTTATTCTGGTCTTTACTATTCTTGGTACTGCAGGACTTCCACTGCTGTGAAAGGGCCATGCAGAGCAAAAGTAGTCCAGATCTCTGGGTGTCTAACAAAGATTTGTTTATTAAATAGCCACATTGTACCTAAAATTACTTGGTAGAGCTGAAGGGAGACCACTGAAAGAGAGCTCTTAGAGCAGGAGTGGGGCCTGCTGTAAGCCAGGAGCCAGGTGAATTGAAGGGTGAACAGAGTAGCATCAGGCCAGGCTTTTGTGATGTCTCAGCAGGCTTTGCAAACCTCTTAGGATAGAGAGAAATCCTTTCCTACCTCTCTGGTGACCTGCTCCAGGGCTGCCATGCTTTGTTGGGGAAACTTTCCCTCATGGCCAACACAAATCTCCAACCTTCTGTCTGTGACCCTCCAGCAGAGCAGAGTGGGGAGGCTTCTTGGTGCAATGGCTGTTTGGCTGCTCTTGTAGCCTGGCAAATTGTTTGCCTTATTGAGTATGTGAATGCCCTGCAGAACACTGAGGATGGCTTGTGTGGGTGTGGGGGGGCTTTCCAGTACAGCTGCTTCCAGTTTACTGCTGCTTTGCCCTCATGCAGGGAGTTACACTACTTGACATGACACAGGAAACCTGCTCTGCTTTTAATGTGGCACCTGTAGAACCTGGCTTGTGGCTGGGTTGCCTAAGTTGTACCTTCAGAGCCTGAAGTTTTCAATTAGAAACACAAATTCACAGACTTGCAGAACATTAGGGATTTGGACCTTGAAAGATCGTCTAGTCCAATCCCCCTGCCACAGCAAGATCACCTAGATCAAGTCTCACAGAAACATGACCAGGCAGGTTTCAAACATCTCCAGAGAAGGAGACCCCACAACCCCCTTGGGCAGCCTGTTCTGGTGCTCTGTCATCCTCACTGTGAAGAAGTTCCTTTTCCTTATTGATGTGGAACTGCCTCTTTTCCAGCTTACAGCCATTATTGCCTCATCATTAGATGACACTGAGCAGAGCCTGGCACCCACCCTTCACATATTTACAAATATTAATGAGGTCAACCCTCAGTCCCCTTTTTTCCAAGCTGGAGAGACGCAACCTTCCTCAGCCTTTCCGCATCAGAGAGATGTTCTGCTCCCTTCATGTTTGTGGTGCGTTGTGTGGTTTGAAGTAGGGGTACTGGTGTTTGATGCTGGGAAGTCATGTATAGTCTAATGCCTTCTGTACTTCTCCTTGTCTGGGTGTGCTAGTCCCCACGCACTGCCTTTCAGTGACCAGCACTGCAGGGAGTGTGACAGCAGCACATGTGGATTGCTCTTCATGAGCTCTGTACTGAATATGGCAGTGGAGATGGATGGGGAGCTGAAACCCAGTAATTCTCACCTGTTTGCTGCTGTGGTTGTGAGCAGCTGGTGGAACTTTGGTAAATACAGGTTTTAACTCCTTGGTGTTCCCAAGGTTTTCCTTCTGCTTCCTGTATTGGCTACTAATGTGGACCAGGCAGATGCAGGTCCTCCTTATTGTGGAATTAGAGGACTGACTCATTCACTGGTAGGATCTGTATACAGTTAAAAGTAACTCGAAGTATTCCATAGGCAGGCTTCCCTAGAATGTGCTTAACTCTCATGCAAAGCTAGAAGTGAAAGATGGAGCAGGAGTTTGAAGGTGGTTCATTTGTGGTTTGGCTTACAATACCCAAACCCTATGCTGAAATTATTGTGGAAGCTGAGTTTATGCTCTGGACATGAAAGGCCTCAAGGGAATTCATAAATTGTTATGAATAGATCCTTCTGCTGACACAAACTATTTTCTACAAAGCCTGAAAAAGGTAGCTCTGTCTAGCATTCAAGAATTTAGTATTTGGCCTACAGCAGTGTGATATGAGACCTCATGTTTTCTATTTATGAAGTGATACTAAGGGTTTTGTGGAACAAAGGCTTCTTTACAGATAGGCAAAGTTCCCTAAAGTGATCAGAACAGTTTTGACCGTTTTTATTTAAATTAAACATAATGGCCCTGAATTGTGTGGAAGGGTGTGCTCCCTCTGGTGGCTGCACTTGGGTGGCTCCTGGGGTGATGCTACCCTGGGCACTTGGGCCAGTGACAGATGCAGTCATCAGTTTTTCTACGTATTCAGTGTTTGTTGTGAAGAGAGCAGTTGGCTGAAGGGTTTGGAAGAGTTGTTCAAACCTTTCCTGTCCGGTTGAGGGTAGGAATAACATGGAGGAATGAGTTTGTAAAAATGAGTGTCTGAAAGGGCTTTTCTAGGTGGAGGTGGACAGTAACTGAAAGAGGTTTTTGTGCTGCCTTGTGTTTTATGCCAAATGCCCCAACACCAAGACAATAAGGCCAATGTTTTTGGAGCTTTGCAGTGTGGGAGTTCAAGCTGTGTGTGCTGAGTGTTTTCCAAACTAGGAACTGCTGTTTCTGCTGAGTGATCTGATTTATTTTGTTTCCCCACACAGCGTGAGTGCATCTCAGTCCATGTTGGTCAAGCAGGCGTGCAGATCGGCAATGCCTGCTGGGAGCTCTACTGCCTGGAGCATGGCATCCAGCCCAATGGGACCATGCCAAGTGATAAAACCATCGGTGGAGGCGACGATTCCTTTAACACGTTCTTCAGTGAGACCGGTGCAGGCAAGCACGTCCCTCGTGCTGTGTTTGTGGACCTTGAACCTGCAGTCATAGGTAAGTACAGTGACTTGTGCCAGGGACTGCAGAGCATGCTGTGCAATGTGATTAGCTTAGATGTTTTGTTGACTGAGGGATCCATTGGTCTAATCCTGCAAAAGGCTTTGTCACTTTGCATTTTTACTACGTAAAATTTGCTCACATCTTCCTAGTGATGGAAAATCTTTGCCTTTATGTTCATTGAGACTGGCAGATGAGTGCTCTGGAACTCCACAGTATTGCTTCTGCTGGCCTGTGGAATTAAGTAAGTTCTTGGAAGATGTCTTGTGCTTTTGCTATGGAAGGAACTGGTCAGAAGCTCCTTAAGGATATGGCAGAGTATGCACAACAATAAGAACCTTTCTGAAAGAAGTAATGGGTATCATTTAGCAGATTTCATGGCCCCAAACAATCTCCTCTCTGTAGCTTGAGATGCAGGGATTTCCAAACATGCACTTCAATTCCTGCTGCCTTACCTTTTAATAACCATCCACTTCTATCCAGAAAAATCACCCATATTCCAGCTTCTGGCAACACTGGCTCTTCAAATGTCCCAAGCATCAGCTACTCGCCAACCCCACATTCTGTGGTGTCTCACTGCCAGCCTGGTGTTAGCTTCCCAGTTTCACATGACCCTTGTGTCTTAGACCATGTTTTTGCTCTGAGCAGTGTGTGTGCCTGGAGTAGTTCTGCTGAAGCCAGGTTTGTGGCTGTCTTGCCTTGAGCAGTGATATGGAGGTCATAGAAGAGCAGGTCTGTGCCTGCACTTGTTAGCTGCTGTTTATCTTTCTGCAACATACAGGGAGTTGAGAAGGAGATGAGTGAACAGGCTTAGGCTGTTCCCTTTTACCCAAACTGTGGGTCTCCTGTAATTCTTTTTTCTTGCAGCAGACCAAACCATTTTCTTTAGCCAATGCAGTAGAACAGACCACCTGGAGGAGAGCAGGAAGCTGTTGGGCAGGTCCAGGCAGGGAGTGCTGGGCCAAGAGCTTTGGAATGAAGCAAAGCACCCTTGTTCTGATGCTGATATTCCCAGGGCCTGTGGCAGTTCTGGCTTTGTGGAGTCCTGGCTTTGTGGAGTCCTGTAGCTGTTGCTTCATCTTCTGCTGGCCAGGGGGTGGCTCTAAGCAACCAGAAAAGGCTGACAAATGAGGTGGAGGAGAGCAGGTGACAAAACTGCTCCCTTGTCTCTGGGGGTGAGGAGCTGCTGAGTCTTGGGATAAATAGTAAAAGGCAGGGCTCTAGCTTGGCTAGTGATGCAGATGCAGCGAGGGGGAAATGGGCAGAAGACTGTCTTGTGAAATACTTGGCAATGCTGAAGAAGTTAGGGCTTGTTACAGGTTACGTCACGTTTCTTTCTCAGGGCGGAAGCCCTCTTTCTTTATTTCTTTACTGACAGTTACTGATCCTTTTCCCTGGTTGTGGCCAATGTGATTCTTGTAGTATGTCCCTCTACACTGAGTTTATGAAAAAATACAATCTGTTGAATGTGTAGCAGCTCTGTAGCTGCTCTGAGTGTATGTGGGGATTTCTAGAACTTGCAGAGCCATGCTACTCTTGGTGACAGCAGCAGGACTGCAACATGTTCATACCAGCTCTGTGCTTGTGGTGGTAAAATGCCATACTTTCCACCAAGTAACAGGTCAGTAACATCTTTGGGCATCCAACACAAGTATCTTGAGAAGTACCTCAGATAGACTTAAAGCTGTGAAGCATAACATGTCTGGAGGAAGATGGGTTGACTTCTCCCCTAAACTAAGCTCTTTATTCCAACACTCAGTCTGATGACTCAACTCTGAGTTTTATTACTTCCCCAGGATTATCTTGACTCATGTTGCTCTTGCCAGCTGTTTTTGCTTTAGGGTCTGTTTTTTCCAGTTGAGTCAATTTTTTTATAATTTGGAGTGGTACTGTACAAAGTATAAGCCTGTCTTGAACAGTGGACTTCTCAAAGTGTGTGTTGTTTTGGTGCAGCATGGAAATATTTGAGTCCTGGGATGCAAACTGCAGTGGTAGCTGGTCAATATAAGTTGGTCCAAATAGTAACTGTTTTTAAATCTTGAGTTCTGCTTGCCTTTGTCTTGCTGACACTTTTTCAGATTAAGAATATATGCAAACTCCTGTAGTTAATAAAACTCTTCACTTTCTTTTTTTAGAGAACAGGTTTTAGAGAAAGGATGCAGTACTGCATTAGCATACTACTCCAGAACAGCTTCAGCTGAGACAGCTGTGCTGAGTGTCTTGGTGCCTCTGTGGCAGGACAGCTTTAGCCTGCTAGATGTAAGTTCATGTTTCTGGTAACTAGTGGAGATCATAAGGCTAAATCCACGCATCTGTAACTGAAGTGAGACGCATTGTGTTTATTGACAGGGCGTACGCGCTGGAGCTTACACCTCACTGTTGGTACATCCAAACATTTCTGCAAGAGCATCTCCTGTTCCTGTTGAACATTCTACTCTATCCTTGGTAGAAAGTACAGTTAAGGGGAAATAGGGGGTGAGGAAGCTGTTCAGGCCCTGGCTGCCCACAGCTGTGGAAGCAAAGCAACATCCTGGAGGAAAGTAAGAGGAAAGCTGTATTTCAGATGCTGATCTGCAAAGTGGGCCTTAAGTTGTGTTTAACTCTGGAAGAATGATGCTGCTGCAATTTGAGTTGGCTCTTGCATGTTAAGTATTTAAACTTGAATGTCAAATTGGACAGCTGCTTAAGCAGCAACTTCATCATTCTTAGTTATTCATCATGTAGGTGGTACTGAATATCATGTCACCTACTAATATATAGAAAACAAGGTTCAAACGTTTGGATGCCTTGTTCTGGACACCCTCAGGAGTTTGAAAAGCCTGGCCTAAGTAACAAACTACCTACTTAAAAATAATATCTTGTCTCCCCAGATGAAGTGAGGACTGGGACATACAGACAACTCTTTCATCCCGAGCAACTGATATCTGGTAAAGAAGATGCTGCAAATAACTATGCTCGAGGTCACTATACTGTTGGGAAAGAGATAATTGATCTTGTTCTAGAGCGGATCAGGAAACTGGTAAGGCTTTTCTTCACTGAAGGGTCATAAGCATCTTTATCCTGTTTTACAGCATTTAGAATTTGGGTTATCAAATATGTAAGCCTAGAGATTGTGCTTTTTGTGCTAGAGATTTGCTTTTTCATGGTAGGAGAATCTGTGGACTTAGTCTGCATCTGGTTTTATTAGCCAGCTGGGAATGGTTGGATTATTCCTGTCAGATATTACTTTCAATTGGCTTAAAATGCTGATGAGGCACCCAAAACTTCATAGTTTGATGTTGAAAGCCAGGACTGAGCATTAAGATTTGCCTAGTTCCTGCTGGAAAAGGATTGGTTGCAGCTTGCGTAAGGAAGTTTAAATAGGAGTGTTTGATTCCGTGGCTTAGACTTCTGTTGCATCCCCTGCTTTTATAATTTCTGAATTAATTCTATGGTAATAAAAGTAGAAACAGGAATATCTCAGGCTCCCTGGTCCTTTGATCATATGGCAGATGTCAGCTAAGAAGGTTAAACTGCCCTTTTTAGGGCTGCTGAGCAAGTTTTGTGTCTGAGGTAAGGAATTGGTGTTTCACACACAAATCTGGGGTGTACCTGTGTGCTGTAACAGGGAATACTGAAAGTCTTCCTAAAGACTACACCTGCAGATGAAAAGTGGGATCATTTACAACACTCAGCTGCTGCTGTCTCTAAAGCTCAGTTTGCAGCAGGCTGCACTTTGATGTAAAAAAACATGGTTGTAATACCCTTCTCCAAGCTCTTGGAAGTTCCTGTCAGTCCTGGGAATCAAGCAAAGCATCCTGTGGCAATTCTGAGGAGAATGCAGCCCAGTGTCATCTTCTGAGTAGACTAATCTGGAATAGCAGCGTAATAAATCTTGACAGCTCACTTCCCCACATGGACTTACGTGCAACTCCTACAGGATTGCAGCAGTAGTTCTGGGACAGGGGATTGCTCCATTTCTGTGTGGGTAGAGAATGTCAAATCAGGAATAGCTGTTTGGCCATTGTGAATGGCCTCAGCCTGAGAATTAGGTAGGGTAGGAGAAATTTTGAAGCAGTAATTTTAAGTGGAGAGGTCACACTCATGTAGGAGGTTTAAAATAGCCATGAATACAGTGGGGCTTAAGGGGTACCTCCTTGATTATTACTGCTAACTGAATTCACTGTTACTTCCCTGCACCTAGAACTCTGTCAGAACTGAGATCATAGGATGTTAGGGGTTGGAAGGGACCCAAAGAGATCATAGAGTCCAACTCCCCTGCCAGAGCAGGGGGTTGTTTTAGTTGTTTTGGGACAAAACTATGTCTCCATGGTTGTTGACACATGTTTTTTCTCTTTCAGTCTGACCAGTGCACTGGCTTGCAGGGTTTCCTGATTTTCCACAGCTTTGGGGGCGGCACTGGCTCAGGTTTTACTTCTCTGCTTATGGAGCGCCTGTCAGTGGACTATGGGAAAAAATCCAAACTGGAATTTGCCATCTACCCCGCACCACAGGTCTCGACAGCTGTTGTTGAGCCATATAACTCCATCCTGACTACCCACACCACGCTGGAGCATTCCGACTGTGCCTTTATGGTTGACAATGAGGCCATTTATGATATTTGCCGTAGGAACCTGGACATTGAACGCCCAACCTACACCAATCTCAATCGCCTCATTGGTCAGATAGTCTCTTCCATCACTGCTTCCCTCAGATTCGATGGTGCCTTAAATGTGGATCTTACTGAATTTCAAACCAACTTGGTGCCTTACCCTCGTATCCACTTCCCACTGGTAACATACTCACCAATTATTTCGGCGGAGAAAGCTTATCATGAGCAGCTCTCTGTGTCAGAGATAACTAACGCTTGCTTTGAGCCATCCAACCAGATGGTGAAGTGTGACCCTCGCCACGGCAAGTACATGGCCTGCTGCATGCTTTATCGGGGTGATGTTGTCCCTAAGGATGTCAACGCTGCTATAGCTGCCATCAAAACCAAGCGTACAATCCAATTTGTGGACTGGTGCCCTACTGGTTTTAAGGTAAGTCTGTTACATCTGTTTGCTGCAAACTTAGGAAGTAGATTTTTCTTGGAGATGGGTCATGCTGACTATGCTGGTCAGATCTGGGAAAAATTTTAATCTCAATAAGCAAATTGCTGATGGGCTGAAAAACAACAGGGAGGACTAACTGACCACTTTCAGGTTAAACAGGTGGAAAAGAGAACTGAACGGGGGAAAGCAACTAACGTTTGAGGCTGTACAAAGCAGTAGGGAGTAATAAGACCTTTTAAAAGAAGTTACAGCTCTGTAAACTGCCCCCAGGGGAACAGAACCCAGCCCTTTGAGGCAGTGAGGTGACAACTTCCCTTTCTCCAGAGACTTCTCTTCAGTCTGTCTGCCCATGTCAGGGTTGGTCCAATGGACTGCTGTCCCATCAACTGCTCCAACATAGTCATGGCAGCAATGTCATGGCTGCCCTTTAAGAACTTGGTGTCTGCCCCTACTGGCTCTGTTCCATGCTAGCCTCAGGCTTGCTGAGTACCAGACCATCTCATTCACCACCACCCTTCACTGTGTTCTGAGATGATAACTGCCCCATAAGTCTTCCTCCTTCTGTCATGGAGCCGAGATTGACATCACTGTCTTCCCCCATTTCCAAATAAAAATGAGAATTTCAAAAACAACCCCAGAAAACTCCAAAGCAAATGAACAATTGGTCCCTAAAACCTGTGAGCCAGAGGTGGGTTCTGCCTGGAGCTGTGGTGTGTTTTCCTCTGGTTTCCTGAAACTTCCTAGAGGTGCCATTTTAGGCCTATTCCTATTACCTGGGACCCAGACTGGCTCAAACTGTGACTGATGGCATGTGAGTATCCAATTTGTGTTTTGAGAAATGGGAGACTTGGGCTCTTAGACAGAGCTGCTCTCTTGGGAGTGAAACCTCTCATTCAGCTACTGTCTGAATTTGTTTTATTCACTGTCAAATGGCACAAAGCAGTTTATGGTCTCTTCTTTGCATGTAGGTTGGCATCAACTACCAACCACCGACAGTGGTTCCTGGTGGTGACCTGGCCAAGGTGCAGCGAGCAGTCTGCATGCTGAGCAACACAACTGCAATTGCTGAGGCATGGGCTCGTCTTGACCACAAGTTTGATCTGATGTATGCCAAACGTGCCTTTGTTCACTGGTATGTTGGAGAAGGGATGGAGGAGGGAGAGTTCTCAGAGGCTCGGGAAGATTTGGCTGCACTTGAGAAAGATTATGAAGAAGTGGGCACAGACTCAGTGGATGGAGAAGATGAAGGTGAAGAGTATTAAACAAGAAAAGTGAATTGCAAATCTTTTACTGCCTCTCCACTAGCAGTGTAAATCATGTCAAATAATTGGAATAAACATCTTTAAATCAAGACATTTGCTAGTGTCCAAACACCATGTGCGCACACTGTGTATATAAGTAGTCACTCCAGGAGATGGAATTTCTTTTGGAGAAAGCTGAATAATGAAACTGTAGTTGATGTCCTCAGGGCACTGCTGTTTGAAGAGCTGATGGTGAATGTTTGACCCCTGAACGCAAGACCAGAATGTACTTGAGCATCAGCAGGGGCTGCAAGGGTAGTTATCCTTTGCTTTTTTGCTTTTGATGCTCTAAAGGTAAAGTCACGGGAGACAAGAACCTTGTATAACCCTTTAGAAAAGATGCAGTGCCTTTAAAACTGAAGTCTATTTAAGATAGGTTTCTTTTATCTTTAGCATGGATCAGTAACTTGGATGCAATAACCTGGAGGGAATTGAGATGTCTGGAAAGGGTGTGCCTGGGGAACCAGCTGCTGCTCTGCCAAAACCTGCAGTGGTTGCCCTGGTGTGCCTCTGTCCTCCCACAAAAGGGGCAGCAGTTCCTGTTCGCAGTTTTCTGTGGGTTTGGTCTCTCACCTGAAGCTATCTGGAGCAAAACACCCTGGTTGGTTGGCAATGGTTAAACACTGGTTTCCCCTAAAACATTTGTTTTTGCAGAAGCAATTAGTCCATGGGCTCAGATAGGCAAATTCTTCAGCCTTCTGTGTTAGCTGATGTAACAGGAGAGGATTTGGCTAAGCAGGTTGTCTTCAGCTGTGGCAGCCTCTGCCCGAAACCTATGTGGGGGCCTGGGGGGACACAGCAGTGGTCACAGGACTGAGTAACATGATGGTTTCTTCCTCTGTCTTGGAGCCAGATGACTGAGGAATCTCTGCCACAGAAGTAGCAAAGTTGGAATAGTCAAGTATGGAAGGTGACAACTGAATGCTGAAGGTGATCATAGGATACCAAAGTCTGACTCCCAAAACCTGAGTTAGGACAGTAAGGCTATTTCAACCCTATTTATAGTCCTTCTGATTTAACAGCAGGTGCCAAGTCTGGAGGCTCTTAGATGAAGGCATATGTATGTACTCAGCAGGAGCCTTGGCAGGAGTAGGAAAAATTCCTTCTGTGTGTGTGGACATTACAGTACTGGGGTACTGCTGCATGTTTGACATGTGGGAACCTTTCCCTAACCTGAGTTTTAACTGGGATGTACTTGTTTTAGATGGGGGAATTGCTTAATTTACATTAATGGGCTGCTGCTCTTGATGGGAGATCTAACAATAGCCTGCCCTGTAAGGGCTGACCAGTGATTTGCTTAGGCTGAAAGCCCGCTGTCCTTGATTACTGTTCATGCCCTTGGGTAGAATCTGAGTTGAAATTAATCCAGCTCACTGGAGATGGAAGTTACCCCATTTAGTAGATGGGGAGAACTGTCATAAGGCCTTATCTTAGATGAACACCTCACGCTGCCTTGTCAGCTGTTGTCTTCTGCAGTGCTGTGTAGTGGTGGCTTTATGTTCCAGGGTAGACATCAGTGTAGAGAATTTAAAGTCCTGCTTGTGAACTTATTTTCCTACTTACTGAATGATTAGCAAATGTGCTGGGCATAACCCAAGAGACATTGCATTGACTTCATTTTGGTGTCTGCATTTGGATTTCTAATGTGATGGCAGTGCCTGCAGGAGGAATATGCAAAGGACCTTTCCATGCCTTGCAGGTGTCTGAATCTGTAGAGGGAAATCTTGTACTCGTGGCAGATGGGTGGCCACCAGTGCCATGCCCAGTTTCCTTTAAAAGTTGTGTGGTGGAGCAGTGGGTTTCGAAACTGGCAGTGTGATGCTTTACCAGTGATTTGCCTCTTCTCTCTGCAACTCTTGTTATTTGATGCTGGCACACTGCTTCCTGCTAATTCTCTATGGTTTTTAACTGTACCTGTGGTCTTCCCTCTTTTAGGGCACTGCTGCTAATGCAGTGGGAACTGGTTTGCAGTGTCAGGCTGCTGTGTCTGGACAGGCACAGTGATGATGTGTGCAGGGCATGGCACTCTGCAGCATCTCTGGAAAAGGCCTGTGCATAGTGAATGCTGAATTCTTTCAAAAACAGGGCTGCCTAGGGACTCTTGCTCAGTGGGTGCATTGGATCTGAGATGCATAATGCTTTTAATTTTTAAAAGTAACATGTGGTGCTGCTTTGAGAAGATGCTGAACTGAAACACTGCAGGGTCCACTGGCAGAAAATGTTTGACAGGAGGTGCTGTGCCGCTTCTCAGCCATTGGACTGATCTGAAAACATGTTCAGGAGCCTCAGCCTACCTCATACTCAACTTTTATATTATTACTAAGAGACAGTTGTGTTAGCTGGTGGGCAGGTGGCTCTGTGTGGGCATTCTTAACAGTGAGCTGAGCTAAGATGGTGTTTGTCTCGTATACACAGCCAACATAATTATAACAGGAAAATCCTGCTGAAACTGCTCTTGCTTCAGCTGGCTGCAAACATCCTTGAACATGTTCTAATTACAAGCTGTACGGCTGAATTAACATGGGTGGTTCATCTGCTCCTGAAATGTAGGGGAGATCCTACATTGAATTAAAAATTGAGTGAAAGTGAATACCTGTAACTTTCAGAGGCTAAAATAAGCTGTCACTTAAAAGAAAGTGCTTCCTTGCACTGTGCTGGAAGCCTTCCTTGATTCTAGCCTTGGTAAGAAGGTCCCATGCTTCTGCTTTGTAGAGGCCTGTGCCTGTCTGTGTGGGCATCATCTAGTGGTAGCTAAATATATCTTTACCTGTGGTGGTGACACAGCTTTCTCCGGTATTGAGATTGTCAATTAATAGCTAATCACCTGATGGAGAGTAACCTCTGACTCATTAAGTGGAGGAGGAGGAAGTGAGCTGGAGCCTGTGGCAGATTGGCATGAACTAGTTGTAAATTGCACGTCTTATCTGTGAGATCTGCTCTGGGATGGTTCTGGGGCTATTCCAGGGGAATGCAGTGGAGCAGAATCTCATCCCCACCCACTCTACCCTATGAATAAGCAATGGCAATGCCTTTGATGTGTTAATGTCTGTTATATATAATGATGTATGTTTTTAATTTCTATAGTAAGCAAGCCGTGGCGTAATTGTCTGACAAACCGCTCTGTCTGGCTTAGCTTTACGGACAGTCCGGGTAACAAACCTGCAGCTGCATATCCTGCCTCCTTCCCACAGAGCAAATGTTTCTCACATAAAATCCAGAAAGGGCTTTTGAGCTTTAGTTACCTTGAACCCTGTCAGACAGGAGACATCTGCCCTAGCAGCCAGCTGCTGAGAAGCACAAACTTGTTTAGGAGAGCACAACTCTTTGGAGTTAGAATTGATGAGATTTTAATGGTAAATAGTGGTCTAGCTTCATTATTTTGAAGAGAAAAGTAGATGTAAATCACAAACTACACTGCTTTTGGCAGTGTTTTAGGAAAATAGAAAGTGTTGCCTGAAGAAAATGGATACTCTGTCCAGGTAGCAGAGATTCTCTGGCTTTCACTGTGGAGAAAGGAAGAAGTTTAGTAGTGAGGAGTCAGCAAATGATGTCTCATGGGCAGTTCCAAAATACAATAGGGTAACAACTCTGGATTTTAATTACTTTGGCCCCAGTGCTGTTTAAAATATTTATTGGTGCATGGACAGTGGCAGTGAGTGCACCTGCAGCAGCTTTGCTGGTGATACTGGACTCTGTGGGGTGGAGGGCAGGGAGACTATACAGAGCAACTTGGATGGGCTTGAGAACTGGGTCTGAGCAAACTGCATGAGGTTCAACAAGCCCAAGTGCAGGGTCCTACACCTGGGTTGGGGTAATCCCAGGCACAAATCCATGCTGGATTGTGAATGGATTGAGAACAGCCCTGAGGAGCACTTGGGGTGTTAGTACACATGAAACTCAACATGAGCTGGCAGTGTGAGGGCAGCCCAGAAAGCCAACAGGACCCTGGGCTGGATCAAAAGAAATGTGACTGACACTTCAAGTGTGGTGGTTCTGCTCATCTACTCTGCTCTTGTGAGACCTCACCTGGAGCAGTGCATCCAATTTGGGAGCCCCCAATATGAGGACATTGAACTGTTGGAGCAAGTCCAGAAAAGGCTGATCGGAGAGGTGGAACAGGGCTCCTGTGAAGACAGGCTGAGGGAGTTGGGGCTGCTCAGCCTGGAGAAGAGAAGGCTCAGGGGGACCCTGTAGCAATCTTGCAGTCCCTGAAGGGACTACAGAAAGCTGGGGAGGGACTTTTTTCTGAGGGACTCTGGTGATAGGACAAGGGGGTTGAGCTCAAGCTAAAAAGAGGGATGATACAGAATTGATCCTGGGAAGAGATTCTGGCCTTTGAGGGGGCTGAGGCCCTGGAACAGGTTGCGCAGGGAAGTTGTGGCTGTTCATCCCTGGCAGTGTCTAAGGCCAGGTTGGATGTGGGTCTGGGCAACCTGGTCTAGTGGGAGGTGTTGCTGCCTGTGGCAGGGGGTTGGCATTGGGTGAGCTCTGAGCTCCCTTCCTAAGCCAGTTTGATTCTATTTTGCAGTTTTGATTTTAGTCTTTTTTTTTACGTGTTTGTAGCTGAATTCACATTCCTTTCATAAGACTTGGACGTTTGGGACTAAAAATCAGCCAGGGTACTAAGTTGAGAGCTGCCACATCTTGTATGGAACTGAACTACCAAAGGTTGGGAGAGCACAGAGGAAGCATAACTGAAGATCGTGTCAAGATACTGGATTAGGTGACTCTTGATCTCACCGGTTCTCATGTCTATAAGGAAATACTTGGAAAGAAGGGATGATTTCTAATTAAACTCTGACAATAGGGACTGGGCTATAAACAAACTTGGTGATGAAGAGCAGTTTTGGCCATGTGGCAGGACTGCACTGGAAGTGCTGTAGGGTTTTTCTGTGCATGTTGGCGAGGTGCTAATGATTAATCCTTTTCCTTTATCTTGGTCAGGACTAGAAGTAGAACGAACAATGTAACTGCCAGACTGTGCAAAGACTTTGATCTACAGATTTTTTTCTAGAAGTGGGGCAAAAGGATTAAATACTTGTAGTCTCAACTGACTTGTTAATGGTGAGGGTGAGAGCATGGTGATGGGAGAAATTACAGGAGGTGCTGTCTGACAAAAAGTCTGAGAAATACCAGGAGACTAAAGAAAAAACCAAAAAGGGTAAGAATCACACATGAAGTGGTGCCTTCTGTGGAGTTTTTCAGTGAATTGAGTCAGTTAAAACCCAGTCTCTTTAGCTTCAGATGCCCTGTCATGAACTTCCCCAAGACCTCACTTTGTATGAGCACCTTCCTGTGACATAAACCACAGGAAGTTCTTAGTTCTTGGGGTACTGTCCTCTTCCTTAGTGAATACCAAGCTGTGAAGACTGCTTTCAGCCATGTGTTCTGCAGTGTCTCTGCAGCGTTGTGTTATTGTCCCATATTTGTGTCAACAGCTTGGAGTACTTGGGTATGAAAGTTAATTCTTCTTTTCAGTTGCTTAGTGGGAAATAGCAGTTGTAGCTAGGAAATGTGAAGGTAGGAAGCATCTCAGGAGGTACTTTTTTCTAGGACTTTATGTAGATGGTTAGAACTGCAGGAAACTTTAGGGAGTCTTCACTAAATGGCTCCTTCCTGAAAAAGGAAGGGCATCTTAGTCCCTTTAAATGAAACCCTGAACCCCTGAGATGAGCCAGTTTTGCCTTAAGATCTACCTCAGGCTTCCTATGAGACACCAGGGTTTGTGTGAGTGGTTTCTCAGTTTTGGCCCCTCATGTGCAACAGTAATTTGTCAGCAGCAAAGCTGAGCAGCTTCTGAGGCTGAAGGAGGAACAGGGGATTACGTGGTTTCTTGTGGGGCCCTTTCTTGAGGGAAAGACAGGAATCTTTACACTCACTGGGACTAGAGAACAGACAGTCATGGAGAAGTTTGAAAACCTTTTTTAAGAGTACTTCATGGGCTTGAGTTTGTGCCTCTATAAACCTCATCACCTCATGAGCTTTGGAAAGGCTGTCCCCAATGTGCTGCATATTAGCCCTGCTTTGGTGTTTCTCCCACTTCAGCCTTGTTACATTTTGGAAGTGATGGACTAGCAGTTTAGTTGCTATTGCACTACCCTAAGGGTCTGTTTGCAGTTCTTCCCAGAGAGCTGCAGTTCTATCTCAAATAATTCAGGGATTAAATGGTGCATGGAGCAGACAGCAGGCTTTGGCAGGTCATAACCCCCCCCCGGACTGTGTCCCTGTGTTTGGTGGGCAAGAGTCAGTTTTCCAAACATTTTATCTGGAAGTGAGGTACCCGTAGTCTCAGCTGAGATTCTTTGCAGTATCATAAGAGTTGTGTCAAAGGGATCAGGGCAAAGAAAGCAGAGACTAGGGCTTCTTCCATCTCTTCCAGATGCTACAGTCAGAAGTAAATAATACTTGGTGGGTGATGAAGGCCTTGGGTCCAGAGCTATGTTTTTAACTTCTGTAGGCTTGAACTGGGACAAATTCCTCTGTCCAGAATGGCTCAAACTTTTTGAGACTCAGTCCTGACCCTGCAGTTTTAATCCATTGCTTTGGTGGATTCCTCTAAGACAATGACCTCTTCAGGTTCCTTTTCCAGGGGCGGCTGCTGTGAATGCCTCGCTGTAGTGTTCAGATGAGGGGTGAATTCCAAGCGATGATATTCAAGGAAGTTGCCAAGACCTAAAGCATCTTTGTTGCTTTTTCTTTTGTTAGAGCTCCGGCTACAACTGTCAAATGTGTTTCAGTCTTACATCACTGCCACTTGCAAAAGCAATGTGTCAGGTGGTTATCCTGGCAATGCAGGGCTTTGTGGCTTTTCAGTTATTTCCAAACTCTGTTTGTAGAAGCTGCCGTGGGTGACTGTTGCTGGCACATGTTGTCTGAGACACTGCTGTTCCATTTGGAGCCTGGCACTGTTTTACTACAGTTCTGGAGCTCATTGTGGACAGTTGTGCACAAGTTGTCAAGGCTGTCTGTGCAGCTCCTTTCAATTTTGAGTCTATAGCTGCTGTTGAACCAGTGATAAGTGCTGGCTGGCTATGGCTGTCCTGGTCCTCCCTCTTCTCTCACCCATGTGGGCAGTTTTGTTCCTGCACTGCCTCTTTGTGTTGAATTGGTAAAACCCCTTATCCCTTTTGTGGGAGGAAGGGTATCATTGTCATTTGCTGTCATGAGCTGAGATGGCTCAGGGTAGGATCTGCCGTACTGGGGGTCAGCTGCAGCTACTGTTGAACTACAGGCTCAACTGTTTCCTGCTGACAGGGACAAAATGGTCTCTGCCTTTGTTCTTCACAAGTTGATGTGAAGGTACAGAAGTGTCCCAGGCACTTCTGCAAAGATATTATAGAACAGTTTCTGTGGTTGTCCACAAATGCTTTTGAAAATTGTGTTAATGGTTTGCAGTGAGCACACATGGCACCCAGTAACAGTTTCCTTTTCACTCACTTCTCTGGTAATTCAGGTGACAGTGACTGGCAGTTAACATGCAGAGTACTCTGCTGGTTCTTGTTTTACTCTTTGCTGTGTGTTTAATGTTTATCTTCCTCTCTCTGTTTTCAAATTTGCTGCCTGTTTCTGTACTTGTTCACTGCTGTTGCAGATATCAACAGTGTGTTCAGGCTCCAGCTTTGTCTATTACAGCATATGTGCACTGGCTTCATTATCTCCACTGCCTACAAGCATTTAATATCTAGTAAGTGTGTCTGCATGTGTTAGATTTGCCTGGGGAGGCTGAGTGGGGCAGCTTGACTGCTGTGGATTTAGACCTTGTTTACTTTTAATCAAAAGTATTAAATATGTTGGTTATTGCAGACACTTCTCTAAAGAACCTACGTGCTGATACACCCATTGTTTTGCTAATTGTAGGCAGTGGCAGATGAAGAGCAGCCCTTGTTACACTCGTGGTCACTAGAAAGCTTTTCTTGTTTGGTCTTGTACTTCCTTGCAAAAGACGCTCTACATTCCATCGGAGACTGAAACCTGTACGTCACCAGATGTGTGTGGTTACAGACAGGAACACCGCAGAAATCCCTCAGAACTCGGTGTGTTTTGAGGGCCTGACTTCTGTCTATTGTGGTGGCCCACTGGCTGTAGAGTTGCTGCATTCTTTCCATTGCCAGGCTCTTTAATCACACTCTTTCCCCTCTGAACACCTTCTGGCTCCCCAGCTAGTTTTAAACCTGAGTGTCCTCTGCCAGGTTCTGGATCCCTTTGCCTTGTCAGAGGATTCACACAAGTTCTTACAACCTTTGCTAACGCTGTCACCTTTGTCATCAGTATCATTTGAAATATTTTCCCTGCCTTAATTCATGTTGCTATTCTGTATTCTCCAGAGTACCTGAGTGATCTGCAACTATTTCTGTATCTTTAAAACTTTTCTAGAAGCAGTTTTGCCATGGCTCTTTCAGGGAAGGGTAGCAGTTCAGCTATCGCCTTCTGACTCCTTGTCTCTTCAGTCTTGGACTGGAAGACTTTAGTGTATTTTAAGTGACCCACAAGGGTTTAGATGATATAGTTAATTGCTGTTCAAAATATCAAAAAAGCTTGTTGGGGGTATGTTGAGGTTGGGTAGATTTTCAGCTGCATATTTGAACTAGAGGTGTAAATCCTCTCTGAATGCAGCTGCAGGTGACCCAAGGATAAAGATCCCCTGGATCCTGTGCTATTGCACCAGCCATTGATGTCTCCTTATTGCTTCTTTAATGTTACCCTTTAAGTGTCTAAAAGCAAGGGCATCCTGGAACATATGTCTGGGTAATGAAAGGGATTTCAGCTGTAGTAGAGGCAGGAAGCTTGACCTGAAGAAAGATTTGATAATTAAGTATTTTCTACAAAACCAGCTTCTGCTTGGGCCTGTGTTGTGTCACTGCCTTGTGGAGAGGAGGGTGTTGGGTTCATCTGCAGTGGTGTGGTGTGTCACCACATTGTGGTAGCAGGCTGTGCACAACTGGCAGGACAGACAGGCTCAGTTTGTTTTTTGTAGTGCTGTTTCTGCTCACCCTGTGCTGAGGTCAGATACCTTGGGGGAACAGCTGTGATGGTACTTTGTTTCAGTGCAGCAGAGGGTTTTGAGATGGAGAAACTGAAATAGCCTTTCTGAAATAGTTCTAAGAAAGATGCTTTGTGGTTTAATGCATCATGGCAAATTGTGTTTCTCAAGGTGCTTTGTTGTTGTGTGGGGTTCACTTTCCCAGGTATTGAGGCTGAGCTGAGCTAGTAACTCAGCTGGTGCAGAGAAGTCAGGGGATTTCAGGGTGAGGTTACTGTGACCTATTTTAGGCACCTGCTTTAAGATAATCAGCCCTAAAGCCTCACCCTCACTGGCTGCCCAAGTGCACTGATGACTGGTCCCTGTCAGCTTCCACAGCTGGCTGGCTGGATCCCACCCCTCTGCATGTCCTACCTGGAAGCAGGTTGTGTCCCACACTGGTGCCACTTGCTATCAGCAGCTGAAGAGAAGAGCCTGAATTTGTTGAGCGTGAGTCAGCAGCTGCCTGAGAGCGAGGTGAGGCATGTGAAACAGCACCTCTGCTCTGCCTTTCCAGCACTTCTTACGGCTGTGGTTTGCTTATCCTTGTTCTTCTGGCAGTCTGGCCAGGGATTTGAAGTAAGACTTTACTCAGCCTTTAATCGTAGCTAATGACAGGGTATGGGACTTTTAAGGATTTTATTAATAAAAGCAATGCTGATGGCAGTTGCACAACTGCAGAGGAGTTTCCATGTTTGAGCCAGTGGTGTTTTAGTCCCCCACATCCTTACCAGCTGTTCTTACCTGTCTATTGACATAGTACCTGCCGGGAGCTGTGTGCATCTGTGGGACTTGCCTGCTCAGCCATCTCAGTTCTAGCCCACAGGTGAGGCTCAGATTTCCTCGTACCCCTTCATTGTGATTGTGGCCCCTCCATGTGGTTTCCTGTAGCTAACATCCTCTGCCTGCTGCCTGAAGAGTTAAGGGCTAGTGGTGCTCGTTAGGCTTCCCCAGGGCACAGGACACATCACGGAGCTGTGGAGCCAGGGCAGTGGTATAGAGAGGGGCTTCTGTTGGGAAGGCAAATGTGTTCCAGGGCCTCAGAGTACCCAAACCAGTACCCAAACTTGCCAGCAAAGTACTGAATTCTCCATCTAAGAGTGCTCCTGCTGAAGCTCATTAGCCAGGACACAGCGTGAGACAGTCCAGGCATCAAAGCTCAAGTCACTGGGATGTCTGTGAGCTGGCAGCTGTAGGTTATAAAATGTCTGTAGCCTGGTGTGTCTGAACACCCTGCATTGCTAACCAGGATTGTGGGACTGCAGCAGCCTCACACCATTAGTCTTTTTTCTCAAGGACTGAAAGGCATTGACATCTGTGGGAGCAGCTGGGTGTTGGGAACATATAAAACCCTTTTCCAGCCTTGGTGACGAAAGTCAAAGACTGCTTTGCAGGTTTGCACAAGCTGCTGGTTTGCCCAGGAAAACTGGTTTGGTTTGATCCGTCATAAATTCTGCTTACTAAATCTGTTTGTTCTCAGGAACCTATTTTCTTACAGAGCTCAGAGGCTCTGCATGCTTCCCTCCATGCCCTGTGCTGTGATGAGCTAAATACACAGGATTTTAATTAGCCTGATGAGTGCTTTGACTTCAGTGAAGTATTTGGTGCCAGTTGTCCCTGGACATGGAAGTCTAAAACATGGACTCTCATGGGCAGAATCTCCTCCAGTTTGCATCTGAGTAATTCTGAGGTGAAGCCTGTGTAACACCAGCACTTTGAGTGCCACTGCTTGTAGAACCTCTGGGAACAGGCTGATCAGCTTTTCCAGTGTCTGAAGTGCAGATGCCATCTTCTTGCTTGGAGGCCCAGGTCATGGTCTTTCCTGAAGCTCATCCCAGTGTTCCTGTTGTCCCAGGGTGCTGCAAACCAGTATTTGGTGGGTGCCAGAAGAGCTGGCTGCAGTTAAAGCTCTGGCTGTGTTAGAGTTAAACTGAGCAGGCTCCAGACTACTGGGATGAGAGGAGTCCACTCCTGACTGAGCCCTGCTGCTGCCCTGGGGACTATTTGCAATGCTGGGATGTGAGTCAAAGGTACTGAGTATCGTCTGAATGAATGCTGACCTCACTAGAATTACTCTGCTTTAACTGGTACCCAGCCTTTGTCTGAAAAGGAAAGTTGTCTGGGGTAGCATAAACAGTAGAAAAGCAAAACAGAGGGGGGAAAAAAATCTGTGCAAGTCAGATCTATTGATGAAGTCAACTTCAGGAACAAGATGCTCCTAACAGACAGTGGCGAAAGCAGAAGAGTGAAAGGGAGACTGCACTGGTATGAAAATTCAACATATGGTTCCTATCCAAGGAAACACAAGATAGGATGAGCTGAATATCCCTATGGTTGACAGGACTTCTGTGAACAAAAGGTGTGTGAAGAAAGCTCTGCTGAAACCATCCAGAAAGGGGCTTTGCTCGTGTGTTGTTCTGGACAGGTGCTTGGTACAGAGCTCATAACTACCCACAGGACAAGGTACAATGGGGTGAGGATGGAGAAACTGCCAAGGCAGAATCCCTGACCCAGTGAGGGGGACTCTGCTTCACTCAGAGGCATTGGCAAGCCTCACTTTGGGCCAACCTGAGCCCTTGTTTCTGGATGGCTCTGCTAGGTCAGTGCCAGGACAGCAGCTGCCTGGGGTGTAATCCTGATCTACAGTAAGTGGGGAGGTTCTGCTCACTGGGAACAAATCTAACAGCTTTTGAATAAAGTCTGTCTAATGAAAGGTTTTAATTAATGACAGTCAACCAAACCATGCAAGACTGTCTGTATTCACATTCCAGCTGAGTGGAACATGCTTTCCTTTCTGTGCATCTGAGGGCTGGGGGATTAATCGCAGAACCCAGAGCCATGTATTTCTGTGCCCGACAGCACTGTGCCATGTTAATCTCCTGAATGCACTGAACACTGCAGATGTCACAGCAAGAGGACGTGGGAGAAGGCAGCGTGCACAAATACATGCTGGTGAGGATGAAGTGTTTACTTCAGCAGGTAGCAAGGTGGAAAAACAAGTAAGATAGGCAACAATTAAGCCCTGGAAGGTTTTATGTAGCCTAAAACTCCCATCTTAGCCAGACCTGAGCCACCTTGCCCTCCACTCAAGGCACCTGCTTCTTTTCCTTGTATTATCTCTTGATCACTTTGCTGTGCTTGTATCTAGATCTTTGCACCAAGGGCTTTTGCTCCTCCCAGCTGTGTCCGGAGTGTTTTCCTATCAGAGTCCCCTGAGAGAGGCCTTTGTGTGTGACTGTGGGCAGAAATGGTGTTGCTAAACAAGCTCTTTTCAGCTCTGATGGAACAGGTCCTCAGGGATTTATTACAAAAAAGACTTTATTTACTATATGCCAGAAATGTTTCTCCATCCTTGATGCTCTCAGTACCACATTCACAAAGGTTATACTGCTCCAAGTATTCTCTGCATCAGAGAGTCTTGAGTTTGGTGTGACGCAGAGCAGCGGTTCCAATGTGACTAAGCAGCTTTGTTTTTTTCCTGGATTGTAGTAGGTGATTTATACTGAAGGCTGCCTTAATGTGAAATAATTAATGTGAAAAATAACCTTTAAGGTCCAGTGTAAAGTTAGGGTTGAGTGTGAGTTAGAAGTTATGGTCTGCTTTACAGGGTTTAAGATTTTTGTTGAAACTTGATGCTGCTTTTGTAGAAGGAAGTGGATTCAGTGACCAGGTCAGGTGCAGACAAAATACATGGCAGGAGCCTTTTCCTAAAGTTCGTGGAAAGCAGAGATGCTTCCAATGGTCAGTCTCTCAGAACCTGAGCCTGGCAACTGCCTCATCAGAGGGCAACTCCCAGCAAGGAAGAGCTCAGCCCTTAGTGCTGGCACCCACAGCCCAGCTGAGACCCAGTACCAGCCCATTGTGTGTGGGGTGGGCCTGGTGCAGGTGCCATGCCTGTGCCTGAGTTCAGGTGACCAACCATCCTGTGCATCACCCATGGCTGTGCAGCCAGGAGGGCTCCTGCCATAGCTCAGAGGCATCCTTTCCAGTTACTTTTCGTCCATTTCTAACTGAGAGGAAAAGTCTCAGTTCCAGTTGGAACTGAGTGCTCCCCATTTAACCTCTCTTAAGGGGTTAACATTTAACATCTCTTAACAGTGGCAGATGAGCTGCTGTTTCTTCCTGCTGCTGATGGTTCCAGGTGCAGGTGCCTGTGGTAGGGGAACCAGGGATGGCTCTGCTGGGGCTTTATGCTGCAGATTTGGCCTGTGGAACCGGTCGAGGGCCTGGGGCTGACCCTCCTGCGCCTGTAGACTCCTCAGCGACAGTCCTAAGGCCATGTGGAGCGTTTATGTTCAGTTTTATTCAGTATTTGATGTCAAAAAGGGGAGTTTTTTATTAAACGTGATTCCGGCAGTGTGAGGACATGCTCTGTGCTGTTATGGGGCCAGGATTTGTGGTGACGATGGGGTCCACCTGTCCCAGGCTCAGCTCTGGAACAGCAAATGGCGGCGCCGGGGCGGAGCGGCTGGAGGGGGCGAGGCCTGTCGCCACGCACGTGCGCTACGTGCGGCTGCTACTGCAGCGGAGCCTCCCCTCCCCCCGCCCCGGGCCGCGGTGTGGGGGCGGATCTATTGGAGATCTTCCTTCTCTCCCAGTGCCGTTAACGGGAGACAGCGAGGACCTCGCCGTGACCCCGGGGAAGGTGGAGCCCCGGTAACCGCCGCTGCTGCGCGGAGCTGGAGGGGTACATCCGCGTTCCCCCTCAGCCCTGTTACCGGCGGTGGGGTCTGTCCGTGTAGGTCGTGGAGGCTCCGCGGTGCCCCCGGACGGTGGCAGGACAATGGCCTCGGCCGCCCCCCAACCCCTCCCCTCGGTCCGCGGAACAAAAGGGGCGGCCCGGGGCTGCCCCAGACAATGAGGCCGCGCGCAGCCCCAAGCCCTGCCTCTCCGTGACGCGGCCGAGGCCCCGCCAATGGCGGGGCGCGGAGAGGCTCTTTAAAAAAAGTAGTGCCGGCTGCCGTTGGCTGTCAGCTGGCGTGGATACCTCCGCGCATGTAAACAGAGCGGTGTAGGCACTGCTGCCCTGTGCGCCGCCGCGGAGCAGCTTAGCGGGCATAGGGCGCGCTGGGAAGGGGCGCACAGAGTTAACGCCGCGACAGTCAGCGGTAACGAACTAGCGGCTGAGGAGACTTCCCGAACCAGCTCTGCTGGGGGGAAGCCGGGCGGGCCTGAAAACTGAGNCCCCTCCGCCCCCTTTCCCGGCGGAGGTGCACGGCCCTCCGCTGTTGGAGCCGTTGCGCGACGACGGTTACGGGATTGTTCGGGCGGCGGCAGCGGAGCGGCCCCGGTGCGGGCCATGGCCGAGTTCCTGCCCCCGCCCGAGTGCCCCGTGTTCGAGCCCCGCTGGGAGGAATTCGCAGACCCCTTCGCCTTCATCCACAAGATTCGGCCGATCGCCGAGCAGACCGGCATCTGCAAGGTGCGGCNTCCTCAGTGCCGGGATCGGGCAGCGTCTGACCGCACTGGGCTCCTCGCGGAAGAAAAGGGAAACGGCTACTGGCTCATCTTCTGTTTCCCTCGTCCACTCGCCCAGTAGGGGCAGCGCTGTCCGCAGACTGNGCCCGAGTGCCCCGTGTTCGAGCCCAGCTGGGAGGAATTCGCCGACCCCTTCGCCTTCATCCACAAGATTCGGCCGATCGCCGAGCAGACCGGCATCTGCAAGGTGCGGCCGCCACCGGTGAGTGCCCGCGTGGCGCCGCCGGGAACGGCCTTTGTGTGGCGACTCGGTCGGGCCCGGCCCGCCCCGGTGACCCCCCGTCCGGCCCCTTGCCTCCGCGGGGCACACATGGGACCCCCGGGCAGCCGGGGCTGCCGTCGCCATCAAGTTTGGGCGCCACTGGGCCGGAGACTGCAGCGGGATTGCCTGCCTGTCCCTTGCCTCCCGCAAAGTCGCTCCGAAGTGCCGGAGTTGTCCGCACGGGAGTGGTTGGTGCGGGGGGGAACGGCTGGTCCGGCTGCGCTGCGCTCTCCTCTGGGCCTGGCCCCGCTCCGACCCTACTCGGCCCCAAAAGTTCCATCTCTGCCGGACCCCGCGCCCCGAGTGGCAGCGGTGGGAAACGGGGCCTGTGCCGGGTCCCCCAGGAGGCAGCCCTGGGTGCTGCCCTCCATGTTGGCATTGTGGCGGTGGTGGGGGGCTTGGGGGCCGCTCCCCGGCCTCTCTTGGCTCTGGGGAGACCTGCCCGCCCCCGGGCCTGGGTCTAACCCAGGTAACTGCTCCCTCAAGTTCAACACCACCAAACTCGCAGCTCCGAGTTGGGCTTGTGGCTGTGCGAGCTGAATCCCAGACAGCCATGGCCACCATTTTAGAATGCAACACACAGTGGGAAGAGTAATAAGCCTTCGTCTTCATCCCCATCATCTCGAGTGATGGTGTAGCAAGCTCAGAATTGGACTGCGAGTTGACTTCCTTTTGTTGGTCGACTCAATTTACTGAGGAATTCTGCGGCTTAGTTTGTGTGGTCATAATTTTTAGTTTGTTTAAAGGGATAAACAGCTGCTCTGGTGAGGAGAGGGGTTGCTTCTGGTAAAAACCGAATTAACAAGCATATGTATTTCACCTTTATTTGGAGTGAATTGCTCTTTTTCGAAGGGGAGAGTGGTGCAAGACTGAGGTGGTTGGTGCAGCTGGCTTGAGGTAGTGAATGTGATTGCAACAACTAAATCGTTAAACAGCAACTGAGAGCTTAAATCTCATCTAGCAGGAGGTGAGGCTGGCAAAACGTTTCTGCAAGTTTTGCATGTAAGAGTTTGAGTTCAGAGAAATCCTGTTCAGAATCACATGCTCTTTGGTCTAGTGTTGTGATCATTGCTGAGACTTCTGTTGGTACCATCCCTTTCCTTCCCAATTAAAATAGGAGTAACTCTCCACATTGCTGCCTTAGATGATAGAAATGTTTGTAGCAAATGGGATAAGGTGAATCTCATCCAAATGGAAGGTGCTTCTGCTCTCTGGAGGAAGAGTCCTGGTTTGCAGCGGTGCGAGCGCACACAACGCTCTTGAGTTTGTGTGTAGGTAGAATGTGCCAGTGCCCCTTTTCATGCAGCTGACATAGGATAAGGTGGTTTTCATTATACAGCCAACGCTGAACTTACGTAATATCTTTGAGTAGAATAATTCTTTTGGGTTGTATACTGTTGGTATTTCAGCAGCTGTGAGTAGGACAGAAAACCTTTATGAAGGTTTTTTCTTTTGTGATTTTTTTTTTTTTAAATATGATCGATGTTTATTGGCTGCTTGTGTGGAAAAGCCAAACCCCTTTAAAAAAAGCTTCTTGTGAGCTGTATTAGCTGGTGCTTGGGGATGATGAGCTCTCCGAAGGAATGAATTGCTTAGAGCAACTGTGTTTTCGATGTACTCTCTAAAAAGCTAATATATGCTGGTGTGTTTGATCACAGGTTTCACTGAACATATGTAGGGTAGAAATAGTTGGAGCTACTGAGGGTCGGACTTCTAATGGAGCCTGCCTTTCAGGAGAGCCGAGCTGCCATGGCTTATCTACCCTAGATAATGATTTGGATGACATGTGCAAGTGTGGCTGTGCATTCACTGGCCTAGAGCATAGAGGGAGCTCTTCCAGGTCAAGGAGAAAAAGCCTTGAAGTTGACGTAGTTCCTGGCCTCCTTCCTTCTGAAAACAGGAGACACAATGAATATTCAGTTTTCTATGTAACCGAGTGGTTTATAACACCATGAGCTGCAAACTACACCAACCTTTTCACAAAACTCTGAGTGTTTCAGCCAAATGTTTTGTGTAGCAAGGGCAGAGTTTTGAAGTCTTCGTGCACCCAAGTGATCATTTGCCGGCGTTCTTAGTGTGGTTACGTGCTGGTAAGCAAGTAGGCACCATGAGCTGTCAGGGTCTATGCTGGAAGAGGAATTAAGAATTTCATTGCTGGACTTGCATTGTTTAAGCATAAACTCTGCTGGATAATTATCAGCAGATGAATTTGTGCTTTCGTATCTGAACTGTAAGAAGGACTAATGTGGTGAAAGGGCAGTGGTGCCCAGATACAGCTTCACAATTTGTTCATGTAGAAATCCTTACTCCTGAGCTGCCTCTGATGCTACAGCAGCAGACCAGAAAGAGGAGAGGTCCCTGCTTCCCAAAGGACCTAGGTCATCTATTTCTTGCCACCTTTCTGCTAGCATTAGCTGGACACCAAGTATACTTGGAGAAGCCCCCATCTCTGGTGGGTGGCTGGTTTAAAGGACAGTGAACTATTTTGAGAGAGCTATCAAGGCAACTGACATGCTGTGACATCCAGATGGAACATAGTGGATTCTGGGTGACCATTGTGTTCAGGGGATGAGGGCCCATCCAGGAACACAACAGGTGTAATTTCTGCCTAGCAGTTTCCAGTTGAGCACTCCAAATAAGCTTTTTTCCTCTTTATTCCAGATCAGTTTGTCCAGTCGTTGATGATGACTTAGTTTTGCTCTTACTTGGGTGATTCTGGGACACTGCAAAGTCTGTTTTGTAGGGGGTGCAACAATAAGTGTATTCACTGATGCTGTTTCGTATGGAACAGCAGAGCGGAGGCTTTTTGTCAACAGTGTTGAGCATCAGTAGATCCTGCCATTAGCAGCCAAGTGTTCAAGCAGAGATACAGGGCTTCACCAGCAATAGCTGCCTGTGGTGGTTAATGTGCTATGTAAATTAGAGATGCTTTGACTCTGCACTGCTGAACTGAAGGTAGGGAGGTAGATGTGCAAAGTGGACGGTGCACCACTGTGTTGCTATCCATCACATGCTGGCTTGAACTTAGAAATTCCTTCTGTAACCTGAAAACATCCTGCACTGGGATTTCTTTCTTTAAGCGGTAATCTGGAACAGTGGCTTATTTCAAACTTGGGCACACCGAGTGGTGGCCTTGTGTTCTGTACAATTTTATGGTGGCTCTGCAAATTACTGGGGGCGTTGAGAGGAATTAAATGAAGTGTTGCTTGAGAACAGTATCTCTGTTTGAAGTAAGCTGTTAACAGGAATTAATGACAGCCAATGGTGCAATGGTGAGGTCTAGCTTCAAGAATGAGAGGTAACACGTCGAGCATGGGATACCTTTCCTGCTCCAAGTTTTTCTTGATAATGGACTTTGCTTCCTTCATTGGCTAGGTTCTTTGCTGCCAAGAGGAAATATTAACAACTGCTTAAGCATTATCAAACCTATCACAAATCACAGAACATGAAGGATTGGAAGGGACCTTGAAAGTTCGTCTAGTCCAAACTCCCTGCCACAGCAGGATCACCTAGACCAAGTCACATAAGAACATGTCCAGGCTGGTTTCAAACATCTCCAGAGAAGGAGATTCCAGTATTATCAAGGTTGGAAGAGACCTCATAGATCATCAAGTCCAACCTGTCACCACAGAGCTCAAGGCTAGACCATGACACCAAGTGCCACGTCCAATCCTGCCTTGAACAGCTCCACATCCTTCCTGGGCAGCCTGTTCCAACACTCTGTCACCCTCACTGCGAAGAAGTTCCGTCTGATGTTCATATGGAACCTCATATGTTCCAGCTCACATCCATTGCCCCTTGTCCTGTCACTAGATGACACTTGAGAAGAGCCTGGCTCCATCCTTCAGTTCCCCCATACACCTTGTGGAATGAGGAATGTTTTCGTTTCTCTATGGCCAAACACAAGTATTGAGAAAATTGTGTGTAAATTCCATTTAAATGACGTGAATCTGGAGAAGTACAGTTAGGGCCTCTGGGGAACCTTAAGTCTGCTGTGATAAAACCAAGCACTTTAACATTAGAAAGTCTGCATTAAAACAACTAATAGCTTGAAGGAATTAACACTGGAGTTTTCTACGTTATTGACTCTTGCTTTTCAGTAAAACCTGGAATACTGGAAAACTCTCAAAGAGCAGGAGAAATCACCTTATAGGTTTAATGTGCATGTGCAGGAGTTGCTGACCACATCTTCTTCCAGGGCCCCAACCAGGAACTTGAAAGGAGACAGGGCTCTGTGTGATTGCATGGAGATGAGCCCTCCCCAGTTGGGTGTGCTCTCCAACACTTGGTGTTTGGTTAAATCCCTTGTGTTGTCATCTGTAAACAAATTGTGTTCTGGCAGCCTAATGCAAATAACTGGTTTTGTGCAAAATTTGAACCATGCTGAAGGAATCATAAATCATAAGTGATTCCAGCTGTTAATGAGAATTTGTAATGAAGATATGTTTCGGGGGGGGCTTTCAGACCCTCAAGCCAAGAGCATCTGATTGTCATTAAAAGTCTAGGAGAACCAAATAAATGTTCCATGTGAATCACAGGTTTTACAGTGGTGGCTCATTGCTGCTTGATCAATAGAAGGTGCCTAACAGCAGTTGCTTAAGCAGGTCTCAATGTGAGGTTTTATATGTAGGAACAAAGCAGTGTAATAGTCTTTGAGTAGAGAGGGTTGTGGAAAAATAGCTGTGGGTCTTGGTGGAAACCAGTATAGTGGTTGGAGGGATACTTTGGCTGAGCTGGTGAGTGTAGCTCTAGAGAGTCTCAGTAAAAAATGGGATGATTTTACCTCTGTGGTAGAATAAGAGTAGAAAATCGAGTATTTAGAACGCTGTACTTGTTGGAGAGCTGAGTAAAGATTGTTCAACTAGAGAGAAGTGTTAAAGTTCTGCTTGTAGAAAAGTGGATTTTGGCAAATTTTGAGTGGAGAAACTGGAAGGCCTGAGGCTTCTAAGAGCTAAAGTTGCTGCTGCTCCAGGGATCTCTTTTCAGGTTGTTGTTGGTCCTGGCTGCTTGTTAAACTGCTTGTTCAATTTATTCTCATTTTTATGGAGAAAAAGAACACACAAAGTAAACCAAAACCTTTCGTTAGGCTGTGGAACTAAAGCCAAGTCATTTTGGGGTGACTATTGAGGGTTCTGGAGATCTCCCAGTGCTAGAGCAGTAAAGCATACCACCTCTACAGCAGGAATTCTTACAGAGAGTTGTTATATTTGGGCCTAAACAGGAAGCTGATGGTGGTGATCCTTCTCATTTGGTAATGCACAGAGGCTCAGGCAGTTGATTTTTATCAAAAAGAAAACAGATAACTCCATTACAGCTCATAATAGGGAGGAAGTCATAGGTACTGCAGCATTTGTCCTGAGAAGCACTTGAGCTGCTGGTTCCTGTTCAGCATAAGCCAGGTTCACTCCAGTTAGGTAACAGGACAGTTTTAGCTGCAAAGGTGATCAGCTGCTAGAAAGAAAGCCAAAGGGCACCAGTGGATTTGACCTTTTCTGGACCTTTGGGTTTCTGGGAAGAGGAGATATTTTAGTGCTGAGGTACCTGTTCACATGCAGTCAAATTCTTGTGGGGGAAAAGTCGCTGCAGCTCTTGAGGAAATTTATACTTTTAAATTAAGACTTTGCTGCATTCAGTACAGGGCTCGTACAGTGAAGTTAGACAAAACCAGGGTGGGTTATTTACTTGGCTCTTCTGATCTTTGATTATCAGAAAAATGTGAGAAAGGAGCATTATTTTAGAACTGCTGTGTTCATTTGCAGTTCGAGTTCTGTGCTTGAGAAACACTGGCAACATCAGAGCATCTTTAAAGGGTGATGAGAATTTCCTCTCAACTTGGTCTCTTCCAGGGGTCTTCAACACTCGTTCAAAATTTAAGATGAAATAACTCAATGTGGAGCTCTCCCTGTGAGGCCCTAATGCCAGCAGGTTTGGGAATTTTCAGTAGGTTTTTTGGTTAGTTGTTCAACTTGAGATAAACGGTGTTGGTGAAGAGCTGAAATTAGACTTCCAAACTAAATGCAACTCCCTTCTTCAGCACTGAAACTAAAGCTCCGGTGGATGGAGCTGCTCTGTGCATGTGTGTCCATCCGGTTGTGCTCTCTGCCAAACCCACATTACTGGGTTAAGGCTGGGAGCTGCTGGGTGTAGTGCTGGGCACATCTTCAGGAGGCCAGGTTGAGCGTTTTAAAAAGCCATTGAGAACTTCTGGGATCCTACAACCTTTGTATGTGCCTGACTAAATGCTTCTAGCTGAGAGTGTTTCTTATTTACAAGAGAAAATGAGCATGAGCCACTCGAATGAAGTGCAGGGTTGGCAGGGGAATTCTGCAGGCAGAGCAGGGAGCTGAGGCTCAGTGGATGCTGAGGGATGCACCCAGGAGCATAGTCCATAGCTGGTTTGCTCCTCTTCTGGAATGGCTGATGCATTCAGATACTTTCTTAATCTGAGATAGACTGGCACAGAGTTAAAATTGATCTTTGAAATCTGTGGGGTGCAGCTCAGCAGAGGATACAGATGATTTCCAAAGGACTGTGACAGGAGAGCTCAGAAACAGTCTGTGCTTGCCAGTTGGACACCAGGAATGCACTGCAGGATCAAACTCTAGAGCCTGCTGTGTCTTGAGTGAAGGTGGCCAGAGCTGCCAAAAGCCTTTGTCAGTTCCTTGTGTGCAGTGGCCTCCATGGAGAGGAGACTGGTGTCTCCTCCTGTGTGTAAATACTGGTACTTATCTGATGTTGGTTTCCAAATCCTGTGTCTCCTCTACCTTATTGCATCCTCTGTCTTTGGGTTCCAAGGAGCAACTGACTCTGATGCTTGAGAATAATCTCCAGTTTACCTGAGCTTTTATGTCTCTTCAGTTTTGGAGCTGGCACAGAGTCACTGGGATGTTGAGTAAACATTCCCATTGCAAACTTGTCCTTAGCTGTGCTTCTTAGATGGGAAGGATTTGTGATCGAGTTTGTTCTCCTTTGATACTCTGCAGTAGGTAAAAAGCCCAGCCTTGTCTCCAGCAAGAAATACTCTGCCCAGCTTAGGTTACTGGGGAGTTCTGTGTTAAGGTATGTCATGCCTCCTTAGGAGTTCAGTGGTTTTGTTGGGAAAATCCCCTTCACTCCGTATGTCCAAGCAAGGACAGTGTCACCACAAATGGGGTGAGCTGATGGATGGCAGTAACCAACTAATGTGGCCTTTAACAAGGTCAGAGAGGGATTAGTTCCTGTTGCAGAGCAAGCTTTGTGGGGCAACAAATGGTGGCGGGCATAGTTGTTGTGTAGATTCTGTCCTCTTTAGTGTCTTTTGAGTGGTTTTTTAATGTAGTCTTGAAACCATGAGACTAAAAGAGACATTCTGAGTCACTGAGTCCACTCCCTCCCTCACTGAGGCAGACCACCTTTGCAAAGGCAAGATCAGAGATACATGAACAAAGAATGTAGGTCAGGCTGGCAGGGTGGGCATCCCAGGAAGCAGGGAATCACTGTAGTTAACTGAATTAACGTGTGTTTCTACAGCAGGAATTGCTAAGATATTCTTTTGGATCTTACTATGAGATGCTGTCTAGCAAAATAATGAAGGTGTCTGACTTTGGAGAGACACCTAAAATGGCACTAGTGGTTTTTGCAAGATGTTGGGGAAAGTAGGAGAGACTTCCTAAAAAGGCTCGAGGAAGGTCTTTACTTGCAGGACTGAAAAGCTGCTCCTGGAAAGAGATGCAAAAGGTTATTTGTTTATTAAAAACGTCTTGAAACTTCATTCCAGGCAGCACTCACGAGTAGCTTCTTAGATAGTCAGCAAATAAGATATTTGAGTAAAAGAAGACAATAAGGAAAAACAGAAGAAACTTGAAGAAGAGCTCCTCTGTGACAGTAGTAATTTATTGTTCACTTGAATTCAGGAGGGTGAGGGATGGTTAAATGTTAATTAGGGAGTGAGTTTGGATGAGGTGTGAGTTTCGCCAGTGGAAATGCTGTGAGACCATCCCTATAAGAAAGGCGGAATATAGAAACTACATGGGAATAGCTCTCCTGACTGTTTGCAGTTTACATTCCTGCTTGAAATAGTAAAATTACTGTCGGAGTTAGCCTTCTGCAGAACCAGTTTTGTCTGCAAGGTTCACAGCAATGTTTGGAGTTCTGACGTCGGTGTCATTTTTTGCACAGGTTGGTGTTGCGGCTGCTTCCACTGCCCTGGGAACAGCTCATGCTGGTATAGGCCAGTGGCTTTGCCTTTCTCTTGCAGGTTTCTAACAGTCCTGCACAGACAAGAGGCAGCTACAGGCACATTTCAGATTTAGAGTCCAGGTGGTATAAAAACTTCCAACCTTTTAGGAAATTTTAGGAACTTTTCCTTGCTCTTTGCGTTTCATGTCCTTGTTGAAAGAAACTGAAATTGATCTTTTTGTACTTGTTTATGTAAAGGGAGAGAAGTCCTGACAAGTTGCTTTTGAGAACCTTGCAAGCTCACCTCGCATTGAAAATGGCTGGTCTCACTGACTTCCCAGGCCCCAGTTTGAGGGAAATGGGCCTGTGGCATTGGTTTGCCAATGCTTTTCTCTTCCACAGCAAAGCTCCTCAGGCCATCAGTAGCTCTGCAAATTAAACTCTGCAGACAAAGCTCCCTCTTGTGGCCCTGCTGCTTTTCCAAGGTGTTTCAAGGCATTTGGCCCAAAACACAGCTGTCAGCAACTCTTGTAGCAAGCATCACATTTGTCTTTATTTGAGAAATAGGAGATGTATGGAGCCAGGGGGCTGTCTGAGGAGTGGAGAGTTGGTGACACCATACTGTGAACAAGGAGTTTTTGTAAGATAATGCACATAAACTTTCCAGGTGGAGGGGACAAGCTTGTTTCTGTCCCTTCTGAAGAAAGGCTGCTTTCTAGTGGTGGGTCCAAAGTATGGGTTTGTTCAGGGGACTTCCATATCTTTATTTCTTTAAGATTGAGCATGCTCTGGAACCTGCAGGAGCAGACAGGAATCTGGTTCCTCCTGTGGTGCCCCAGTGTCTCAGAGGCTTTCCTCCAGGGTTCTCTCCAGAGCAAGCAGACTCTGGGCAGGGGACATGAGAGTCTCCTGCATGCTCCTTCCTGTCCTTGGCTTTACTGGTGGTCTGCCAGTTTGGGGACCCCAAATGATGCTTCAAATACCAGCACTTTATAGAAGAATGTCAGAATTTTTCTTTGTTAGAGTTGCTGGATTTGCTGTGTTTGGTGTTCTGGCAAACAAAACCAAGGGGTACTGACATTGAGTTAACACCATGCCATCAGGCAGCAGTCCTGGTCCTGCAGGGGAAACCAACATTGAGAAGCATGTCCCTCTGGTTGAGGGTCGACCATCCTCCTGATAATTTGTCATCTTGTTGCCCCTGTTGCCATCTAACTTCCAGGCGAGTCTCAAACTCAAACCTGAGCAAGTTTGGATGTCCTAAAACAGCCTTGTTAGGATTTGCCTTTCAGTTCCAGAAGGACAGGGAGCTCCTGGAGGGAGTCCAGCATAGAGCAACGAGGATGATGAGGAAGTGGAATACCTCCCTTGTAAGGAAAGGCTGAGGGAGCTGGGTCTCTCTAGCTTGGGTCTGAGGGGTGACCTCATTAATGTCTATAAATATGTGAAGGATAGGTGTCAGGAGGATGGAGCCAGGCTCTTCACAGTGTCATCCAGTGATAGGATGAGGGGCAATGGTTGTAAGCTGGAACATAGGAGGTTCCATATAAATACGAAAAGGAACTTCTTCACAGTGAGGGTGACAGAGCACTGGAACAGGCTGCCCAGGGGGGTTGTGGAGTCTCCTTCTTTGGAGACATTTAAAACCTGCCTGGGTGTATTCCTGTGTGGTTTGGTCTAGGTGATCCTGCTGTGTCAGGGGGATTGGATTAGATGATCTTTCAAGGTCCCTTAGAATCACTAATGATTTTATAATTCTGTGATCAGATGGTGACCACTCTGTTTGTGCCATGGGCAAGCTCTGGTGACAGGATGGGGTTCCAACAATATACAGTCAAGACCAAGAGTTTGTACGTAAGATAATTGCCCTATGAATCATTTTTGTTTGTTTTCAACACTAATTTTCATGTAATGAATGTCTGCAAATTAACAGACCCTCTGCCCATCATGCTGGTCTTACTCATTGCCTTGGTCCACAGGCATCAAGGAAACACTGCTTTTGTTTGTGGTAGAAAGCTCTTGGTTTCTACTATCAGCAGCTCTTATGTACATTGTCTTCATTCTGTAATTAGTGCTAATCAGACCTTTATTTACAATAAATTTCTGTCAGGTTTAAATGAAAATGACTTGGCTCTAGTGGAGCCATGTGTTGCCAAACCCAACCGTGTGTGGTAGCTGTTGGAGATTTAAAAGATAAACCTGCATTGGAGTTGGATTTATAAATAACACTACTGGTTCCAGGTATTTTGTCAAAGAAATAATATCCTTTTTTAATTAATCCTATTCTAGCTGTTCCTGAATGTTTGCAGACAAGGAATAAAGCAAAACCAAAGCAGTTAGTTCTGTTTTTCAGTGCAGCTGCTGTTTGTTTTGGACACAAACATTTATGAGCACTGACTGCTCTATTTGTTGTTCACTGCTATGAGTGTTGGCCTCCCCAGTCAAGGCAGTTGTTACAGTTTGGTTCTTGTTTGTGAAAAATCACTCTTTTGCCTGATAACACTGAACTTGTTATGATAAGCGATGTCCTGTCTCAGAGCTGTGACTGGATTTCTGCTGCTCTTGTTGGAAGTGCTGAGTGCGTTTGCTGGGTCCTTTCCCAGAGAGTTCTCTTGCTGGTTGGCTGACAGTCCTTGGCCGGCCTGTGGTTCTGGTTGGTTAGGGGATTGCTGTTGTGAGGCCAGAGCAATGGGCCTCCTCAGCACCTTGGGCTGCTCTGCTGTGATGATGGACTGATCCATGTGCAACTGCAGGCTTCTCTTTTAGCACAGGTCCTAGTCCCAATTGTAATTTACTTTGTCGTTTCAGTGTCTCTGTTTCAAAGAGATGATGATGCAGTTTAAGGGGCAGGCAATGGAGCTCACCCAGTGTGTCTTGTTGTTCCTGCTTTTCTAAGTTTTTTTATATCTGCTCCTCCTGGTTTCTAGGCTGTTCAACGTGAAGCAGTTTGAACAGCGTTAGACCTTACTCCATCTGGTAGCTACTACACTGGTCTCCTACCACACAATGGAGGGGCATGTGCTGTCCCACTTAGGGCTGAGAGGGTTTGAAAGCCATGGAGAGCTGTTCCATACTTGGAGCTTTCCTGGATGTTGGCTGTCTGGAATATTGTGTCCAGTTCTGGGTCTCTCAGTTCAAGGGCACAGAACTTGAGAGAGTCCAGTGCAGAGCTACAAAGACAATGAAGGGAGTGGAACATCTCCCTGGTAAGAAAAGGCTGAGGGAGCTGAGTTTCTTTAGCTTGGAGAAACTGAGACTGAGGAGTGACCTTATTAATGCTTGTAAATATGTGAAGGGTGGGTGTCAGGAAGATGGAGCCAGGTTCTTCTCAATGTTACCAAGTGATAGAATGGGGGGCAGTGGGTGTGGGCTTGAGCATAGAAGTTTCCCCATAGATATGAGAAGGAAATTCTTCCCAGTGAGGGTGATAGAGTACTGGAGTGGGCTGCTGAGATTGTGGGGTCTCCTTCTCTGGAGATGTGTAAAACCCGCCTGAATATGTTCCTGTATGACTTGGTCTATGTGATCCTGCTGTGGCATGGGGATTGGACTAGATGATCTTTCAAGGTCCCTTCCAATCCCTGATGTTCTGTGATTCATTTTCCTGGTCTTTTGATGGAAACTCTTCTCTTTTTCCAGGACTGGCAGCCTCCATTTGCATGTGATGTTGACAAGCTTCACTTTACACCAAGGATCCAGAGGCTCAATGAACTAGAGGTAAACTGTAAAGCAGGGCAACACTAGTGCTTCAAACTGTTAACTTTTTTTTTTCTTGTTGAGAGATCCTGTTTTCTAATAGATTGACTGTGAGCTGGTTTGACTGGAGCTGACACTGCACAGGACCTCCACACACCAGTTTGTAGTTAGCACAGAAATTCATCCGTTTCAGAACCCGAATAAAAACCTGAGCATACAAAGTGAAGTTAATGTTCACCAGAGGAACATAATTTAGACTGTGTTCCACACGAAGGTGCTGATAAGTGCTTAAACCCAAGTGCTCAAGTGCTGTAGATCTCTGCCTGTGTTTTGCACATAAACAGCATCTTTTAAAAGTAGAAGAGATGAAACGTTTACAGAGTGCTTTAAAAATAACAAGCCATTTGGAAGAAACAATTACAAAATCTGGAGTCAGTTGGTGGAAATTTGCTGCTCGCAAGCACTTTTATTCACTGCTTTCATGAATTCAGGCTGGAGGGAGGGAGTAGTGAGGAGTCCTGGTTAGTGATTTGAAGGGCTGGTGAATGCCTGACCCTGTCTGACTTTTGTATCCATAAAAATGAAAGAAATGCATTTGGGAATGAACAGTGATGGAACAAGAGGGAACGGCCTCAGGCTGCACTGCAGGAGGTTTAGGCTGGGTGTTAGGAAAAATCTTGTTACTGAAAGAGAGTGGTCAGGCCTTGGAACAGGCTGCCCAGGAAGGGGGTTGAGTCGCCAACCCTGGATGCATTAAAAAGATCATTTAGATGTGGTGCTTAAAGATCTGGTCTAGAGGTGAACTTGGTAGAGTTGGGTTAATGGTTAGACTTTATGATCTCAATGGTATTTTCCAACCTGAATGATTCTAGGATTCAAACAGAAAAATTACTTTAAATTCTTTCTTTTAATAAGCCATAAATAAATAAAATGCTAGCAAACTCTTAGATCTATTAACGTGATAAAAGTAGCAAATCCTGGTAATGCAGCCAGTGTGGATGCTTTTTAGCAGTCATAAGGAATTGTATGCCCCTCCCTGGGCAGCCTGTCCCAAGACCTGACCCCTCTTAGAGTAAAAAGTTTCTAAATGCGTGAAGAGTTAATGAGGAGTGACTGGTGTTATCTGTTTGCAGTATTACTAAACACAGTTGTACTGTTATGTAGTTGTTTTTCTGAGGGTGGCAAGGGGGGAAAATGCAGAAGTACGCTAGCAGAGAGAAAAGCCAGTCTGCCCTGTAGATACTGGGATATGAAAGCTCAATCTGCATTTACTACAGAGTTAATTTTTAATGTTTTCTTTCAGGCTCAGACTCGTGTAAAGCTGAATTTCCTGGACCAGATCGCAAAGTTTTGGGAGCTTCAAGGATGTACGCTGAAAATTCCACACGTGGAGAGGAAGATCTTGGATTTATTTCAACTGAATAGAGTAAGGAAGGGAGAAACTCATGTAGAGATGTAGTGTTGTCTCAGTTCCTGGGATGTTATGACAGTTGTTCCAGGGGAGATTTTGGGTCAGATCTAAGCTGAAAAAAGTGTTCCTTTGTTTAACCTAACATAGTTAACATGACAAAATAAAAAAGGAATTTGAGCAAATTTTCTTGTGAGTTAGGAGATCAGAATAAATTTCCAGCTCTTCTTTAGCTGAGCTTGGATACAAACTGCTCAGGAATAATCTTAAGCTTTTCCCTTTCACCAAAACAGCTATCAATCACTGCACTAGGCTGCCCAAGGCAGAAGCGGGGAGTCCCATCCCTGGAGGGATTTAAAAGGCAGGTGGACATAGTGCTGAGGGACACTATTTAGGGGTGTCCTGGCAGTGCTGCATCAAAGGTTGAACTTCCAATCAAAGATATTGTATGATTTTGTCTGAAAAGTTACAGCAATGAAACTAATTTCATTAGAAATATATGACAAAAGAATTGGAGTACTTTTGGGATGAAAATTGACGTATTCCAGATCATTTATATATTCTGGTAGGGAAGGATGGGATTCCCTGACCCAAAGGGCTTTAGTTTTCCATAGGTATGGGGTAGGTTTTATTCAGTTGCTTTTGACCCCATTTCAGAGTGCTTGTTCCAATGAGAAGTACTGATTGTACTGTGCTAGAAAGCTGTGTTGGAGTACAAAGTGAAGGCAGGACAAACTGCAGTCAGATCAATTCTCTGAAATTGGCTGAATTACAGTTTGACCATCCAGTACGGATGCTCACTTGTTTGTAAAGCGATTCAGCAGGTTTACGTAGGGTGGGTTGTATGTTGTATGTTCCAGATGTGCTTCTAAACAACTTGTGTGTTTTGTCTTCCATTTAAAATTTATACTTTTCTGGTTCAGAGTAACAACTGTGGTATTGGTTGTCTCGCCTTTTCAAGTTTTAAAGTGGCGACTTCTTTAAATGCTGCAAGTTTTAAATATGTCACCGTTTTGTTTCTGCTTTATAGCTCGTTGCAGAAGAAGGAGGATTTGATGTAGTGTGCAAGGAGAGAAAATGGACCAAAATAGCCACTAGGATGGGATTTGCTCCAGGCAAGGCTGTGGGCTCACACATCCGTGCGCATTATGAGCGCATTCTCTACCCTTACAACTTATTTCAGTCTGGAGCGAGCCTATTGGTGAGTTGTGTTGAAGTTAACTGACACCTGATGAATTTAGTGCTTTGTGGCAGGTAAGATGACTGTGTGCAGTCTGTGATGGTGCAAGCAATTCAGAAAGGCAAGCTTGCAATCAAAAGTAAATGTAGAATTACTCTTCCTGGTAAACTCTTACTGAAGTCGCTTTCAGTACTAACTTTTTGTATTTTCTCTGTGTAATTTACTGAAGCCTCGTAATGGGCTTTCAGAATTCTTATAACAATTTCTTTAGTGCTGCACTGTCAAATGCAAATGCTGCTGTATTCACAGGTATATAGGTCTATTGCTATGATGGAACAAGTGTGATAGGGTTCTGTATCGCTTACACAAACTGTCAGTGAGGAACTACCTGAAACTATGACAGTTCTGTACCTCCCCTCACTTTCACTAAGGGGGTCCACCCTCTAGTGCCTCATGATTATTGCAGTCTAGTAATGGCTTGTGACTTTGCTGAATCTTAAAACTTTATCCTTCTACTTAGATGTGGCCATTAAAGCAAAGTTCAGGTTTGGTTGAGAGGGGAAGCAGCCCAATCTCTACTGAAGAATAGGGCTTTTCTTTGAGAGCAGTAGTCATTTATTTAGAAAACCAAAATAGACTGCAGTTGCCATTATCCATTTTCATTCATTTCAAACACTCCTACCCTGATGATCTTTCACAGAGAAGAACACTGACCTTTTTCAGGCAATAAAAGACCTAATCCTGTTACAAGCATGTGTCTGTCTGCAGACACCACCGCTAGCCTTTTCCATAAAGCTACCAGAATGAGGAAGGGGTTTGACTGAAGTCAAGAAAGATTGGAATGGACAGGTTTTTATTTAGCAGTGAAGAAAAGGTAGATTCTGCACAACTAACAATTACTTTAGCTTAGTTTGTGTAGGTTTGCATGCGTCTCAAACGGAAGATAAGAACACAATACAGCTGAACATAAAACCTTTGTGTTAGGGAAAGTGCTGCTAGCAAAAAAGTGTTTTCCCTTGCCTGCATTCATGCTCAGCACTGGCAAGCAGCATTAATTTCTGAAGACATTTCATTGAAATCCAGACTTGTGTCACTGTTTCGTGACACTTAGTTTTGAGGTGCAGTTGCATGGGGAAGGAGCTAGTTCCAAAACGGATAACATGGTACGTTCCCCATGTGAGTGTCTGTCACACAGCTGGTAGGTATGTTCATGGTTTTCTTATAAGTGAAGCCTTTCAGAAGAGAAAGTCCCTCTCTGATGAGGTCCTGCTTCTTTTTAAACCTAACTTTCCAAGCTTTCCCTTGCAGTGGGCACCTGATGTTTGTTTGAGACATGAAATGTGTTCAGTGGTTGCAGTTCTAGAAGAGCTCTGTAGGTAGGGTCCACAATTTTTTTTTTTTAACTCCAAAGCTGTTGAAATACTCCCCTCCCATATGTGGCAGAGACAGATATTTTCCATGCACTGAGAGAATCCCCAGGACTGTGCTGGCTTTAGCTCACTTTTCAATGTAAAACTTAAGGGTTTTTTGTTTTCTTCCTGACAATTTTGGCTTCCAACTGAGTTTGCCTTGCTATACAGCTTTTTGAGGAAGAATCTCATCTGAGATTCTTTCTGGCTTTCTTCTGCGTGTCCTCAGTGAGTGGTGCTTTCCCAGCTCTTCTTGCGTAGATGTCCGTTTTGTTGTGCCTCTCTTCAGAGCGTTACTGGGAACCCAGGCATCTGTAGCTATTAGATTTGACAGCTGTCAGTTGGAGATGCGTGGTTCCTTGCAATATTTCAACAAGCTTGTAACATAAACTCTCCCTGCAGCCAGGATGANCCTTCCGATCCGTAATGATTCTATGATTCTATAAACTCTCCCTGCAGCCAGGATGGTCATCCACACGAGATTAGTGCCTGTTTTCTCTCACTGTTTTGAATTTTTTTCCCAATTATCAGTACTCACAATATTCATTGACTTTTTTCTGCACAAGCCAAAACCATGGAACGAGGGAATTTTTAGGGCATCAGTGCCCTAATTTAAATCTCTTCCAGTTCATAGTATGGTTAGTTGTTTATGTTTGACTTAAATAGAAGTTAAACTGGCTTCAGGAGTTATTTGGGCAGCTGGAGATATTTGTATGTCCACAGTAAAATAATGAAACTACCTGAAGCTGTTTAGAGGTGACAGCATGTTTTTATTAAAGCTCTTCTTCAGTCAAATGGCAAAAATAGCTTCAATCAGCCAGTTTCTCAGAGCAGCTGTCCCCAGAGGAGTATTCATTTTATTCTCATCTTGAAACATAGGATTAGACAGGTCATGGGCATTTGTCTCCAGTGGCTGCAGTAAACCTGTTGGTGTCCTGCTTCTTGCTATCAGTGCCTCGCTTGTGTTCTTAGTAACTATCAGTGTGGTTCTACAGCATCATGCTCAGAGGAGTAAATGCCCTCCTGCATGAACTGAGTTGTCCAGAATCTTCCGTCCAAGCATCTTCTGTGCTGCACTACCCAGGTTTTTGCATAGTTTAAAATGCAGCTACAGTTTGGGCAGGATAGAGATGCTCTGGTGTGGGTCACCCACTATGACTGGTTCAGTAATTCTGGGACTGGTGTCCTTTCCAGGTAAAGGCTTCAATGTTCTGAGTGGCATTCATCTGTCCAGAGATTTATATGTGACTGCGAGGTCTCTTCCAACCTTGATAATACTGTGATACTGTAATAAAGATATTTCTGTAGGAGGTAGTTCTCTAGGACCCATCAGAGTGTGGTGGTTCTTATCCTCAAGTGGGTTTGGTATGTAGCAGGGACAGAACAGTTGTGTTCTGCAGGTGCAGGAAGCCTGGCTGGTTAGCTATTGTGTAAATTACTACTACAGAAACATCTAAACCTGGCATAAATTAATAGTAGCCCTATATATCTTTATAATATTTATATTTTGTATAGCTATAATTAAATATATATGTACATAAAATATATACATATAAAATTTTAAAATTTTATTTATCTTTTGATGCTCTAGAGGTCTTGTGAGCATCCCTGCCATGTCTCTGGCCTTCTGCGGAAGGAGCTGCTTCTTAATGCCTTCGGCTTTATTGGCTTTCAGCTAGTTTCCTGCCACCATTTGGAGTTCAGGGATTATAGGTGCAACCATCTTCTCACAATAGAATGAGATCATGATCACCATCTGTAGGATGTGCTTACAGTCAATTATGGCAGGAGTGTAACCTTACCAAAAAGGTTCTGCTGGTGGGGAAAGGCAAGGGCAGCGAGTGTTTATGGGCAGAGCTGTGTCCTTGCAGTTGTTCAGGTCAGTCTGGCAGTAAGGCAGGTTCAGTGGCGTTCTCGTCTTTAAGACGGGATGTACACCTCTGCGTGTAGTTGAATGTGTAACAGTCATTTTATGCTGCTGCTTTGCCTTTGGATCACCAAGGCTCTGGGAAATGTTTCTGCTTAAAGAGGAGTTCAAACCTCAGTATCTAGGAAATGTTTTCTGGGCCTTTTTCAGTGAATTATTTTTTTAAATAATGATTTTGTTTTGTTTATTTGGACAATCCACTGAACTAATCCAAGTTACACTATTTCTCTTCTCTTTCAAGGTTTCCTTACCCTTTTGTTTAGCAAAAGCTGTTTTTCTTCTACTCACTTTCAAGGATCGTGGTCCTCTGTTACGAGAAGAAAGCTGAAACCCTTTCTTAAAATTAATTTTTTTTTAGTGAAAGAATTGAGTTTCACTTGAGGATATGATTGAAGAAGCCAGGCTTCATTTAAATTTGACATTGTTCTGTGTAGCATTAACTTCATTTGCTCGTCTGGTCTCATACTTGTCTATTTTATCTGCTTACTTGCTTTGTCTGCATGTCCGTGTTCTGTCCTGAGAAACTGCTGGCCTTTACTTTCTCCTGCTGATGTTCATGTGAAACAATTCACATCATCTGTCTGAGTGCTAAGGGATCACACCCCCTCCAAAGATCAAGCACCCTGCTCTGTGGCCTCCCTGCCCAGCACAGGAGCCCAGCTCATGTGCATGAGCTGCAGAGCTGTGTGGTTTTGTGTATTCAGTGTGGAAATGCAGACATGCTCTTTCAAAGACTAAACCTAGAGCTTCCAAGCTGTAATATGGGGGGCAGTCAAATAAAACAGAAATTGTGAAGGTGTCTTTGGTTGGTGCTGTGGATTGTCTGTGGGTGATAGTTAATGATGCTCCTTCCATGTGCCTCGACTGATAGGTCTTGTTTGTTAAATACACGCCTCCTCCTGCATGGGCTTGGGTTCTAAAATGCCACTTACCCTCCTTTTTCTTTCCCCTTCTGACTATTGGATGTTTAGTCTGATTTCCATGGTTTCTTCTGTCACTGCAGTGGTTCTTTTGAGGTTTCTGCTCTGTTTCTTTTGCTGAGAACATGCCCGTGATGGGAACAGATGAACAAAACTGGGAAACACAGATCCAGCAATCTGTGTGAAATACTTTTGACAACATAATCCTTTTTCTTCCTTTGGGGTTTGCCGTTTACTCATTAAAAACTGTTAGGTTTTTGTCTGCTGTTCCTGAGTGCTGTGTGGCTTGACAAACTCAGATTTGTCATTAATTATTCTTTTTCTTGCCAAATGTGTGCACATTTCTCGGCAATTAAATGTGTTTATTCAGCAGCTTGAAAAGACTAAAACTGTTCTTGCATCTTCTTCCTCTCTGCCCTTAATTCACACAGCAGAGTTGTGCTGTCTAAAATGTACAAAGAGCACAGCTTCTGCAGTGACCTTTGACAAAATTGTTTTTCACTGAAGCCTGGGATATGTGACCAGCCGTAATTTACTTTATATTCTTTACAGTCTGCCAAAGCACCATCTACTAGGTGGTGTTGGTATTGCCCATAGAGAAGTGGTCAATGCTCACAACAAGGATGGCTTCAGCTTCAGAACCTTTGTTATGGTCATTGCATTAGGGGCAGGAAGAAGTGCCTCTGTGACTCGTTCCATTTTGATAAATACTGTTGTAATTAACGCAGCACAGTAATTACTAAAGCCTTGTCCATGTTCTTTCACATTATCCAGGAAATTGTTCTTCACAGTTTGTATTAGAGGTGGAGGCAGAAATTAATCAAATGATGTCTCTCTTAGTGCTTGCAGAAACCAGATCTCACCAGTGGCACAAAGGACAAGGAATATAAGCCCCACGATATTCCACAGAGACAGTCTGTTCAGCCATCTGAAACTTGTCCACCCGCTCGTCGAGCAAAGCGCCAGAGAGTAGAGGTGAGAGTCTGTCTTTGCACAACGGGTTTTAGCTGCGCTATAGGACCAGTGTTGCTTTGATCACATCCCTAATGTCTGTGCACAGTAACCACTGTGTCGTTGCAGAACGCACCTGGATAGTCATAAACACTTCAGTGATAAACAGTACAGTATGGGTTATGTGAGAATGTAAAGAGTGTAACTGAGGCTTGGAGTTCTCAGAGTCTCTTCTCCTTTGTGATGAGCGTGTGCACTATAGGAATGTTTCTGTGTGATTACGGATAGTACAGGGCTCATAGATTAAAATACAGGTGGCAGATTCTAGAAATGAAGCTTGTTTTTGGCAGCTTTGATCTCCCTCAGAGGACAGCCAGGGAACAGTAGTTGTTCTTCAGATGTATTTGGAGTTGAAACCAGATGTTAGAGCACAGAAGGGTTTTGTTGCAGCATTGTTAGTTTTCATTTTTTACTCCCAAGTTCTGTCGCTTTGCAATACTTCGTCAGGCAGTGTAAGGAAGAAGCTGTATGACACGTGCGTCTGTATCATTTGTGTGCTGAACCAGGCTTCCCCTTACAGGTGCCTAAGGAATGATATTTATTTGGATAAGCACTGTCTGTGTAGAGTTCTTATGTGAGGGCGATGATGATGTGTTTCTGTTGCTTGGAAAACTTCTAATATGTGACACCAGGCTGATGTTCCTCCCTTCAGAGAGTTTACTGTTACTTTTGTTTGAGCTAAGGAAGAGTAGGGGAGGCTTATTCCCAGGAGATCTTTCTTATTAGTGGTGACATAATGAGTTAGAAAGGTTGTGATTGAGTCTTTGTTTATTATCCAGATTTTCCTTTAAGTTTCTTTCAGACTCCCTGTTAACTCTTTGTTATTCTAGCCTTGCACTGGACAAGTAGTTCAGCTTAGTTGTTGCAAATTCTGCCTATAATTACTTTTAGGTAATAATTTACAGTTGGGTGCAAACTCAGCCAAGTTGAGTAAATGCATTTTATTCTACATTGAAGCTACAAGCAGTCGATTTTTGGGCTGACCTGGTTGCACAGTGGTTGTGTTTGGTTCATGTGTCTCAACTTCTTGCTCTAACAAGATACATGAGGATTTGTCAGTGTCTTAACGTGTAAAACCCAAGTTCATTCCCTTAGAATCACAGAATTGGTTTGGTTTGAAAAGACATTAAAGTTTGTTGAGTCTGGCAACTGACCCAGCTGTTCTAAGGCCACCACCCTGTGCCTGAGCTCCAGATCTCCCCGACTGTGAAACACAGCCAGGCATGGCAATTCAACCCTCTTCCTGGGCAGCCTGTTCCAAGGCTTGATGGCTCTTTCCAGGAGGAAGTGTTTCCTAATGTTCACCCTAAATTTCACCCGGTGCAGCTTGAGGCCATTTTCTCTTGTCCTGTCCCTTGTTATTTGTGAGAGGAGCCTAGCACCCACCTAATGTTTACCAGTTGGACACTTCCAGCTTGTCAAAGATGCTATGGCAATCTCCTCTCAACTCTTAAAATCAGTGAACCACAGGAAAGAGCTGTAAATTAGTCCAACTAGCAAAGAAGTGTTGCCAGTGGGCTAAATGTTAGTTTGCAATTGTAAGAGAAAGTTTTATGTTGGCTTTCCTACCTGGTGAGTAAATGCTTGGGAGAAAATGTTCATCATTAGGAAGGAAAAGGGCAATGATGGTTGGCTTTGAAATGCAAAAGATTGAGATGCTTGATGTAGAGGACTGAGGTGTAAAAGACCAGAACCGCTGCTGCAGAAGTGAAAGTGAGGTGGATTGATATGATGAAAGGCTCAGGCCAAAAAACCAGAGCTGTTCTTGTGAAGCTAAATATAGGTTTAAGCACAGAATAGGGCTGCAACACTCATAAGTTAACGATGCAGGAGATGGGGCATCTGTTACAGAATTGCTTGAGGATTAGTTAAAACTGATCCTGAGTCTGTATTACTGAATATGATGAACAGCATTTCTTTGCTGATCTCTACTCCGTCTCATGGAGACAGTAACTCAGAGAACACAAAAGGTGAAGGCAAAATTATGTCAAAAGCACCTCTGTGAAAACCCAAACAAACAAGCTTACAACCCCTCAGACAGAACAAGGTCAACCACTTTGAATCCCTGATGATATCAGGCTGGTGGTCACTGATCTAGGTCTTGTGTTTTTGGGGTCCAATGGACTGACTTGTATGAGCAGCAGGAGAGTGGCTCCACAAACTGATTTCCTTGAGAAATTAGAAAGATTCACCATACATGAAGTTCCTTGCTTAGAACACTGTTGGAGAGCAGTGTAGGAGAAAGAGACCTGGGGATCCTGCAGTGGATCAGAGCAGGAGTGGGCGGTGGGTGTGTGTGGTTAGTGGATCAAGAGAACTTCGAGAGATAGGTTCTCCTCCCCCTCTACTCTGCCCTACTGAGATCGCCTCTGGAATACTGTGTCCAGTTCTGGGCCTCTCAGTTCAAGAAGGACACAGAACTGCTGGAAAGAGTCCAGCACAGAGCCACGAAGACGATGAAAGGAGTGGAACACCTCCTTGATGAGGAAAGGCTGAGGGAACTGGGTGTCTTTAGCTTAGAGAAAAGGAAACTGAGGGGTGACCTCATTAATGTTTATAAATATGTGAAGGATGGGTGTCAGGAGGATGGAGCAGTGGATGTGAGCTGGAACAGAGGAGGTTCCACATCAATATGAGAAGGAACTTCTTCCCAGTGAGGGTGACAGAGCAGTGAAAAAGGCTGTCGAGGGGGGTTGTGGATTCTCCTCCTCTGGAGACATTTAAAACCTGCCTGGCCATGTTCCTGTGTGACTTGGTGTAGGTGATCCTGCTGTGGCAGGGGGATTGGACTAGATGATCTTTCCAGGTCCCTTCCATTCCCTAATATTCTGTGGTATTTGAGAATGTTCTGGTTGAGAAGAAAAAAAACTGTGAAAGCCCAAAGTTCTTTGTTCCTTTGCTTCTTAACTAGTTGCACTGAAATCGAATGAAGCCAGATCATTGGCATGGACTCTCTGTAGGATTTTAGATCTATCCATGTTGTTCCCGTCTTATTTCTCTATAAACACTTCTTAAATAATTGAATACAAATATTTCAGAAATTATCTTTTCCCAGTTCTTTCCTCAGCTCTGTAGTTTAGATGGTAGTGATAATTTTACCACAGTCATCCATCGGAAGTTGTTACTTACTTGTTTTTTCTACTTTTTTATTTTAAAGGCAACCAATATTAAATCTGAGTCTGACCCTCCAGAAGCCAGAACTCATAACCTGAGGCGTAGGATGGGCTGTGCACCTCCAAAGAGTGAAAATGGTGAGTGGCCAGTGGGGAGAGAAGGAAAATGCAAACTTAATTTCTGTCACTTTGTACAAACTCACACAAATTTAGAAGATGGAATAATTCAAAGTATTTTACAGAGTCACTTCTATTAACATCTTCTACGTTTTTAACTTGGAATCTGTTGTAAAAGCTTTTATGCCTTTGAAATGGTTTTGTTTGCTTTGTGAGTGGTTGAGTTTTCTTGGAGAGGAAGGTATTTTTTGGTTAAAGAAAACCTACTCATTTAAGCATCAGTGTCTCTCGTGGGCAACGACAAATGAGTTGAGCCCTGTCTCTATGTTGTATTTTAAGTAGCATCAACCCACCAGCTGTAAATAGAGGAAAGAATGTGTCAGATTTCAGACACCTTTAGGAAAGCTCTAGACATTATCTTTTTAATGCTAAAATGTCTGATATGTGTAGACATTGTTCTCTTTAATGTCTTTGTTAGCACTTGGACTTCAAGAAAGGCTCCGGGTTGTCTCATGTCAGGTGTATAGGTCTCCAGCTCACTTACAACTTCAGCTGAGGGCCTTGTTTTGCCCCCTTGTCCTCTCCACCAAAGCCCCAGGCTTCTCTCTGCTCTGTTGTATGGACTGGAGCATTGGGGTTTTGTGTTTTGTTACCGTGTCAGGAATGAAGACTTGAGTGGAAACATGCCCAGATTAGGTATGAGTGCAGGAACATGGAGGAGCTGCTGCTCCGTCAGGCTGCTTGAGCCACAGCTTGGCTTGGGCAGTACATTTCCCTAAAAGCTACCACTACAGGAAACTGAGCTGAGAAGACCATCGTAGGAAGCTCTGATGCTGTTTGTTGTCTCTGTGTGACATGCTGCTCAAAAATGGAATCATTCAACCGCACTTGTTAACGTCATGTGAAAGCAAAGCCTTAGCTCATGAAGATATATTTTATTTCCAATTAATTTAAATGGGATTTAAAAGACCCACTCACAAAATGTGGACTGCAGTAGTTGTTGCTAGGTGGTGATGGCATGCCTGGATTTTCTGGTACTTGCTCCTGTAGGCATTGCAGGGTTCAGATCTGGCCTTCAGCTACCTCAGACAAGTATGGGCTAACAGATACTGGAGTGATGCAGCCTAACAAGTAACAGCAAATAAATACTGTCAAGTACTGCTCAGTGATAAAATACTTTGTAATGCCAACATTTTTTTTGTCTTGCACCAGAAAAGGAAACCCATAGCACAGTGAAACTTCCCGAGAAGAAAGAACACGTTGGGGAGCCCGAGAAAGACAAATCCAAAGTCCGACCTAAAAAACCTACTAATGCTGTGAGTACTCTCTGCCTGCCTGTAGCTTCATAGTGCCTGCAGGGATTTCTGGGTTTCTCTTGGATGTGTAGTGAAATCTTATGTTTATATGGTGCTGAGGTTTCTCTTACACTCTCCATGTAACCCTGGGGCTGGAAGCAAGGTGTGCCTGTGCCTGCTGGAGTACATGTGCCTGTAGAGTAGTTGCAGAGCTGGTAACAAGGGGATAGTCAAGTTTTGCATCTCTAAACTGAAGTAACTTGTTTTCTGTCTCCAAGATACAGCCCCAAAATAAGTGTTTTGAAAGAAGACTACAAATAGGAGTGGTTCTTGTGCGGGCTGATCTCTTTCCTCTTTGCTCCTTAACCTCGGGGGAGCTTAATGTGAGCTCTGGCACCCAGCTCTCCAGCAGATGCTTTGCTGTTCAAACAGTTCTTAACAGCACAGCCTCGGTCCTACTCCAGGTCTCTACACACCCCCCCCACCTCCTTCCCGAAAAGCCCAAAACTAAAATCAGTGATGTTTGCCACACTTTGAGAAGATGAGTCTGAGATTCTTTCTCTCTGTGCCACTACCTGAGTCCTTCGTAAAACCAACAGTGTTCTTCATTTGATCCATGTCAATAGCTAGACAGCAAGAATGAAATGTGCAAATACTAGAACCTGACACTCCAACCCTTCAAACTGATAAAAGCTTACAGGGAGGAACAGGAAATGCTACTAATTTGCTTATTTTAATGCTGCTAACATTTTTAACAATGTAAAACCACATTGTCTCCCTGTCCTTACCACTGTCTTTTGGATTTGAGAAGGACCTTCCAGTCTTGCTGATGGCAGCGTGGTGTAGGACAGGCAGTAGACAACCCTTCCCACATTTGGTGTGCCTGCGCCTTGTCCTGGGGGCTCAGTAGTTGCTGCCTCCATCAGACTTGTTTTACAGCTCCACCGTGCCCAAAAGCACACAGCTCTGCTGGAAAGGTGGTGCCTTCCAAATTAAAAAGGAAGGTCTTGGCCAGTATCTCTGGGGAAAAAGAGGAACAGAGGACTCTCAGCAAGAGGAACCCCTTTCTCTGTCTTCTGAGGCTGTTAACAGTTGGTGTCAGAGCATGAAACATCTGTGCATGCATGCTGCACATCAGAGCCACAAGGAAAAGGATTTGTGAGCCACCAGGAAGGGTTATGATGTACCTGCCCAGCCTTGCTGGTTTAAACTGTCCTGGCCACTGAGTCTTCTGTCATTTGGAAAAAAAACTATACACGGAAGGGCTTGGCACTCTTGTGGCCTTTCCTTAAAATACACAAGAGGGGCTGTTTCAACCTCTACATAGATATTTTGCGTGTACATATCTCGTTGCTGTTTCAGAGATTTGTAAAAGGAAGCTGTGGGAAATGTCACAAATGACTGGGTTAGCAGACTGCTCTTGCACCATCAGTTACCTTAAGTGCTCAAATTCCCTCTCTGGCAATTTCTTGTTGCAGGTGGATTTGTATGTGTGTCTCTTATGTGGCAGTGGTAATGATGAGGACCGTCTCCTGTTGTGCGATGGCTGTGATGACAGTTACCATACTTTTTGTTTAATTCCACCCCTTCATGATGTTCCTAAAGGGGACTGGAGGTGTCCCCAGTGCTTGGCTCAGGTAATCAAACCTACCATCAAAGTTAGGCTGAAGAGTTACTTTATTTTGTGGCTGTTTGTTTTTTTTTTAACCTTGATCCTAAGGATTGAAAATGCAGTATGATCTTACTTAAGGTTGTGTTGACAAGGTGATAGACAGTAAAGCTAAAACAAAGACTGGATGTGCTTCAAACTGGAAAGTTATTCCTTAATATTTTGGAGCTAAAAATTGTTGTGCCTGTAAAGAATACATTGGGATTTAATTGTCCCGTTCCTCTGTGTTTAAAATCAGAAACTTCTAGGTGCTTCAGTGTGAGGAGGCAAAAGAAATTTGGATCTTATTTTGGTGACATTTGTGCAGATTTATAAGCAAATGAATGTTGTGATTTGGTGAATTAAGCAAAGTTGTTTCTTTTTTCTGACTACGCAACCTGGGCCAGTCCTCCTTACCTATCAGGTGCTATAAGAGTAGCTGTTAGTGTAAAACTTAAGCATGGGCTGTTCTACTAATACATTGTAGAGATAATTCTCTTCTCAATGGCAGGAGTGCAATAAGCCTCAAGAAGCATTTGGGTTTGAACAAGCATCAAGAGACTACACACTCCGTACGTTTGGAGAAATGGCAGATGCATTCAAGTCAGACTACTTTAACATGCCAGTGCACGTAAGTTCATGTGTTCATCCTGACATCATGGAGATCTCATTTGTAGTGCTTAGTTACAATATATTTGGGGATGGGGAGGGGAGGAGAGGGGTTGTTTAATACGATGAAATCCCAAATCAGAAGTTCTCATTCTCAGTGAATCCTTGTTCTGGCTGCTGTCATGGTTCCTTGTTCCACCAGATTCTTGGGTTTGTTCAGTTTTGAAAAAGTGTATGTCAGGAAGTGACTATTCTGTTTAAATGGTTTTGAAACAGGCAAATGATTCGAGCTAGTGGGGGTTCTTCTTGGGATGGCTTCTCTGCCCATGCTCTATATACTGAGTCCTTTCTATATGCTCCTTGTTTTTCTTCTCAAACCTAGATGGTCCCCACCGAACTGGTTGAAAAGGAATTTTGGAGACTTGTTAGTACCATAGAAGAAGACGTAACAGTAGAATATGGAGCTGATATTGCTTCAAAGGAATTTGGCAGTGGCTTCCCAGTTAGGGGTGGGAAATTTAAAGTGCGACCAGATGAAGAGGTGGGTCTTCATGAATTGTGTGTATTTGTATTGCAGCACTTCATTAAGGCCCTTTGGTTCAAAGCATAATAATGGAACTGGATTACAAAGTGTTTGTTGTGTGTATCAGGCACAGGATTTGAAGAGGAGAATTACATCAGAGTACTAAATAAATAAAATAGTCTGTTTTGAGATGCTGAAAGCCACAGACTTATCCCAGAAGTTACTTAGTAACTTACAAGCTTGTAAAAAAACTAATTTCAGCAAAATGAGTCAGATAAGGTGTGTGAAAGGAGCAAAGACAATGAAGGCTTTGTTCTTTGAGTCATTGACCTTCTGCCTGTATTTTTTGGTTGGGGAAGATGCTTTTGTTTGGTTGCTCTTTTGGCAGTTTTATCTTCTCGGGGGTTTTTTAATTCATGTTCGATAAATCTGACTGTTGTGTTCAATTTTCAGGAATACCTTGATAGTGGCTGGAATTTAAACAACATGCCTGTGATGGAGCAGTCTGTTCTTGCTCACATCACTGCAGACATATGTGGGATGAAGTTACCCTGGCTGTATGTAGGAATGTGCTTTTCTTCATTTTGTTGGCATATAGAAGACCACTGGAGCTATTCGATTAACTATCTGCATTGGTGAGTTTGAGGAATAAACTCAGTCGGAGTTTCATTCCCTCTTCATCTTTTTTTAATTAGTAGACTAAAATCAGATTGATGGAGTTCAGGTCAGAATAACCCTATCAGTCATGTAGCAGCAGGGATCATTTTGGCACAGTGTGATTTCTGCATTGATTTGCCTTTGGACAAGAGGTCATATGTTGAAAAGAGACATCCATTCCCAGTTTTTAAAAATCCATGACAAATGCAGCAGATACTCCATCAAATAGTTTATTGTGCTCAGTGTAAAACTAAGAACCATGCAAGTTTTTTTTTTTAAGTCATCTAGCTTCAACTAACAATCCTAGGATCGTGCATGTTTTTTGTCTGCTAGGTAGATCATTCTGTCATAAACCCTCTCATCAAATGAGTGCTTGTCAGCTGTAATCAGGACAGATCTTTGCCATCTTTTTGATATTCTAAACAAAGTGAACTTCTTAAACTTTTCACCTTACAGCAGCTTTTTTTAGAGTTGGAATTATTCTTGTCACTCTTCCTGAAGCCTGTCAACCTTTTTCCCTTGTTCACATAAGCAAAACGGGAAAGCCGTGTCCCAGCTACCACTGGTTACGTTGTCTTTTTGGTCTGTCATTCAGTTACTTCTCCCAGAAATAGCTGCTGTTACAGCACATTCCGAGTCACTAGTGACTTAATTAACTTTTTTCTTCATGCTTGACTTTACTAACACATTTGATTGAGGCCAAGTAAAGGGAGTGGTAAGGATTGCATCGTAAAAATGACCTTACTTGTCAGTTATTACCTCTTTTTTTTTGTGTGGGTCTTCAGTCAGGCTGAAAACTGGGGGAAAGGAAGGAGGGTTTTTTGTTCGCAGTAAAAATTTGGTTTATCCTGGGTGAGCCTCCCTCACTATTGTTATAATAGCATTATGTTCTCTCTACTTTGTCCCAAATCACATTAATATTTGCAGTGCAGGCTGGAAAGATTCGGCAGTGTGTACATGTGTAGGTACATGCATATGCAGACACATACAGAAGTTGCTTTACCTGTTTTTCATTTAGTTCTCCTCCAGCATGGAAGTCCTTCATGTCTTTTCATTTGCAGATGTTCTTCTGTATTTTCCCTTTGATTTAGAAGTTTAAGTCTGGAGTTTTTAGCCTACTTGAGAGCAATGTGTAGTTGAGTTTAATAGTGTTCTTGGCTGGAGGAGTCATTCTTAATGACCTGCTGCTGAAGAGACAAAGCTTCTAACTCTGAAGAGACTTCAGAAGGCAGTATTTGTTCTTGTGAAATTCTAGGGGTGGCTTGTCTGTCTTCAGTGCTCCCATGTGCCTTGAAGGAGCTCATATTCAGCAGCAGTATTTTGAGCAGAGTCCCAGGAGAATTAGGCTACAGCAGCAAACCTTTCTGAAGGGCAAAGGCAGTCTTGTGTAGTATTTGAAATGGTAAAAGAATTTTAAAAATCTTTGGTTCTAAAGATTTTTTTGAGTAAATAAAGGTCAGCCCTGGTCAGAGGAAGAATTTCCATCACTGGTGCTGATATGTCTAAAGGCAGGAGTGTGGAGCTGTCAGGTAGCAGTGTACAGTGAACTGTCACCTTCATCCATTCCTGCAGCTCACTGCCTTCCTAAGGCTGGTGCCTGAACACATCATTAAATAACACAGAAAAAGTTAACATTCTGTTGCCCTGAAGTCTGCAGACCTCTGGTACCAGTATCCTGGTCTAGGTTTAGCATAGTTCCTAACTGCTGTTGCCCATTTCTTCTCACTGTTGGAACATAACAAGGGGCAGAAATCTTGAGAACCCAGTACTAGGTCAGGACAGGACAGTTTTTAGTTGCCTCCATGGCTGCTCTTCATGAATTCATAGAGTTGTTCTGACGTGATGACCAGGAGCAAGGCTGCAGAGTCACTGAACACCATGTAGTAATAACTGCTTTTGTTGCTCTTGTGATACTGGAGTAGCTGCCCCTCCACAGCCCCTTCCACTAACTGTCCTCCTAACCATGCCAGAGGTGCTCATCAACCATGGGAATAACCTCCTGGGTGTGAGAGATCTGCTTCTGGATTTATACTTTTTTCTTCTGACACCCTCCCGATTGCTTTATGGTTTATTAAAAAAAAAGGCTCCTAACAAACCAGTGTTGGGTCACCTGTGCACTGCCAGCTCTTCAGGAGTCTTGGGAGAAGATGGTTTATCTGTTGTCTTTTCTCAACAGCTTTTCTAACAGTTTTCCTAAGGGGTTGGCAGGCATTTTCATGGTTGTGCTGCAGTGAGCCAGTTTCATTGTAAACTTGGAACAGTGTCTGCTGGAACATACCTGCATAACCTTCATTTGCTTAACTGGCCTGCACTGGGTTGTGCTGTGGTTAAAAGCTCTTTATTCCCACCCTGGCTGTCAAGGGTGTTTGTTTTCCTTGATGTCTTTTGCAAAATGTGGAAGTTCAGTTTAAGGGCAATAATGCGCAAGGCATGGACTGTTGGATCTGAGGGGGAGTTTGTGTTCATGATAAAAGACAAGCAGCTTATGTTTTGAAGTTGTGCTGGAATCAGCAGAACTTAACTGAGAACTTCTTCAGTCATTTCTTTTTTCCCCAAAATGTTTCAAGCAGGTGCTCAGAAATGTGGGTAATTAAAATCTTAGGCCTGGAGGAGGGGCCTGTGTAAAACCAGAAAGTTCAGGAATGTACAGAGCTGTTGCATTTCTTCCCGGGGATAGACCCTTCTTGTGACAGGGTGTATTTTTTTAAGTTACGTTTCAGTCTTTGCTTTAAAATACTTATATTTAACTTTTTCTAATAATCTTGCAGGGGGGAGCCTAAAACGTGGTATGGAGCCCCAGGGTATGCAGCTGAACAGCTGGAGGATGTAATGAAGAAGCTTGCTCCAGAGCTATTTGAATCTCAGCCAGATCTCTTGCACCAACTTGTCACCATAATGAACCCGAATACTTTGATGGCCCACGGAGTGCCTGTATGTTGTTGGACTCCTGTGCTGCTCCCTTTATCTTAACCCTCTTTCATTTGCACCCAGTTCTACTTCAAAGCTGATAACTGAAATCAGTTTTGTTATAGAGATGCTGTGCAAGTGTCCGTGTGTGTTGTCCCTTCCTTGTCTAGTGCAGTGTGGTAGTATGAAAAGATGAGATCCTTGCTTTTGAATTGTTTGGCAAACTCTTCTCTGGAGATCCACCATAGTATATGACTATTTCTGGATCTCAGTTGGAAGGTTTAGTCTTGAACCCTGAAACAATGGCACGAGCTTTTCCTATGTCTGTCTGATGAGACGCAATGTTTTTTGGCAAGGAGCCAAACCCCATTCTTCCTTTATTTGTCATCCACATCCTTATTTTTCCTGGATAAATTCTTAGTTATTGAAAAGCATTTGTCATCATTTTCCATCATATTCCATGTTAAATTATTCATGGGAATTATGTCCCTTTACAAGTTAATTTCCTTTAGACTGGTTGACCTTGGGCCTTGAAGGAAAATCTGAAAAAAGTACCAAAGTTCATGGTATCTAATGTGCTTTGAGAGACTCTGAAAGTGAAAGATGCAGGAGGACCTGCCTGCTTTCATGCTGATTGTGTAGCACCAAAAGTGCTAGATTACAGCAGTATGAGCTTTTGAGTAGGCTCCAAATTCCTCTTCCCTTTGGCTGCATGCTGAAGAGAGCCCTGCCTGAGCTCTACTGGTGTAACCCAGCACAGAGCCACAGACAGCTCTCAGGAAGTGGCTCAGAGCATCCATATGGCTGAAAGAAACCCCTTTGCTTTCTAGAGGGTTTGTATAGACAAGTGACCAAAGGCCAGCTGTAATTCTTGGGCTGATGTTTTAAAACCCTCTGAAGTCAACACAGAAGTTACTAGAACTGGAAAATCCATATTCTCTTCACAGCCTTCAGTTCTGTTCAAGTTTGACCTAATGCTTGTCTGTCTTCCCTCTCAGGTTTATCGAACCAATCAGTGTGCAGGAGAGTTTGTGATCACCTTTCCAAGAGCTTATCACAGTGGCTTCAATCAGGGCTTCAATTTTGCTGAAGCTGTGAACTTCTGCACGGTTGATTGGGTATGTTCCAAACCCAGTTCTCCTCTAACTATGCAGATCCAGAGTTGTTCCACGGTGATGTGCAGTTTTAGTTTGCTGCTGATGCACAAATGTAGTCCGTAGGCCAGAAGGAGCCTGTTGCTGGCAGTATAGTGTTTTGACAAAGGTGGTTTTTTTGCTTTCATGTAGTGAACTGCAGGCTTTGTCTGGCTCTGAAGATTCACTTTTAAATCATCTGTTAGGGCTAATATATCTTGTACAGCAGGAGACGGGCAAGATCCTGTGCACATCTGGAACATGAGAAGCACCCACGCTACTAGAATCTGCTCCTTCTGTGCCCTCAAGTGTTACTTCATGTTGTCAAGAGACAGAATGAATTGTTTCTGTTAATTGCACTGGGAATTCCCCACAAGGTGTATTCTTGTAGTTGAAAGACGAGGCCAACGTAGACATCTTTTCTGCTTTAGCTTCTGTCATTAAATGGGATGGTGCACGTTTAAGATCAGTGAAAGATGTGATAATCCTCTTGGAGGAAGAAACTACAAGAACTGATGCGAGTGGGTCCTCCTGGGTAGCAGCAGTGCTGTAGGTGTTATGGAAGATCACTGTGTTGAGAAGGGAACGGAAAGTTTTCATGTTTAGTAGAAGGTTCACAGACCCAGCACTTTACTCTCAGTGAGCTTCACTCAGCGCATTGCAGCCACAAAAGCTTTTTTGTTGCTTTGTTGGTTTTTTTTTTTAATAAAAACAAATGAAGGATAGGTGCTCCAGAGTTACAAGTCATCATTTATCTTTCCAAACATATTTCTCAGACGCAGTGTTGCCTGATCTCAGAAGGTTCTTTTGAAGCTGCTGATATTTCAAATTACCCATCTTGATTTTTATTTCCCTCAAAAAGGTCATAGCTATTTGTAAATGTAGTCAATTGAAAAGTGTTGCTAAATTTAAAAAGCATCATCTGGAAGTAGACAGTGACTAAAATGGGAAGAAAGCTTTCTGTGTTGTGACTGTTTGCATATCGATCAGTTTGGTTTGGGTTTTCTTCTTGGCCTTCCATGAGATTCGTGCTGAGCATCGCTTGTCACCTGGCCAGTAACACTTTTGGACTAAAGCTGCAGGTAACCTGCCCAGCTCATAATGAGTTGTTTACTTTGCCTGGGCTTAGTTAGCAACTTCAGCGTTTCACAGTCAGCAATTTGTGATGCTGCAGTGTGATTCAGGTCACATATAGACCAGCTGTCTTTGAGAAAAAGGTCCAGCTTGCCTTGCACCTTACCTGCCACAGGGCATCCCTTGGGTGCTGAGAACAAGGCCGGTTCAGGTACACTTTCCCTTTGATGCTTCCTTGGCCTCTGTGTTCTTTTAGCTTGGCTCTCCCTGAGCCTACTGTGGTTTAGTGATTGTTACCCCCAGTAATGGTCTGTTCCCAACAGCCTGTTACTGTCATAAGCCCAGATGAACAACCTTTATCCACAGTGTCCTCTGGAAAGGAGTTATGAGCAGTCATGGTTCACAAGAACTTGGGGACTTGATTTCTCTAGTTTTACATTCTGAAGTATGAGCATTGTTACTAGAAAGGTTTGTCTTGTCCTTTCATATGGATAGTTTTTATTCAGCAGCATAAAAAACTAATATCTAAAATGAACTCTTCATTCTGCAATGTTTTCCAATGCAGTTACCCCTGGGTCGCCAGTGTGTGGAACATTACCGCCTGCTGAACCGTTACTGCGTGTTCTCTCATGATGAGATGATCTGTAAAATGGCGTCCAAAGCCGATGATCTGGATGTTGTGGTAGCATCTACAGTTCAGAAAGACATGGCTATTATGATTGAAGATGAGAAGAGGCTGCGTGAGAAGGTTGATAAACTGGTGAGTTGTAAGCAATATTTGTCTAACAAAGGAAAGAAGAGTCGAAACGGTGCTGAAAGAACCTGCTGGGGCTTGTACTGTGCTGTCAGTGGCTTAGAGCTGTATAGTGCCTTCCTGAGTAGGACTGTAGGCTTCAGAGAACCCCTTGAGTACAGAATGATACGTCGTGTGTCTTGTTTTAGTATCTGCCCTTCAACATCGCTCAGAATACGTCTTTTAAAGTAACATCTGTTCTTTCAGCAACTTAGTCAGAGGAACAGGTGTTTCATTAACCACGATTTCTGTTTGCTTGGTTTGAATATGGAACTTATGCACATCATTATTGCTTTGAGAAATTTGGCTTCTGATGGTTTAGCTTGGAATGATCACCTCTGCGGTAGACTTGGAAGACGTGTCGCATGCTGTTTTGCAGGGAGTGACTGATTCGGAGAGAGTGGCTTTTGAGCTGTTGCCCGATGATGAGCGCCAGTGCTTGAAGTGTAAAACTACCTGTTTCATGTCGGCTGTTTATTGTCCATGTAAGCCCGGCTTACTGGTGTGCTTATACCACGTAGAGGATCTCTGTTCCTGTCCCATCTACAAATATAAACTGAGGTAAGCTTTAGATAGCAAATGGTACTGTGTTCTGCAGGTATTTATTGCATGCTTGAGTATTGTGGTTTGGTACTGTAGTGCTGACTCTGTTCTGTCAGTGGTCCTGGTCTCCGTGGCCTGTTTCTCCCAGTCCTTTGCAAGTGCAGTGCCCCAAAACAAAGTGCTTTTGCTGTACTCATTAACAAAGAATCTTTAAGCATTCAGCTGTTCTTGCTCTATAATGGCAAAAATTGCTGGATAAGTTAGTGTGCTGTTTTATTTATTTCCCTGCTCATCCTCCCTTACGTGCAGGCCTTGCGAGCAATGTTGTATTGCTTTCACTAGCTTTTTTTGTGGTGTCACCTTTCCTGTTGTTATGTCTTTGTCCTACATCAGCGTAGCTTGTCCTAAGACAATTTCATAGTTGCTTCAATTGTAACGTTGGAATTGCTCGTTTTGAGGCACTTGCAGCGTTGAACCTGGCTGCATAGCCGGTCGCTTCTGTGTTGTGTGGACCAACAGAGATTGATGCCTCTCCCTTCCTTCCTGCTACTCCCCACTAATTTTTGCTGAAGAGTTTGAATTCTGTGCTCCCTGTAGGTACCGCTATACCCTGGAGGAACTCTATCCAATGATGAACGCGCTAAAGATGCGTGCAGAATCCTACAACAAATGGGCTTCCAACGTTAACGAAGCTCTGGAGGCAAAAACTAACGATAAAAAAAGTACGTATCTCACCTTTTGGCTACAACACCTAATCTTAAATGGTTCATTTTTCAGGTTTTAGTTTTTGTTTACGTTTTAACCTGTTAACTGTTCTGTTTTAAGCTAGTTTTAGTTTAGTTTAGCTGCTTTTGTCTCATGCAAAAATCAAAAGAAATTGTATGTCATTTTGTGTTCTAATTAGCTGTTATAGTCCTCGAAATCATACTAAGCTGTCTCTTTGTGAGAAGGTTTTAGAGCACTTGGACACAAGATACAACTGTGAACTATTAAAACTATAACTATTAAAAGTCCATCACAAAGGGATACTTGGGTTAACTTATTATCCTTCCCAAAGGTCTCATCAGCTTTAAGGCTTTGATAGAAGAGTCAGAAGTGAAAAAGTTTCCGGACAATGACCTACTGCGACACCTTCGACTGGTTACACAGGATGCAGACAAATGTGCCTCAGTTGCACAGCAGCTGCTTAATGGCAAAAGACAAACCAGGTAAGTGTCAGTCTATGTGTTTGCAGCAAAACTTAGTCACTGAAAGTAGAGGCAGTGGCCAGTGACAGATGCTGATGTTCCACAAGACTTAGAAATCAGTGTGATCTTTTTGTAAGCGAGCTGTTCTTCCTCCATGTTTGACACTTGGGCGGTAAATTCATTCTGATGTTTCTCAAAAGGAAAGACTTGTGTGGCATTTCCAGACAAAGCAACACCCAGCAAACAAAGCAACACTCCACTTGTATTTGTGTCATCAGGGCTGAAAATCTGTCGTTGGGCCAGTGGCATTGTCACAATTCCTGTTCCACAAGGCATAAAGCTTGCAGTGTCTTAGCTTCCTCAGCTGGGAAATGCTGTATGAGATCTCTGAAAAGTCCTTGCTCTGCCTGTGTCAGCATGTATCTTAAATCTTTTAGACAGGTTATTTCCTTGAGGAGTTTGGGTAATACATTTGTGAACTGGTTGTATGGTCCTGCCAGTGCTTCCATATCTGAAGGGAGCTGAAAGCAGTTGGAAGATCCAGGAGGACAAGGCCAAATCTCTTCATTGCATGTTCTGTTGTGGCTGTGTTGATGTCCTAGCCTCTCTGTCAGGGATTGCAAATTGCCATCTTATATTGCATATTCTCCACCCAGATTGATAGTGGCTGCATCCCAGCCTTGTGCAGTGATAGGTGTCTTAAGAAAATCTCAGCCTTGTGTCTGTGGAGGACAATATTGCTCAGGTCCAACAATCTTAACAGTTTGAAGTACTTGAGGAAAAACTGCTTCTCTTTTGTCCCATCTGAACAAACTGTTTCTGCAGCTTTGAACAATGTGGTGTCAGAGCAGCTGCTCTCTGTGCTGCTGTAACTGCACGTGCATCGTATCTGCATGTGGCCTGCCTCGGCAGGACTCTTGCAGCGTGTCACTCCTTGTGTTCTTGCAGTGCTTTAAAGGCTGACTTTGAAGGACTTCAGTAGTTAAATGTTCAGCTCAGACATGATTCTTTAGCTGCTGTTTCCCGTTCAGTGATCCTTGCCTGTGGTGTGTTAGGTCTCATGACTTGCCTAAGTCTTTGTAGCAAGGTCTTGATAAGACTTCACTGTCTAGCAAATACAAGAGTATGAAGCCCTTGTCACAGCAACTTAAAAACACTGCAACAGCAAATGAAAAATTCACAGAATCATTGTAGTTCAAGGGACCTTTAGAGATCATCTAGTTCAACACTGCTGCTAAAGTAGAATCTCCAAGAGCACATTGCACAGGGCTGCATCCAGGTGGGTTTGGATATTTCCAGAGCAGGAGACTCCACAGCCTCTCTGGGCAGCCTGTGCTGGGGCTTTGGGACTCACACTGTAAAGTTTTTTTCCTCACATCTACATGAAACTCCCTGTGTTCCAGCTTGTGCCCGTTGTCCCTTGTCCTGTGATTGGACTCGGTCTGGGTGATCCTGCTGTGGCAGGGGGATTGGACTAGATGATCTTTCGAGGTCCCTTCCAATCTCTAAGGATTCTGTGATTCTGTGATCACGCTCCCTACAGCCACCCCTCAGATATTTATAGACATGGATGAGGTCTCCTCTCAGTGTTCTCTTTCTAAACTAAATTGTCCCAGCTCTCTTAGCCTTTCCACTTTGGAGTGTGCTCTGGGGCCTCAACAATCTTTGTTATACTCACCTGGACTCTCTCCAGTAGTTTCATGTCTCTCTTCAACTGGGGAGCCCAGAACTATGGGGGACATAGTATGCCAAGTACAGTCACACCAGGGCAGAGGGATTAGGATGACCTCTCCAGACCTAATGACCACACTTCTCTTAATGCATCCTGGATAGTGTTGGCCTTCTTGACCATAAGGGTACATTGCTGGCTTGTGGTCAGCTTGCTGTCCTCCAGGATTCTGAGACCTTTGTCCTCAGGGCTGCTTTCCAACCCCTAACTTGTATTGATGCATGGGATTGTTCCTCCACAGGTGAAGGGCTCTACATTTCCTCTTGTTGAAGCTCATTAGGTTCCTCTTTGCCCAACTCTCCGTGCTGTGTACATCATGTTGGATGGCAGCACAGCCCTCTAGTGTGTCAGCCTCTGCTCCCAGCTCATTCAGCACTCCAGCAAACATTTCTGCCAGTTTTTCAACCCAGACACTCGTGGTACTGTTGTCAAAGGACTTGTCCACTCCTAATCTATCCCTTCATGTAGTGTTGAGCCATCTCTTCTTATCCTGGGATCTCTGTCTGTGTTCTCCCATCCTTGGTGTTTGCTCAGGCCTCCCAATGATGAACTTTGAGCACCAGCCAGACCCTTTCCAGCTGGGTTGTACCAGATGACCTCTTCCAGGATTTCTTCTTGCTCCTCTCTTGACTGGGCTTGGCCTGGAAAGAGTGGCCGGGAGAAATATTTTCTTCGTGTTTGACTCAGCCTTTTCTTTTGTTGCCCTGACAGTGTACCAGCCTTTCTCACAGCTATGCTTGCCAGCTTCTTCAGCATTACAGGCTGATGAATAATACACCCAGTATTGCACTCGACAGGATCCAAGGCAGTGCTTGGATTGCATTTCCCATTTACTCTGGAAGTGTTTTTAGCCCTTCTTGCACCAGTCCCTTTGGTCTTTTTTGGCGTGTTTCTAGGAAAGTCTGGTGGTATGGCTTCAGAATTAGTTTTAAATCTCACGTTGTTTGATAGAACTTTTTTTTGCTCTTAGAAGATTAAAGTGGAGGAGTGCTCGTAACCTGGGTAGGAAGATGTAAAGAGAGTCATCTGCTTAAAATCTTAGTGCTGGTTATACCAGTGTTCATCTCTGTGAAGTTCCCATCTCTGTGGGATGGTGGGCAGCCCCCATCATGCTGATTGCCGTGTATGGATTATGAAAGATTGCAGATTCTAAGTTTGGTTCATGCTTTTGATAAACTTTCCTTTATGGCCTGGCTGTTGTGTTCTGACCCTCAGTTGGGTAAAGTCAGGCAGTAGACTTGGCTGAACTGGAAAGGTCATTCCTGTTAACCACCATCCATACACTGCCTTCTGCTGCTCTTCTTGGTTTTGGAGTGTGGTGTGGGGGTGTGTTTGTGTGCACGTGTACATACTTCTTTCTTTTAAAATCTTGTGCCTTTTCTGAGAAGATGCCACAGAACTCCCACCAAAAAAACCACTAAAACTTTGTAGACGATAAAATAGCCTGTGTTGTACCCAAGAGTTTTAATTCATTTTACTGCTCAGCTTACGATGGATTTTGGAGCTCCCAATGTGATCTTGCACATCCTTTAAAATACCTATTTTTGACACAGAATGGCAAATGGAAATGTATTTTCTGGTGTTCACATTCCAGCTGTGCTGGCACATGCTGCTGGGGGGTGGTTTTCTCTTTTGTTTAAATGCTGTGTTGGAGCCAGAGCTGTAGGAGACTTTTTTCCCTTTTCTGTTCAGGGTTCTCAGACCTAGTTAATATTGGCTTGAGTTTAGAGAGGTTTTTAATATTAGCCAATTTGTTAACACTTATAAGCCACTCATTTGATACAAAGCTTTCAGATAAAAATGAAAATGATGATTTCAGCATAAAGAGGATTTTTCAGAAGTGCCTACACGACCTGGAAATATAAAACCCATTCAGAACTGGGATTTGTTCCCTTTTGGTACAGGCATGGGGAAAGCTTACTACAATAGCCACTGCAACATAACTGAATAGTTTATCCACAATTGCTTTGTGTTCTGGAAAAAAGCCCAATTTTATTCCACAATAACCAGGGCTCTTCCAAGGCTGAGTAGTTGTTCCAGAACACTATTTAATGTGAAAGAGTATTTTCAACAATAGCTTATTCTGCTGTAGCCCACTGAAGTTGTCCCATGTATGGGAGCCCTAGGCTGCTCGGGTGCTTTTGACTCTTCTATTATTTGAGAGTAAAGCCTAACTTCCAGGAATCATAAGCAGATGTTTGACAAGTTGAGAGTTTTTTTCAATGGCATTCAACCAAGTTGGGTTGTATGTGTTTGCAGGTACCGCTCCGGAGGAGGAAAGTGTCAAAACCAGCTGACTGTGAACGAGCTGCGGTTGTTTGTGAGGCAGCTGTATGCTCTGCCCTGTGTCCTCACTCAGACGCCACTGCTGAAGGTAACTTGGAAAATTCAAGAAGAAAAAGAACACACAAGCATTTGTGATAGCAGTGCATTTGCACTACATTCATCTCCTGTGTCATGGTCTGCTCCAGGACTAAAATACCATAGCACTGACTGCCCTGGGTAACTTGTGCACACGAGTTAAAGAGTGGAGCGCTCCGACGTGTTAGTGTTCATGGGTGGTAGAATTTTACACTACATCAGGGAATCAGAATGTTAATGAATTACCAAGTAATGCCAGAGAAGCAGCAGGATGACCTAGGTAACTACCCATTAGAAGTGTGGGGGTTATCTGGTTTCCTCTTGAGTGAAGCCAGGTTTATCTGAGAATGTTCAAAGCACCCTAATGCTCTGAGCCAAAGTTCTCCCATTCATAGCACTTCCCTGCTTTGTTAATCTGGAACCAGTTCTCACAGCCTTGTAATTAGATACCTCGTGTTACCAACCCCACGTTCCAGGCCAGAACACTGATAACTGTCAAGGCTCCATTGCTCTAGCAGCAGACCTGCTGTTGACAGTGAGTCTGATCACTTTGTCTACTGTGACCACCAGCCAGTGCTGATTGTTTGCACACCAGCTCAGCCAAGTTACCCTTAGACAAATTGCAAGTAATTCAGGATCTGGTTTCAGAACTTGCCAAAACATTGTGTGTCACACTGAGGGGTGATCAGAAAAAAAAATAAAGGAACATAAATCCTGGGCAGCTGCAATTCCTTTGTTAAAGGAGAAGGGCTTTGCATATGCATGACTCATAGAACCTGGGGATGCAGCATCCAGCTCTTGAGCTAACTGTGATGTGTCCACACAACACTGAGACACAGGTAGGATCGTGCAACTTTGAATCAGAACAGAGCAGTTCAGCTGTGCTGCAGAACTGTTGCTTTTGCTTTTGAAGCTTTATGAGGCCAGAAATGTGTGAATCAGACTTTATGTTTCCAGTTATTTGTTTATAGCATTTTAACTCTGAAGTGATTGTACTACTTAAAAAGCAGAAGTTCAGAAATGCCAGACGGGCAAACAGTCCTCCATCTGGTGTTCTTTAACGGGGAAATACCACGCACATCTGGTCAGATGCATTTTTTGGTAGTGTTCTCAACAATGCTAAGCTATAAGCAGTCAGGCAAACTAGGCTGTTAATGTAATTGACGAAGAGATACTGAATATTGGTTCACAGTTCAATTTACCTCTAAAGAGGCTTTATTTCTGTTACGGGTGAGATTGCCTACTCTGGCAAACAACCTCATTGGCAAAAGACCAAGCTGTCAGCTGTGAAAGAAGACCTTAGTGCTGGAATAGCTTTTCAGCCAGTACAGGAAGCACTGGGCAGGATGGTTAGATACAGGATAATTCCAGCCTCTTTGAAGCAAGATGGCTCTGGCAAACTGTCCCTTGTCCTGGGTGAAGTGCAAACAGCCACAGAGGTACCTTTTGTGGGTAATTGGCTGTTGAACATGAGAGAGAGAAGGTGTTGTATGGCATGAATTAGTAAAATGACAGCGTTTTACTGGGATTGTGCAGACCAGCTCAGAAACCTTACCAGTGCAGTAGAAGTGAACCCCAGAATCTCTGTGCCCTTTCCAACATTCTTCAAAGGCTTCTTAATCTTAACCTTGCTGTTAACTTAATCCTCCTTAATCATTCTGGAACAAAGCCAGAGAGTCTACTTTTTCTGAGACCTTTTTGACAGCTGTCTCTTAGTTCAAAGGAGTTTGCACTGGAATTCCTGTTTGCTGTGATCCTCAAGCCTGTGCACACACCTCCTGTGTGAGGAGGTGCTGGTGTATACACTCTTTGATGAGGATGCTGTTGAATTGTTCCAGATACCATGAGCATTTACCATGCACCTTGTGTGCGTTGCAGGGTGGTGCTTGCCCAGAGCTCTGCACTGTTAGATTCACAAGTATTTGAACTTGTTCTCAAGCGCTGAAGTGATTGGGCAGTGGGTTTGGGTTTTTTTTGATTCATGGCTGCATTTGTGTGTTTCAGGATCTTCTTGATCGTGTGGAAGCTTTTCAACAGCAAAGCCAAAAAATACTTTCTGAAGAAATGCCTAGTGCTGCAGAACTTCAGGCACTTTTGGACGTCAGCTTTGACTTCGATGTTGATCTGCCCCAACTGGCTGAACTGCGGATACGCCTGGAACAGGCACGCTGGCTCGAGGACGTGCAGCTGGCTTCCTCAGACCAAAACTCTCTTACTCTAGATGACATGAGACGTCTTATAGACTCAGGTGTTGGACTTGCTCCCTACCCAGCAGTGGAGAAAGCAATGGCCAAGCTGCAGGAGCTCCTTACTGTATCTGAACATTGGGATGACAAAGCCAGAAATCTCATAAAGGCCAGGTAGAACTGAACTGCAGTGCTGTATTTTGTAGTTCCATGAGCTGTTTGACATGGAAATGTTGGCTTTACTCTATGTTGTTTATCCAGTTCACAATGTAAAGAGGAAACTTGTGCTGTCCTGAAGGGAAAGGGGTGGAGAAGGAGAGATGAGTGATTTTAAAGGTGGTTCTGGGCTGGAAGTGTTTGTGGGGCAGATTCTCCTTTTGCCACAAGGAAGGGTTTTAAGACACCTTTTCTTTCCACTTTCTTCTCTCCCCTGGTGTCAGAGTGGAGGATGCATGTCCTAATGGAGCTTAGATAAATGCCACCAACTGGTAAAATTCCATCATATGGACTTTTTGTACCTTCGAGGAGATTTTTTCCAGATGAGTTGGAGCAGGCGAGAGGGAAATAAGCCAAAGACATCCTTACTGCACAAAATATTCCTCTTTATTGCTTTGACGTTATGATTTCTAAAGTAAAATGAGGGAAGACACAGCCTATGCAAAGCTTAAAAACTTCACTGGAAGTTTTCTTCCCTCAAGATTCCTAAATTTAAAGAAATTCTCTAATTTTTACATTTTCCCCCAAGCCTCATAATTATAAAAGGATTTGAGTGTTTCCTACTCATTAGTAATGATACTGCTTTAAAATAGCTTCCTGGAGCACAAAACTGGAATAGGTTTAACTTCCAAAATAAAGATGCAACTGTGTTCATCCCTTCCTAAAATATCAGAATCAAATTGTAAAATACAGGGAAAATTCAGGTGTTTCAACCTTTTAATGTGGTCTCTCTTAGCTGTGTGTTTGAGGATCCAAGGTTCATTCAGAAGTTAAATGTTAAATCTCCTTTAAGCCCAAATGTGTGAGCATTTCACGCAGGCACCTATCACAAGCAGACAGACATTTCTGACTCCATTTCCATGTGCCCTGGGTGTGCACTGTGCATCTAGCACTGATCAAATATCCTCCATTTGTGTGACCCAGTGGTTTTAACAAGCCAGAAGAGCAGAACCCGATCTGTACTGCAGTGTTTTACATTCTGAGATGTTCTCTTTACACAGACCACGGCAGACACTGAGCAATCTTGTAGCAGCAGTGAAAGAGATCGAGGAGATCCCGGCGTATCTCCCGAATGGTGTCGCACTGAAAGATGCAGTGCAGAAGGCCAAAGACTGGCTGCAGGAAGTGGAAGCTCTGCAGGTAGGTAAACTGTGCCCTTGGCTTGGTGAGCGACAGCAGCCCCAGTCAGGCTAACAGAGCCACTCTGTGCTCCCTTGTGTAAGCTTACTGCTTCACTCCCATTATTTTTACTTTTGGGACCTGATTTGTATTCTGTCACCTTTGCCATTAATTAGCTGCATTTAAAATCTATGGATTTGAATGAAAATCTAAAGGTAGAAAGATACATCATGGCACTTGTCCTTAAAGTGAGCTCTGCTCAGTCAGTTAGTACTGCTCGGCTCATTACTGTACTTTGTGCACTGCTCTGCATCTTCTGCATTCCTGCAGCACAGAGCAGCTGACAAAGTTTTCCTGGCTGAGTCCTGAATAAACAGATCCTCAAAAGTACTTAGAAGTCACCAGTAATACTTTTTCACAGCCTTCATTTGCTTGACTAGACAAATAACTTTCGTTTAGCATCTTCTTAAAACCTAGAAACTTCCTGATCCAGGAGAATTCCGATCAGACAAGTGTCCTGTCCTTGCATGTTGTCCAGGTCTGAATGCATCGTGCCTTGTGTGGGGTAATGCCCCACTCACTGAGTCGCATGGATGTTTCTTGGTCTATTCCTATGTGATCAGCCTCTGACTTCATTAAGTACTTCATTAAATATTCTTCTTTCTTCTCTCTTCCCTCCAAGTTTTTCATTTTCAAGGTTCCCTCCAGCTTTGTCTGATTTCCATTTTCATGTTCACACTCTGACGTTAGTCTTCCAACTGAGTGAAAATTTGATGGCAGAGATTGAAAACCAGTAGTCTGATAAAGAACTAAATAGGCTTTCACTTTGGCTTCTGGGGCTTTTTTTAATCTCTCATATAGCTTGGTAGATGGATTCAGTTTCTTTCCCTGTTTTCTTAGGTCTTAGCTTTATTAACATGAGATTACTCCCTGCCTGTTTTACCACATTTGCTTGTGCACCAGGCACCGTGCTGCTCTGCTCAGTCCCAAGTGTGTAACTGTGGCCTGGGCTGACTTGAAGTGGTCGTGGCTCGGCCTCGCACGTACTCAAGCCAGGGATCAGTGGGACTGCACTGATCAGGAAAGGGTGGGGTTGGGATAGCTCTGGTTATGTGGTTGGTTTAAGCTGCCAAAGATTTTATTAGATTTTCATTCACCCTCATGGTTTTTCCCTGAAGTGATCTCTGACTCGGACTAGTATTTTCAGGCTGACCTGACCTAAACTGGCCTTCTAATGAAAGCTGCTTTTGACTTCAGAAGTTTTTATTAAAAAAATTAGTTGTCTTATGGTTAACAAATCTGAAGGAGTGAAGTTGATGTGATTCTAACTGGGAGCTATCTGGAGAGGACTTCAGTGAATTGTTCTTGGCATTTGCTGGTTTCTTGGTTTGGTTTCTGAAATTCTGCCTCCTGAACATGGAAACCCTTGTCTGTGTCCCTCAATAATTTGTGCTTTGGTTCTGCAAAGATTCCAGTAAATGCTGCAGCTGCTGTATCAGTACTGTTGAGGTTTGCTGCTCAAGGTGCCAGGGTCATTCTGATGAACAGCTCTTGGGTCCTGCAGCACTTGTTGTAATGGGGATGCCTTGGGCTCGATTTCCAGTGGCACACTGGGTACTGGAGATTGTTTTTTGCTGTTGGCATCGCAGGGACTGGCTTAAAAATTAAAAATTGTGGTTTAGGGCTCTGAACACACATTGTTAGATTCAGAGTTTGTGGTAGTTTTGGAGTTTGGGGGTTGGGGTTTATTTTGAAGCTGTCATTTGGTGAATGTTAGCTGCCCTTGAGTGTTTTGCTGATGTTGTCTATGCACTTAATGACCAGGAGCATGAGAAACACAAACGGCAAAGCGGAATTGTGGAAGCAGCTGAAGTGTCTAAGCAGGAAATTTGTTCTTTACAAGCCCTGCCTTCAATGAATGACCTGTGATTTGGTGCATCAAACACTTACTAACTAATTTATAACCCAACAGGTTGGAGGACGCGTGCCGGTATTGGACACTCTAGCAGAACTTGTCACAAGAGGTCGATGTATTCCAGTGCATCTGGACTACCTGCCCAGACTGGAGTCTTTGGTGTCAGAAGTTCAGGCATGGAAAGAGTGCGCAGCCAACACGTTTCTGTGCGAGAACTCCCCTTACTCTCTTTTGGAGGTGAGAGCCCTCAGTATTGCAGATCACCATTGGTACCACAGCAGATACATCAGACATTACAGTATTAACTCGAGAAGTAGCAATAAATAATAGAATCATGGAACAGTTTGGGTTGAAAAGGACATCAGAGATCATCTAGTTCCAACCTCCTACCATGAGCAAGGACACCTTTCACTAGGCCACATTTCCCAGAGCCCCATCCAAAATCCACAGCCTCCCTGGGCATCCTGTGCCAGTGCCTCACCACCCTCACAATGAAAGAACTTCCTCCTTACATGTAATTAAATCTACCTTCTTTTAGTTTAAAGCCATCACCCTTTATCCTCTCACTAGTACAAATATTAAGTACAGTTGCAGAATTGTTTTAGGATTGCATTACTTATTTTGGTATTTTAAAGTGCTTAAGATGTAGCTGTGCTTCCTCTGTTCTTGTTAAATTCTTATTAACCAGTGGCCAACAAGAGCACGCTGTGCCAGGCTGACATTTTCAGTGCAAATACAGGAATAGTAGCGTATTTGTGGCACTGAACTGACTCCAGTGTTGGACTGCTGGAGTGCAGGGTCAAACCAGCTTCATAGTCTTCGGGTTTGTCTGCAATAAGAAGGCTGGAGGTGCTTTCACTGACCGGTTGAACCTGTCACTCTGTGTGTGAACGCCTGCAGTTCTTGCACTCTGTTGCTGACATGGTGCTGAGCCACTCACAACCCCCAGCCCTCCTCTCTCCATTAGGACCTGCAGGGTTGGAGGACAGCCTCTAGAATCCTCTGCTGCTCTCCAGGGTTTGCAGCTGAAATAGCATGGAGGCTCCTCAGTGTATCAGCGATCTCTGTTCCAGTGATTTAAGTGAAACACAGAGGTGTTTGTGATCTGCTTGTCTTACGAAATTGAGGCTTTAGCCTTCCAGTCCTCTCCATTTTCCAGATAGTCTCATCCTGGTCCCTTGAATCTTTGGTATTAAAAAGTGCAGGAATCCCTGTTCTAAGCAGTTGCAGGTGGCAACAGATAATGCTGCAGCTAATGCGGCCTGTGTGTCCCTCAGGTGTTGTGCCCCCGCTGTGATATTGGAATGCTGAACTTGAAGAGAAAGCAGAAGAAGCTGAAGGAGCCAGCACCGAGTGGAAAGAAGAAAAGCACTAAAATAGAGACTCTGAGTGACTTGGAAAGAGCCCTCTCTGAGAGCAAAGACACTGCTTCTGCGGTATGGCCTTTAGGTTTTCTTTCACACTAGAGTTTCCTCCAAGTTCTTTGAATATTTGCTGATTTTTGCATCTAATGTAGGAGTGTTATCTTCCTCTCTGCTTGCTCTGCAGGACTTCTAGTAGTGTACTTCTCTGTGCTTGCTTCAGACTTCCCAACATTGCTTTAAGTGGAAAACATGTTTGCCTTTGTGCGATGGTTTACAGTTCACCAGGCAATGCTCGTGGCCCAGCAAAGCATGGGAAGATTAACAGTTGAGACCTCCCCCCACCATATCAAAACCTCATAAAAGATACTGGACAGGGTTTTCCTAAGTCTGAGCCTTTCAGATAACAACCCAATGCTACTTATAATTAAAACAAGTGCCATAACACATGAAGTCAATAAAACATGGGTTCTATACGGAACAGGTGCTGCAACCAAAGCCGTTCATCCCAAAAAACCTTTTTCAGAGCCTCCACCAAGGTCAGATTAAACAGTGTCCCCTGAATAATGGAATGAGAAGCAGTGCACTGATTAAGTACGGTTTGAATAGTCGTGATGTGGGAAATAACTGGTTTATATATCTATAAACCTTCCTGTCTGTGTTTATATGTACAATAAATTCTGTGTGTTTGATTAGTTCCCTTTATCAAATGGAAATGTTGCCTTCTCTGATAGCAGCAAATGCTAAGGATTCCTTAAAAAAAGGATGGTGAGAAATGCAGAAGGGGCAAGCATCACTTACAGGGGGTACACCAGGGCTTCACTGGTGTTTAGCAACCCCAGAGCGAATACCTGAGGCAGGGTACAATCCTGGCATGTGTGCAGAGTGGGGATCAAATGGGTCTGTAGTTCTGAAAGTTGCCCAGATGTGTTTTATGGTCTCACACAGTGTATCTGAGAGACTTTTCATGAAGAAGTACCTGCAGACCAAATCTACACTTCTTTCATTGAAGATGAAGTTTTTGTAGTACAGGACATTTAGGAATTGGAACAGAGAGAAGGGGAGTTCAGTAAGCTTTGCACCTCTGGGCCCAGTGAGAACACAGAAAGAAAGTGAGGTCCCATTGCAGTGCAACCTCCTAGCTGCTTCACTTCAGGCATTCAAAGCCCTGAAGGCGTTTGGGCATGAGGAGCCTCTTAATGATCCAAAATGCTTGCTGGTATTAAAAGAGTGTGATTGTGCAGAGGTCACCCTGTTCCTATTGAGTAATGGTCCTGCCGAGTTTACATCCCTTTCTTCGAAATCCCTTGCAGATGGCTACACTTGGGGAAGCCCGACTAAAGGAGATGGAAGCACTACGTTCTCTGCGAGCAGCAAACGAAGTGAAGGTGTTGTCTACTGAAAAGGATGTGGAACTCAAAGTGTGTCTATGCCAGAAGGAGCCAGCTGCTCCCATGATACAGTGTGAACTCTGCAGAGGGTTCTTCCATACCAGCTGTGTTTCAGTGCCCAGCGTTTTTCAGGGACCTCGTGTGTGGCTCTGTCCACAGTGTCATCGATCAGAAAAGCCACCCTTAGAGAAGATCCTGCCATTACTGGCCTCCTTGCAGCGTATCCGAGTGAGGCTTCCTGAGGGGGATGCCTTGCGCTACATGATTGAGAGAACTGTGAACTGGCAGCACAGAGCACAACAAATGTTATATTCAGGGAATCTAAAACTTATCCAAGACAAAATTGGCTCAGGATTACTGTACAACAGATGGCAAGCCACTGCAGGCCAGTTGCCAGAGGCAAACAAGGTGAGGCACTGAGCTGTATCTGCTTTTCTGCTGGTGGGTGGTGGGGACTGCAGGACCAATCCCCAACACTTCTCTGGGTTTGGGGTGTGTTGTGTCTGCACACAAATGCTGGCAGGCAGATTATGTGTCGCTGTACAGATAGGAGTTTGGGTGCTGATGGTTTGCCAGGATATGTGTGTCCTCCAGCAACTGCTTCATGTTCTGCTGCTGGAATCCTGGGAACAATTATCCCTAAAGGGTCTGTTTTCCCTTCTCTCAGCCCCTGTGCTCTGATGTGATGCAGTTAATGATGCAGTTGCTGAAGCTATTGTTTTTAGAGTGCTTTACAGTTCAGTTACTCTCTGTGTTCTGTTCTTCCAAGTATTTCAGTTGTAGTTTTAAGTGTTAAGAATTATTAACAGGCATAAACTGTCCAGTGTGTTACCAACTTGGCTCTCAGAAAAGGCTGCTTACCACAGGATATCTTCACCCATTACTGCGCCTTCTCCTTATCACTGACACTGCAACTCCCAAGTGGAACATTTTGCTAAGATTAGTAAGTTAAGCTACAGCATCTGTTCCAGATGTGATTGTGAAGGAGTCTCCAAGTTCCTCCAGTAAAGATCCCTCAGCAGAAAGCTCAGGGGAAAGTGGCAACTGACTCAAGCATTTTTAGTTTTCCTGAGATAGGAAGTGCAGGGGAAAAATCTGAGTTGAAATATCTGGGCAGCCTCAGCATAAAGAGCATGAAACACCCCAAAGGGAAATGCACTCCCTTACTTTCACTGCTTGATTGAAACACCATGGTTTTGCTGTCCAGCCATGTTGGACAGAGTTAATTAGTGTTTGTGTTTTCACAAACGTTGAAGCCTGAAATGGGCCACATGCCCTTGAGGAGGCATTGCAGCTGCTTCTGGGGTGCCTCAGCTGTACAGAGTTGCTGGTGTTAACCAAGTTTTCCAAAGGATAAACTGCCTTTAGAGCAGGTCAGAGGTAGTCTCCAGAGCCATTGCAGCACAGGCAGTTAGATAAACCTTTGATAATGGTGGGTTTGAGGTGTTTCCTGCTGAATCCAGTGTCTCGTGTTGCTGTCCTGTCCCTGTTACGCGAGTAATCTAACATTCTTATTTCCCTGGACAAGCACATAGCAGTAACTACTGAAGTTGAGCTCCTTTGGCTTTGGCCAGAGTGGAGAATGTGGAGCATTTTGATGAGTTGCAAAAATTCCCATTGAAGTTGTGAGGGTTGATAAAAGCCCGAGTTTGAAAGAGGCCTGGAAACTCAGTGAGGTACATGATACTGGAGGCATCTAGTGAGAAGCTGTTCTGATGCTCCTGGGTCCAAAACTGACACTCGCTGACCTCTGCAAAGGGCAGTTGTGTCCGTGGGTGCAGGGTTGGCCAGTTGTGCCATCTGTGTGTGCTGAGACAAAGAGAAGTGCTTCAGAACAGTTTGATGTCTCATCAGGTCAGGACAGTTCGTTACTGTAAACAAAAGGAGGAAATGGTGATACCGACGCCAGGTCAATCCTAGAGCTTTTGCCATTGCTTCCACAGGTCTGGGGTTGTCCCTGCAGTGACTCTGCTGGTGTTGTCTCTGCTCCACAGGCTCATTCTCCTCTGGCAGAGTGTGCACCAGGGTCAGTTTGTGCTCTCTGGAAGTGATCGTTCACAGCTAGGAATTCTGGCAGTAAAGCTGCTTTTGCCTGTTTGCTAGTGTAGGATGAAGGATTTAAGTGTATTATATCAAGGAGTTGCCAGGAAAACAAGATATAAACAACTGTAAGAGAAACCAGGGACAAGTATTGGTTCTGTTACAGATATTTGACAGTTCAGAACTACTCGCTGAGTGAGAATATCCACGATGTGTTTTGTTTCTTAGGTGTCCCAGACAATTGGAGCCATGTCGTTCTCCATGCCTCATGACTGGGATAACAGAACCATCTATTTACATTCTGTATTTTCCACAGGACAGCACTGCATCCCACTTCATGGTTTGTAACCTTCACTTTGATTTTTCCCTTTGTTTTCCTTTCTTGTGTGTGGAGAGGAGAGTGTTCAACTGAGGCAGGGAGGATGTGACTGTGCAGCTTGTCTGGGGTTGCTTCTCCATCCCCTGGGAACTTAATACCCAGCTGTGGCAGAGGGGTACATTTTCTGATCATACAGGTTTCCCACATGCTAAGTGCAGAAGTGCTGTGATGGGGCTGATGTGTCAGTGGAGAGCCAGCCCCTTCTCACACGCACAGCACAGCGAGGGCTCTGGCCCGTGGATGGGCCGCTAGAGGGGAGACACCACTGACATTGTAGGAGTTGGAAGGGAACAATGTAGGGATGCAGTGCTGGAGACCAGGGGAATTGAATCCACGGGATTCAGTTGTTGTCCCTGCAGCACAAATATCATAGAGAATAGTTTTCTTAGCTGCTGTGGCTGGTACTGAGCTCCGGGTTACCCAGTGCTGGTTCTGCAGGATACCCAGCTCAGACCACAAGCTATAAAAGACATCATTCTACCACAGTAAGAGAAGTTAATGTTTCTTGCCCCGATGAATAATGCTGCAGGGACATGAGTTTAGTCTTGTCATTATGGTTTCAAGCCCTTGCAGCTTAGTCCATGCTGACACTATGTGAGACGTTTGTTTCAGTTTAACTTTGAAGTCAAACACTCAATTGTTGTTTTTCAGTCCCTGTTTGAGTTGTACTAGTGCTGTATTGAAGCACTGTTACTTAGACAGTGATCCTGCCTCCCCCAGCTGCCACAACTCTTGAAGCTCAATAGCACCACTGGGTGCTACTCTGAAGAGCAGGGCTCATCCTCTGCTTTTCTTCCTCCCCTCACGTGGCTTCACTTAGGTTTGTCCATTTTACCCTCTTGTTTTTTTGTGAGGGGATCATCACGCTACTTCTAGCTCCAGAAGCAGGAGAGTGATAGTTAATGAGATTGAGCCAGCGATGCAGTCGGGGAATGGTCCAGTGTCACAGTGCAGGAACTGCTGTGCCAGCCTTTAGCTCTCATTTTAACCCTGATGTTCCCTGAGCTACAAGAAGGGAACAGAGAGGAGTCAGTTCATACAGTTGCAGGTTTTAAAGAGTCTTCCACAGTTGTGAAATGTTGACTCTGTGCAGTTCTCATCAGGGCTGACATTTGAAGAATTAATTCCTTTTCTCTCTCCCTGTCTTTTGTAATAGTCATTAGCAAGGAGTTGGATGAGCTGATGATGGAGGCTCAGCTGCTGCAGGTTTCTCTGCCTGAAATACAGGAGCTGTACCAGATCCTGTTCACAAAGCAAAGCCCTGCTGTGCAGACAGAGCAGAGGTCAACCTCTGGACCCACCAATGAAAAGGCAAGTGTCTGACAGCAGCCAGGAGGCTCTGCCTGACTCCCTGAACTTTAAAGGGAGGTTTGAGTGTTCTGTACTTCCATGAAAATACATTTCCCTTGTTCAGAAGGGATCAAGAAGTTGACACACCAGATCAGTGAGTTAACTGTTGGTAGAAGCTGTGGCCTGGTGCATTTTTGCAATTTCAATCTTTTTTTAATAGTTGCTCTCTATTTTCTTTACATCCCTCCTGATTTGACTCTTGTTCTGTAAGAGGCTCTCTGAGAGCTGCCTCTGAAGCAGTGGCAGGAAATGAGAGACTGTTGTTCTGTAAGTTCTGTCACTAGGTTGTGACCTTTTCCTGTAGGAAGGTAACGCTGTCAGGCATTGTACTGTCACTCCTGCTAGAAGCAGGGTATGGAGTTACAGGATGTGTGAGGGTCAGTTGTGTACTTACAGTTGCCAAATATCTTTCCAATAGAATGAGTGTTGCCGAGGAAGGAAGGATGGAATCAGTTACATGCAGAGAAAACTGAAGCGGCGTTTTGAGAGAGAGAGCTCCTGCGGTGAGAAGAGAGCAAGAGTGAAAAAAATGAGAACACCCAAAAAGAAGAAACTGAAACTGAGTCCAGCAAAGGATCTCTGCACTAACAAACTGGAGAGAGAGCGGGAGCGTCTCTTCGAGATGCAACGTTCCAGTGAAAGTCACTTGCTTCCCTCAGACATGTCATTCTCTGAGCAGGAGGACTCAGAGGATGAAGATGCCATCTGCCCTGCTGTGAATTGTCTCCAGCCTGAGGGAGATGAGGTCAGTAGAGGCAAAACCCACCGTGGTGTTGGGATTGAGGGCATTCTTCTGTCCTGGAAATGTCTAACTACAAAAGCTGCTCCCAAAGAGAGTGTGAAGCACTTAGTAACCCAGGGCCACTGCCAGGACACATTTAGGAATGGTCCTTTCCATTTTCTCCAGGAACAGCCAGGGCTCTGGTGGGACATCAGGGCACCTCTCTGGACTCAGGAGGAGAGAGAGAGATGGGGGCTATGTGAGCATCTCTGCTCTTGAAATATAGTTGTAGACAGTCTTGGTGGACTGCAGCCTTCCTGTGGATGAGGGCAATGCCCTGGAGCTCTGCTCAGGCCTATTTGTACCCAAAACCAGGGATGAGGGACATCCGTAAGTGCTCAGGAGGGCTGTGGTATAGTTGCCATCCCCAGTCTTGCTATAGGTGAGAAGGCAACAGAAGGATAAGAGCAGTGGAACCTTCCCTCAGCTTCAGAGGAGCTGCACTGCAGAGCCCAGGAAGCAGCGAGCACCAGTTGAGTATCCAGCACTAGGCAGTTGTGGAACACCTGATGCTTGTTTAAATAGCCCCAGGGCCGCTAATGAACCTTGTGTGTGTTTGCTTGGTCCGTCCCTGAACACCAGTCTGTCTGTTCTTCATTAGGTGGATTGGGTCCAGTGTGACGGCAGCTGCAACCAGTGGTTCCACCAGGTGTGTGTGGGCATCTCCCCGGAGATGGCAGAGAAGGAGGACTACATCTGCATCAGCTGCACTGGGAAGGACTCGCAATGTCGGAAGTAAAACTCCCTTAAAGCATTCAAGACTTAAGTAAAGATTTTCTGAGTTTTAAAATAAAGCCGCAGGGGCTGGTGTAAGAACCAGGTTGCAAATGGTGCTACTCTTATCCTTATGGGATCATTTTCCAGAACTCAAAACAATTTTTGACACTTTTATATTTTTCCCTTGATCTGTTTGTGGTTGTTGAGGTTTGAGATGGCTGTTTAGCAGGGGTTTCCACAGATCTGGAAGGCATTTGGAACGTGCACCTTTTTCTTGTACAGCATTACATTACCTCTCTGGGATTTACCGGCGTATTTAATTCAGCTTGGGTTTAGGTGCAAAAAAAACCAACGCAAAACCTGCACCATGAATTTTCCAATAAATCCTCTTGTGAGGAAATCCCTGTTTACTCTGTTAACTCTTTGGAGACTTTAGTTTTTTTCCACTTTGTTTTTTCGTAGACTAGGTTTATTTATCTGAGCAATAACTTCTATGTCTGGTTTCAGTGACTGGAGTGACAATTCTGAACAGCGTGTTGCTTCTAGCATTGGTTGATGTACAGAAAGCAAATGTTAGATCCTAGTGTCACTGATGGCCCTGTGATGTAGAAGACAGGTTAAAAACAAAAAGGTCTGTAAAGTAATTGCCACAGCTGTATTTTGGCTTTCTCCTTTTTTGGGTAGCTTGTATCAAATGTTGCAGTTTATATTGTGGAATAAACCCTGGTTATGTTATAAAATCTTGGTGTATTCTAGAGCTTCAAATGCTGTTTGATTCCCCTTTGGTTCTGTTTTGATCACAGTGATGAATTCTCTTCCTCAGGACAAAGCCCTTCTTTAAAAAAGAAATGTGAAAGCCATGACACTTTCCTGCAGTCATGGAATCTCACACTGCTGGGGTTGGAAGGGACTTGTGGACATTGTTCAGTCCAACCCCCTGCCAGACCAGGATCCCACAGGAAGAGGCCAGGTAGGTTTGGGATGTCTCCAGAGCTCCACAGCCTTGCTCATGCTTTCAGGTTTGGAAGGGGAAGCAGATCAAAATGTTACACAAAAAACAAGAAAAACCCTTTTCCAGTCTTTCCAAAATGGACATGACCTCTCTCCTCTGGAGGTGGCCTGGTGACAGTGATGTCACTCCATGAGCTGCCCCGGGGGGGAAATTCTGGAGCCATGGGAGATGGGTGGGGAGGTCCAGGAGACCTTTGTGTTGAGATCTCTTCTTACGGGATACTGTCATCACCAGAAGTGTGATGGGGTTATTGTTCCCTTCCAGCAGGAAGAATTTGCTCATAAACTTTTCCTTGCTGGTTTGAGACCCTGTCCTGTGGGCGGTCACTGGGCAGAGGGCAGCGCCTTTGAGCTGTGTGGATCTCTGTGGAGTCAGAACTTTGCAGGAATGCAGCTTCTGGGACTGTAGGGGTTTTTAATGCCAAGAGTGCTGTGTAGTCTCATTGATTGGTACCTGTTGGAGAACCCAGCCTGGTACAGGTGAGCTGTCGAGAAGGGACAGAGTGGAGCCAGCCTGCTGCATACACATCAGTGCTTCCGCCTTTAGTTCCTGTAGTTGCTGACAGGATGACTGTGATTTTGTTCTTGTTGCCTAGTCAGAAGAAGCACTGCGATACAGCCCGAGCTGTGCAGAAGCCTGATGGGCAATAACTGCCTTGTAAAGGGGACAGATGAGCAAATGTGAACTGGAAGGAGACCCACAGTGCTTTGGTGGAGCCCAAAACACCACAGTTTTCTCACACCATCCCTTTTGGGGGTTTTTCCATTGAAGAAATAGCTGTTGGCCAAAAAGTGCTGGGGAAAAGATAATGAAAATAAGTTTTATGTAATGGTTCAGTGTAGGACTGATGGACAGTTGTCATTCTGTGAGCTGTAGAGACCAGAGGAGACATTTGTGGTCCTGGCAATGAACTGTCGGTGCAGGAGGATTATGGAATCCTTTTGTCTGGAAAAGACCTTTAGTCTCGTGAGATGAAATCGCTCCCCCAGCACTGCCAGAGCCCCACTGACCACTGTCCCTCACCTCACAGCTCTGCAACCCCTCTAGACGTGGGGACTGCTCCCCTACTCTGGGCAGCCTGGGCCAGGCCTGGGGGAACCCTTTGGAGGAAGAAGAAATTGTTTATCAGGGCCAGCCTCACCCTCCCCTGGGGCAACTGGAAACTGTTTAAATGAGAGCATTTTGGGAATTACCACATCTTGAAATTTTGTAAGAAATAGAAACCCCAGTGCCTGGTAGTCCTGCCACAGTGCATGGTGTCTGCTCCAGGAATTGTGACTGTGGGAATGGGTGGCTGGAGGTTGCTGTGGCTGCTGGATTTCACCCCTGTGTGGACAGTTCAGGGTGATCCTGATGTGGCAGGGGGACTGGACTAGATGATCTTTCGAGGTCCCTTCCAATGCCTGATGTTCAGTGTGGTTCTCTGGAGGAGGTTGGGTTTGGCTTTCTCAAACTGAGCAAGGATTCTTCCCAAGCTAAAAAGGAGCAGTAAATCCCCTAAAAAGCAAAAAGTCCTTCCCTACTCCATTCTGCTGTTTTGACCTCCCTTGACTGCTGAAGTCCTAACTCTTATTTAGATAAAGAATAGTTTATGGCCTTTCCATTAGGTTAACTACAAAGTAGGACAGAAAACAGTTACCTCTCCCAGTATGAGGCTGAACGTTTTTGATTTTTGGCCAGCCTGTTCCTTCCATCAGAATGTTGGGATTGTATCTGCTCTGCCACCTTTGCTCTGCTACATGACCTTTCTTGTGCCACTGGATGAGCATCAGAACAGATGAATCCCCACCCCGCTGTATTGGCTGTAGTCACACAGAGATAATAGACCTGAGGGAATGGTGAGGGCTTGGTTACACCTATTTCTGCTCCTGAATGGAAACCCATGGTGCCAAGGCACATTGGCAGGGGCTGTGCTCCTACACTGTTGGAATTGGGCTTCCCAGCACACTTGACCCCCTCTGTGTGAAGCAGCCCTGTGTCTCTGGCTCTTCATTTCCAAAGAAACCGTCTAACAAAAAGGCTTTGGGACTCTCAACTTGGAGCCCCAGAGCTCTGCAGGAGGCTGCTTCTAAAGGTGGCAGAAGAGTGTTTTAGGCAGTCGTTCACCACTTAGGGAAGGTGGTGCTGGTTTTCTTCACCCTTCTCATGCCACATAACCCGCTGTCCCCTGCCTCTGCTCACACCCAGATACTGCAAACTGGTACAAGCTGCTGGGGTGACCAGAGCTCAGCCCAAACAGTGCCAGCAAAGACAAAACTCTGTGGAACTAAGTGAGGGAAAGAAGACACCAAGGATTTGGTATAAACTTGTAATGAACCAGGAAGTGATCTGGTCCCTCCCCCCAGCACCTTTGGGGAGATGGTCTATGCTGATACCTCATCTTTGGGGTGGGAAGGCAGGAAACGTCCCTTGTAAAAGGGTTAAAATGAGTTCCAGGAAAAGTTATGATTTCTTAGGGACAACAGATCCGCTCCTAGTGTCTTGGATGCACTTGGGATGTGGGTGTGTAAATGAGAGTGTGGGAGGGAGAACCTTCCCTTTACACTGTAGAGCAGTACCTTCAGCCGCTCCTAGAGGGGAAAAAAGTAGTGTTGCCTGTGCACTGTGAGGCTTCAGCGCTTGTTGGCTTGATCCACGGCCAGCGTTAGGCATTTCTGACACTGAACCTGTGCAGATCCAAGGAAATGCTGATAACGCAGGGTTACAGCACAGCTTCACCCACGAGCTGTTTAGTGTGGCAGCTGACTGATGTGAGAGGGGGTGTTCAGCATCAGCCCACTTCAGGGAAAAGGTTGTTACCATTAGGGTCTCCAGCTGTTCTGGAGCCCTTATTACAAGAAGGATGTGGACGTACTGGAGCGTGTGCAGAGGAGGCCCATGAGGATGGTCAGAGGGCTGGAGCACCTCTCCTATGAGGCCAGACTGAGACAGTGGGGGCTGTTCAGTCTGGAGAAGAGGAAGCTCCAAGGTGACTTTATTGTGGCCTTCCAGTATCTGAAGGGGGCCTACAAAAAAGCTGGAGAGGGACTTTTTAGGATGTCAGGTAGCGACAGGACTAGGGGGAATGGAGCAAAGCTGGAGATGGGTAGATTTAGAGTGGATGTGAGGAGGAAGTACTTCACCGTGAGAGTGGTGAGAGCCTGGAATGGGTTGCCCAGGGAGGTGGTTGAGGCCCTGTCCTTGATAGTGTTTAAGGCTGGGCTGGATGAGGCTCTGGCCAGCCTGATCTAGAGCAGGGGAGTTGGAACTGGATGATCTCGTGGTCCCTTCTAACCCTGACTGACTCGTTGATTTGGTCTATGTGATCCTGCTGTGGCAGGAGGATTAGACTGGATGATCTTTCGAGGTCCCTTCCAATCCCTAATGATTCTATGTTGGCCAGGTCCTTGCCTGGGTAACAGAGAGAAGCACTGATGGACATTTTAGTGGCTGTGACAACAGGTCACACGGGGCTTAGGAAGGCTTCCAGAGTGTATTCACAGGCCTCAGCTACCTGGAAGCAAAATTTGAGCTGAAGTGACTCTTCTGGGAGCCTAGAAGTGAATGTGCCATCCTGAGTGAATAGCTGTGATCTTTCAGAATCACAGAACATCAGGGATTGGAAGGGACCTTGAAAGTTCATCTAGTCCAATCCCCCTGCCACAGCAGGATCACCTAGACCAAGTTGCACAGGAACATATCCAGGCAGGTTTTAAATGTCTCCAGAGAAGGAGACTCCACAATCCCCTAGTTACAGTGCCCAATCACCCTCACTGTGAAGAAGTTACTTCTCATATTCACATGGAACCTCTTGTGTTCCAGCTTACACCCATTGCCAGTTGTCCTATCACTACATTATCCTTTCTTCCGATGTGAACAACTCACTTGAGGAGAGTTCTCCTCCAGGGCTGGTGTGTGGGTCTGACAGCTCCAGTCCTGTACTAGGAAGAGCATGAAAAGCTTTGGAAGAAGAGAGAAAGCAGCTGCAGTGGAGTACAGCATAGCAGGTTCCACACTCACCATCTATTCCAGACAGATGGTAATGGCATCAGTGGGGTCCAGTAAAACCGTCTTGGGTAGAAGGAACAAACATTTTCTGGAAAAACTGCTAAAATTGTGTGTGATGATGGGTCCAAAATCCCAAGTGCTAAGCAGGTTTGCTGGAATCATAGAAGCACAGAATGTATTGATGCCAAAGGGCATCCAGTCCAACTCCCTTAGACCAAGCAGGGCCAGAAGCAGGGCCAGCACTCACCAGACCAGGTTGCCCAGAGCCCCATCCAGCCTGACCTTGAATAGCTCTAGGGATGGGGCCTCCACCCCCTCTCTGGGCAGCCTGTTTCCGGGATCCCCTACCCTCAGATCCAGACCTTTTTCCTCCTGTCCAGCATCACTCTGCCCTTTTTCAGCTTCAAACCATGATGTCTCACCCATTCTTGACCAACCTGTTAGCCTTTTATGAGGGCACAACCAGGTGGATAGATGATGGCAGAGCGGTGGATGTGGTCTATCTTGACTTGAGTAAGGCGTTTGACACAGTCTCCCACAGCATCCTCTCAGCCAAACTGAGGCAGTTATGGTCTAGATGATCGGGTAGTGAGGTGGATGGTGAATTGGCTGCAGGATAGAAGCCAGAGAGTAGTGATCACTGGGACAGAGTCTGGTTGGAGACCTGAATCTAGTGGAATGCCCCAGGGGTCGGTACTGAGAACAGTCCCGTTCAATCTCTTCGCTGATGACTTGGATGAGGGATTGGCATGCACTGTCAGCAAGTTTGCTGATGGCACCCCAGCAGACTGTGCTGCCATCTGGAGAGCTGGGCAGAGATAAATCTAATGAGGTATAACAAGGGTAAGTGTAGAGTCTTGCATCTGGGCAAGAACAATCCCAGGTACCAGTATAGGTCGGGGACTGACCTGTTGGAGAGCAGTGTAGGAGGAAGAGACCTGGGGGTCCTTGTGGACAGCAGGATGACCATGAGCCAGCAATGTGCTTTTGTTACCAAGAGGGTCAACAGCATCCTGGGATGGATCAGAAGTGGGGTGGTTATCAGATCAAGAGAGGTTCTTCTCCCCCTCTACTCTGTTCTGGTGAGACCACATCTGGAGTATTGTGTCCAGTTCTTGGCCCCTCAGTTCAAGAAGGACACAGAGCCACTGGAAAGAGTCCAGTGTAGAGTAACGAGGATGATGAAGGAAGTGGAGCACTTCCCTTCTGAGGAGAGGCTGAGGGAGCTGGGTCTCTTTAGCTTGGAGAAGAGGAGACTGAGGGGTGACCTCATTAATGTCTATAAATATGAGAAGGGTGGGTGTCAGGAGGATGGAGCCAGGCTCTTCTCAATGTCATCTAGTGATAGGACGAGGGGCAATGGTTGTAAGCTGGAACACAGGAGGTTCCATATAAATACGAAAAGGAACTTCTTCACAGTGAGGGTGACGCAGCACTGGAACTGGCTGCCCAGGGGGGTTGTGGAGTCTCCTTCACTGGAGATGTTTAGGACCCGCCTGGCCGTGTTCCTGTGTGACTTGGTGTAGGTGATCCTGCTGTGGCGGGGCGATTGGTTTGGATGATCTTTCAAAGTCCCTTCCAATCCCTAATGATTGTGTGATTCCATGATCCTGTCCCTGCCCTTCTGACAGCAGGGTCAGGTGTTGAAAATTTGCTAGAAGGTTCCCCTAGAGTCATCTTCTCTCCAGGGTGAACAGCCCCAACTCTCTCAGCCTGTTCCCATCAGGTTGGAGCTCCAGCCCTCTGAGCATTTCCGTGGCCTCTGGACCCACTCCAACAGGTCCTTGTCCTTCTGCTGTTTGGGGCTCCAGAACTGACCACAGGACTCCAGATGAGGTCTCAGCAGAGCACAGGGGCAGAGTCCTCTCTCTGGATTTGCTCACCATGCTGCTTTTGATGCAGCCCAGGATGCAAAAAGTGGCTGCAGTAGTGACCCACTCTGAACTGAGAGGTGCTGCCCCGTGAAGCTACCTCAGATAAGTCTGTCAAGGTCTGAGAGGTTTGTTAATCTCACTGCTGACTGTAACATTTTTAAGGGCAGTTAGCTGTTCAATCACAACACCAGGACAGATCTGATGTGTGTGTGTCTGTCTTCTGCAGTCTCTGTAAGCTGGACAGCTGTAAATACTTTTTATGAAAGTAGTAAAGCCAGTGTTTCCCTGTCTGCGGAACACACAGTGAGCTCCAGAAGATCTGTCACCCAGGGTTTGTTGAGGACAAAAGCAATGCAGAGCATTTGACAGGTGTTTGAGCTGCTTTGGTGTCTGCTGGGCTGTTGGGGGTTTAATGTTCTTTTTGTTGCCTGGAATTCAAGTTTAAGCAGGTGGTGCCAGGTTGGGTACCATGTGATGCCCCTGGCTAGCACTTTGGGGCTGAGGCTGTGCCCATTCTGGTGCTGGCCCTCCATTTCTCCTGTGGTACCTTTGTGGGTTAGAGAGTCCAGCTCTCAGCTGTGGGCTCTTCCGTGGGACAGGGCCACAGGGGAGCTCAAGGGCCTCAGTGCCTTGTCTGTTCTGATCATAAAACATCTCCTGGTGTTAAGAACAGAATCTTTTTGTGGTGACTGAACTTCCTTACCAAAAGAAAGCAGAACGTCAGAAGCATTTGGCTTTGAAGCCTATGGAAGGGGAGCTCTGGGTTTGCTGGCTTTGCAGAAACAGCTGTGCAGAGCATAAAGAGACTCTGCAGCATCTTCCCCACGGGAATTCAAACCTGGAAAAGCATGGAAATTCAAATAAATGTCAGAGCAGGAAGAAGGATGGGTTGGAACACTCAGAGCAGTTGCATGGTCACTGGGGCTAAGGGCTGGACAAGAGTTATCCCCAGATACCCTTCTGTGCCCTGAACTGGAGCCTCCTTTTCCAGAACCAGGGACAGCTGGGATCACGAACCCCGGCAGAGGGTTAGAGTCAGGGCTCTGGGGATCTCCAGCCGGTGCAGGGTGCCAGCGGGGCTGGGTTTGGTGCCGCAGGAATTGGCTACTGTTTCCTGACCCGCAGGAGCCTCCGGGCCGGCCTTCAGCGATGCCCTCCGTGGGTGGCTTTGCTGCACCAGCAGAATCAGCACTTTGGTTTGGGAAGAACAGGAGAGCGATAGCCCCGCGGCCTCTGGGGCACTCTGGTGCTGCCGATGTCGGGGGTTGCAGGAGCAGCACTCGGCCTTGCAGAGCCTCCTGAGGTTCTCCAGCCTGTCCAGGTCCCTCTGATGGCTCCTCAGGGAGGGTCACCTCACTCCCCGGCTCCCGTGGAATCTCGGGTTCCATGAGCAGAAGCCTGGGAGTCTGAGGGGCTGTAAAAAGGCAGCCTTCAGCGTCTCCCCCGCCGCCGGCGCCGACCGCTGTTGGCCGTCATTTCTCGCTCCCCTGCAGCGATCCCTCCGCTCCGCCAGGGGCTGCTGTGAGCGCGGGGCGGGGCCGCTGGCCGCCGCGCTCTGCTCCCTCTGTCTCTTTTTCTTCCGCGCGTGCGCCCCGTGCCCGGCGTTTGGCGCGCGGCGGCGGTGGCGGCGGCGGCTGCAGCTGCAGTAGCAGAGGGGTCGGGGGGCGATGGCGGGAGCGGCGGCGGCGGGGGCAGGCGGCGGTGGAGGTGGCGGAGCGGGGCCGGGCCCGGGCCCGGGGCCGGGCCCAGTGGCGCAGGGTCTGAAGGAGGCGCTGGTGGAGACCCTTACAGGGATCCTGTGTCCGGTCCAGGCGGTTCGCGCCGCCGCTGAGGAGCAGGTGAAGGTGCTGGAGGTGACGGAGGGTGAGTGTGGGCGCCGGGGCGGGGGTTGGGGGCGGCAGACGGAATGGGCTGGGGGCACCGGGTTGGGGGTGGACACACACAGCCGGACCGGGCCGGGCCCAGTTTCTGCCGGTAGCGGTTCCTCGCTGCTGCTTCTGGGCTCGGCCTCCCTTCCTGCCTCTGCTGTGGCGATGCCCAGCGCCTTCCGAGCAGCTCCCGCCCCCCCTCGAGGCCTGCCCGGGGCCTCCTCCGGCATCTAGCGCCGGTCACCAGGCCAGGCCCGGCCCCGCGGGGCCCCAGGAGGGACCGCTGTGGGGAGAGAGTGGAGCGGGCGAGGAGCTGAGCTTGCTGCCGGCAGGACTGGGGATCCTCAGGGGCTCCTTTCAGCCTCTGCAGGTTGGGACTTGGGGCCATGGAGGGGCGGAAGGGTGCTGAGGCATCAGAATCGTTGCTTTTGGCTCCTCCTAGGAGCAGGCCGAGGGTTCCAGTGTTTCTCACACCATGGGGCACGGAGGAACCTTCCCTCGGTGCAGGTCTGCAGGGCCTGTGCTGCTCCTGTAGCAGCTCTCTCTACCTCTGTCTGTGTTCCGGCTTGGGTGTGGGTTAGCTGTACCCTCATCTCAGGTGGGGTGCATGAAGCACCAGGGTTCTCTGGAAGGATAGGAAAGATACTGAAGCTGCCTTGCAACTGGCCTGTGGCTTTGGAAGAAGCTGAAAAGAACAAGCACCTCGGTTCAGCCAATGTCTGATACTTGGAGATAAAAAGATGTGTGGATGTGGCACTTCAGGACAGGGTTTAGTGGGCATTGTGGTGTTGGTTGACAGTTGGCCCTGATCTTAGAAGTCTCTTCCAAATTTAGTGACTATATGGTTGTTGGTCTTTTTATGCTGGCATTAAGCTAATTGATGCACTTGCTGCTTTTCCTGGGTGAGAGCTACACCTAAAAGCCTGTCGATTATAATGCTTTATTTCACTTCAGCTTCACTTTTGTGCCCATCCCAAGGAGCTGGAATCTGTGGAGCCCCACTGGAAGGCTGCTGGGACCAGAGTTAGGCACCGGAGAGCAGCAATGCAGCCAAAGTTGTCCCCGTGGCCTGGCAGTGTGATGGGCTGGTTGTTGTGGACCCTCCTGGAAGTTTTGCTTTGTTTGGTCTGATTGTGCCATTCTAGAGGTGTTTTAGAGTCTTTCTGCTCTTGAACTTTAGTTCAGGAATGCTGTGAAGGAAGCTTATGGTAAAGAGAAGGGAGGTACAAGGGCATGGCTGGGTCAAGAGTTGTTTACATTTCTCTGGGAACGAGACTGGGGTGATGGAAGGGAGAGGAGTTGTCTTCTTGCTGTTTAATCCTTTCACATGTGCTGGTAACACTCTTGGGTTCAGTCTTTCTTGATGCATTGTGGGGAAATCCGTGGTTTGCTGCTGCAGCTACTGGAGGTTTTAATGATTTGTTAACACAAGAAATGAAATCAACTTTGTGTGGTGGTTTAGGTAACAGATTTCTGGAAAGGAATACTGTTTGACAGCTTTAGAAGATGGATGTCCCTAAGGCCCTTTAAGAGCCCAGAAAGGCAGCAGGATTGTTTGGTGGATGACATTAAAGACAAGAGGAATGGGGTCACCTGCACTTCTATTTTGTCACTATTTTACAAAGATCCTAAGGCCACCCAGTACTTCTCTGGGGTTGCAGTCCCAGAATCACAGAAGCCTGTTGTAGGGCCTGCACCTGTGAGCTGGAGGAGGCCCTAGAATCTTCTCTGTGCGTGCACTTTGGGCAGGGGTTTGATGACCTTTGTTGCGTGGCTGCCTTCAGAGAGCCCTGCAGAAATGGAACCAGAGGAACCTCCTCATGTTCAGCAAGGACAGAGCTGGAGTTCTGCACCTGGGACACTAGAACCTGTACAGGGAAGCTGTAGAAGTTGCCAATGAAGGTTGCTTAGGTAAACGTGAGTTGGTAAATGTGGAACAGCTTTTAATAAGAGCTCTGAGGTGAGGAGCAGAGGGGTGACTGTTGGGGCTGTTACAGGTGAGTCCTTGTGACTTGCGTCGGGTTGAAATGGGGAGCACAGGGTATGTGAGATTGTTGTGGCAGTCGGTCTGTGTTTAACGGAAGAGCTGTTCATAGGAGCCCTGGGACTGCCAAAAAGCTTTTAGGAAATGCATGTACTGAAGCTTTGTGAAGAAACTGAACTGTTGCTGGCAGCTCTTGAATTAATAATTGACTAAAAGCCTGGAGATGAGAGGTAGAAGTGACAGGTCGTGTTTCACACTACAGGGAGGTAATCAGAGTTCCCAGGTGAAACTGGACTGCTCAGCACACTTGTATGATGTGTTGAAGAAAGGGAATAGTGCTGGGACAAAGTGCTGCTGGTACTTCTTCATCTGTCTGGAGATTCGGTAGCTAAAGCTAGAGTGATTTCACAAGAATGAGTTGAGTGTGGGTCAGTAATAAGGGGAGGAGGAGGCGGCGGCAGCCCACGTGGTGCATTAAAGAGGCCTGGGCTGTCCTAGCTATTGTCACTGGGAGAAGAAATCCCATTGTCTGTGTGGAGTTCCCTCAAAATGCCCATTCACTGCCCTGCGTGCTCTGAAAGCCAAATGGACCGTTAGGGAGGGAACAGAGAACAAAGCGAGTGAATTCCTCATGCTCCTGCAGCCCAGAGGCTGGTAAAGCCAGGCTGTGACACTGCAGCACAGAGACCTGCACCGAAGTGTGGGAAAGCTGCTGTCCTCAGACAGGACAAGTGCATTGACTATTCTGCCTGGGAAAGAGGTAGCAGAGATGGAGGCTCTTGGACCGTGTGTGACAGAGCAGGTGAGAAGGAAGTGATTGTGGCTCCTCATTAAGCCGAGATCAGACAAAAATTAGTCTAAACAAGCAGAAGGCAGCAGGTTGTTTTCCTCACTATGTGCTTCATGGAACTCACGGCTGTTACACAATGATACACCACAGCTACGGCCACTACACGGACACTCCATGCAGGTAGAAGCAGTTTAAAAACAACTTAATGTTCCTGGACCAAGACCCCTGCATCAAGAACCATCAAACAGCAGGGCTGAATACAGCAGCGGCTTCAGGAGGTTCCTGACACCAGGATTTCCCAGGGAGGTGTTTGGGGCAGCTGCTCTGACTTCACCTCTGCTCTCAGGCTGTTTGCTGTCCCTGTGTGCTGGCCTGTGCAGCTCCCCTCCAGGCAGGATTTAGCCAGCTGAGATGGATCGGGTGTTTTTAGGAGGCACTTGAGTTCCCTGGGGCAGGCTGATGGTGAATCTGGCTAGCACTTGTCCCAGGAGATTGGCTGGAGTACAGAGCCAGAGCTGAGCCTCTGGAACAGGCAAACTATCCAAGAAGAGTTTGTCTGACTCGATGGTGCTGTTCTGGAGATTTGTTTTCCCTCTTTTTCATCTTCTGTCTGCTCAGGGATGGGCAATGCAGTGCGGTAAAGTTTGCCTGGTGACCTTTGTTGTCTCTAGGATTTAGTGGGACATGAACAAAAGCAGCATCTGAGGCTGCTCAGGGGAAAATGAGAGCTCCAGGCTGTGCAGCGCTGCTGTGTCCGACTTGGCTTGATTCCATCACTGACTTGTTCTTGGTAAATTGGGGATAGTGCTTCTGTCCTCATTTCTACTGGTCCTTCCAGGTGGCATCATAGCCCCTCTGAACTTCTTCTCAGTGAGGGTGACAGAGCACTGGAACAGGCTGCCCAGGGGGTTTGTGGAGTCTCCTTCACTGGAGACGTTTAAAACCCACCTAGATGTGTTCCTGTGTGACTTGGTCTAGGTGATCCTGCTGTATTAGGGGGATTGGACTAGATGATCTTTCAAGGTCCCTTCCAATCCATTATGATTCTATGACTGTACTTGGACTCTGTGAAGAAGAGCAGTGTCTTCTCTAAATTATGCTGATAAGGACTTTAGTGCCTACTTCTTACACAGCTGAAAACCCCCACTGCCCTGTGCTGTTCAGAGAACAGGTTGGATAGGTTTTGGTGACAATACAGAAGTCTCTGAGCTTCCAGCTTTTGTGCTCTGCAGATGTGGTGATGCCAGATGGAAGGCAGTTCTCCAGCCTGGAGCCATTCTGTGTTCCCATTAGCCCTTCTTTCTGGCAGAAAAGACATTTTCTAGGCTGCCTTCAGCCTGGTTCCTGCTGTGACAGCTTGTGCCGGAGGAGGCTCTTCAGCTCAGACTTTTGCAAGGGTGCTTGTTGCCAGAAGCAGAGATGTGCAGGTGGCTGTGAAGATGGTGCTGACCTCAACAATTGGACTTGTGTGTCAGTCTGGGCACAGTGACCCACTTTGAAGTTTCATGTCCATCTTGTTTGAGACTAATCTTGTGCAGGAGACAACCAGCACTTTGGCTTGAATGTGATCTTGGATTTGAATTTGGCTTGGAAAATGTTCTTTTGGTGTCTTCTCTTCTGGAGTGGGAGGCTGAGCACTTTCCTTGACGCCTTAAAACTCCATTGATCTCTAGGGATATCTGCTGTCCGCCTGTATCAGGAGAACAGCTGTAGGTACAGCGATGGCATGAAACCTGTGCCATCACTTGGGCTTCACCAGTTCAACATGGTTTTGCTTGTGTTTGGCTTCTTCCCAAACTAATGGATTTTATGTGTAGGGCTTCAGGAATAATTTCTGTACTGCCTCAGGTACCTCCTTGGGTATCTGAGTACTGTGTGGAAGAAAGGGTTCTGGAGAACTCACCAAGGTGGCCACAGTACCTGGCTGGTTGGTAGTCTCTTGGCTGTGACCTGAATGGCAGATGTGGAACTCCTGGGAATGGATAAATGGAGCTGAATTTTTCATGGAATGGCATTTGTAATGGGAAAAATCAAACCAAGAAATGGCCATGTGGGGTGTCTGACTTTCGGGAAGGCACATTATTCCAAAGGCCATTGTTTGCATTTGGAGTGCTGCAGACATGGGCAAGAAACTCAGAGCTGTGACTGATGCTGGGGAATCTGGCCTTCAACTTTCTCCTTTGCTGAGAAATTAGGAAAACGCAGCTGTTGTTTTCAGTCTATGCTGAAATCAGGGCTCTTTTGGAACAGTGGTGATGGGTGCTGAGGAAGCTCCTCAGAGAAGCACATGTCATCTGTAAGATCTGCGGATAAGCATGAGGAACTCACCTGGTATTTCTCCCCAGTCTGTCTGCTGCTGCTCTCTGTGCTCCACGCTAGTCTGACCCTTCTTGGAGCTGGGGGTTGGACAGGATGAACCTCCTGAAGTCCCTTTCAACCCAGATTACTTCATGATGATGTTGCTGAACACTTGTCCCGTGGAAACTTGTCTGCGCCTGTGTAGGTGAAGACTGATGCACAAAGTGTGGGCACATACTGGGTAAAGGGACCTCGATTTCAGGTGCTGCTGTGAGGTTGGGTCTTTGTAAACTGGATGTTTTAATTTGAAGTGTTGGTGGCCATGGGGCAGTAGATTCACCTGGGTTTGCTGCAGCAGCCACCATGGCCACTGCCAGTCTGCCCCAAGCAAAGACAACTAAAATGGACCAGTAGCAGCTCCTGAAGCAGCCCTGTGAGGATGTACTAAGCTGATACGCTGGCAGTCTGTGCTGGCCCACTTCAGCAGGGCAAGGTGTAAGAGCAGGGATTCTCTAGACACATCCTGCTTATTTGTTCTTCCCTGCTTGCGCCAGGTTGCGGTTTTTTTGTTTGGTCCAGCTTAATTTCCCCAAAATGTTGGACTTGGAGAGGTTCCATAAACTGGTTTTGCTGTAGAACTCACCAAGGTGGCCACAGTACCTGGCTGGTTGGTAGTCTCTTGGCTGTGACTTGAATGGCAGATGAATGGACTTGAGTTGTGCAGAAGGACAGTTGGATTCAACTAAACTTCACATTACTGAGGAAACATGTTTGAAGGGCCAGACACCTGGCCCTTCAAAGTTTCTAACGTTAATTTTGCAGATGTGCAGTCTCTGTTATCTCAAATCTCAACATGTAAGTACAGGAAGTGCCTCTCAGGAGATGCAGTTACCCAGGACAGAGATAAAGTTCCCAGCCAGCTGGGAAAACCTCCGGTAATAAACCAGCTCATTGATGAAGAGGAGCCAGTGATCCATGCAATAATCAGTGTGATATCAGCCCCTGAAAAAGAGTCTTGGACCGGATCAGCAGCAGCTTGCTGGTATCTGTACTGTGACAGATTCACTAGGTGCTGCACAGCTACCCCTGTTTTACGTGAGCAGTTCTTGATAAGCCCGTCCCATGAGGGTTTAATGGTAGAGCTGAGGTGCTGCTTACAGCAGCCAGTGCATGGTGAGTGCTCTGAGTCCAGCAGGGTTCCCGATAGCCACACAGTCATTTATCAGTTGAGCACACAGAACATTGTGTGCAGACACCTTACAGATATTACAGAGTTGCTTCTGCTGGCTCCTTGTCGAACCCCAGGAGCTTTAGGACCAGGCTCTTGGTCGCTGCAGCAGGTGCAGCTCTCTATTACCAACCACATGCTGTGCTGTGCCTGAGCTATATGACACGGCTGGAGGAGAGCTGGGGGGGTGGCCCAGAATCACCAAAACAAAGTGTTGTAAATAGACTGTAAAGGGAGAAAATGAAGTGTCCAAACAGGTTGGAAGATGCTGGTGAGCTGCAGCTGTGTAAGGCCACTGCATCTGTTCTGGCTTCTTTCTTTGTTTATAGCCTTGAAAAATGCATTAGAAAGGCAGTGCCATGCTCCAGTCTGGGGTAGTGCTGACAGCCTGAGCAACAATTGCTGCTCTGATCAGAGGAGCTGCATGTTGAGTTCATCTTGGCATGCGGTTCCCTGCTTCTGCAGCTGGGATTAGAGGGGCTTTACCTCTTGTAAAATTCATGACCTGTGAAAAGGTTGAAGGAACCAAGCATGTTCAGCTAAGCATGGGAAAGCAAGAGGCAGTTATCTCCCACCCCAGAAAAGCCTCTTAGGAGTGAGGTGGGTATCAGAAGAAACTCAGAAACAGCGTTTGTGCCATGCACAGTTGTGCTGCTCTGGAAGGCCGCAGAACTCTTCTCTGGGTTTTCAGTTGGCTTCAGTCAGTGATGCTGTCCATGGCCGGCAGGCTATGCTGGAGGGACCTCAGGGCACACCTTCTGCTCCAGCTAGCACCTCACAAATGCACTTCATAAGCAGACCTGTGACATTAAGGGTTTAGGGAGTTACCAGCTACCCACAACTTCAGACAGTGGTTTGAAGCAGGTTTATTGAGGCAGATGGATTGACCCTCCCAGAACAGCTGCTGTTCTATTTCCTGTGCTCAGTCACCATCAGGACTGGGATGAGTGTTGTCATTTTGCCTTTGTTAGCAGCTGAAAGAAGCTCTTGCTGCTTCTGGACAAAGTTGTTGCTGGAGACGATTCCACAGCTTGATTGTGTAGGCGGGTCCTGGTGTCAGTGCTTGGGCAGGGAGTGCTTGGGAAGACACTTAGTGTGTTCAGGGGTGTCTTAGGGTGTGTTCTGGGACAGCTGGTTTTCAGATCACTCTCTGCGTAGCCCTGGATTGTCCCGATAGGGACTGCTGAGCTACAGTCTTCAGTTGTACCCTGTCTGAGCATCTGCAATGAGAAACTGGCCTGATGATGGTACCTAACATTACTGTAGAGAAGATTTCATAGAATCATCATGGCTCAGAAGAACCTCCAGGATCATCAAGTCCAGCCCTCATCCCAACATCTCCCTGACCCCTAGACCATAGTTTTAGGTGTTAAATCCTTTCCTTGTTATTAACCTGCATTGTGAAAATTTGTTGCCATGAGAGACAGAACTAAGATGCTGAGAAAACAAGTGAAGTTTGTGCAGAGAGCACAAGGGAGAGCTAATAATTCACGATGCGAGTGGCTGCACTTTGAAATTGTCTTCTCCTTCCCATATATGAGTAACTCGGTTGCTGGATGTCTTTCTCCAAAAGTCCTACTGGGTTTTGCTGTGTGAGACCAGGAGTTACAACCCCAACGTTTCTTTATTCCTTTGTTTGTTTATTTCTTGCAGAATTCGGTGTTCATTTAGCAGAACTGACTGTGGATCCACAGGGAGCTCTTGCCATCCGTCAGGTGGGTTTACCTGGAGCTGTGTGAAGAATTTTGAAGGTACTTTCCTTGTTTTTAAAAACATTCTACCTTGTTTGCAGGTGAAAAATTTGAGGTACCTCTATTCCTGCTTCTCCACTCGATTTTATATTTTGTTAGAGCTTTTTCTCTCTCAGCAGTCCCCAGATGCTGAACACTGACGTTTTTGAAGAGAGGGCTTTCTGGGCAGTGAACCTGGTGCTGTACCGTACATGGGTACAGCTTGTTGGGTGGGTGATAGGCACCAGTGAGCAGAAGTGTGGTTTGGCTTTGCAGCAGCTTTTTCTGGAGGTGTTTTCCTCTCAGAAATGGAAGGTGAGGTTCAGAGTTTCTTTAGTTACCCTGTGACCTATACCTTATGCCTTTCTAGAGGTGAGGCAGTAAAGTAGCTGCCATGGGTCAGTGCTTACAGGCCATTGCTGCTGGGGCATGGCTGTCAGTTACTGCAGTAGGTTTGCTTATTTTTCCATTTCACAGAGATTTTTAGCATTTCTGATAAAACCTGTTGCTTCTCAGAGCAGCATGGTGGGGTGGGAGGCTGAGGGCTTAGCAGATGGGTCGTGGGGACAGTTGCCCTGTCTGCAAGGTTTGTTACTGATTCTTGAGCTCTCTTCCAATCCAGCTCGCCTCAGTCATCTTGAAACAGTATGTGGAAACTCACTGGTGTTCCCAGTCAGAAAAGTTTAGACCTCCAGAGACCACAGAAAGGGTAAGCTTTGTTTTCACATTGTCTGCTCTGAGACACTTTATCCATCAAGAATATTAATGTTATAGATGACTTTCAAAGTCCCAGCGCCCTTCTGTACTTGTCTCAGTTAAGATTATTTGCCCCAGTTTAGATTTTTCTCATGTTTTCTGCTTTGAAAATCTGTTTTCAGATGCTTAAATCAACACTAGACTGGAAAAGTTAGGCTAACTAACTGTAGGAAAAGCTCAGCCATAGTGAGTTTGGCAATGCTGTTTCTGACAATCCTTTTTCAGAGATTTGCTGAATATTCTATTTTCCAGCTTGGGACTTCAGGGCTGGCTTCCCATGACAATTCCAGTTTCAAAGCCCTGTTCAGATGACTACCCGGCAGCTAGAACAGCCCTTTGCCACTTCCTCTGTTGATTGCACCATCTTTCATGTCTAGGGTTTGGTTCATCCTATGCAGAGACTGAACAGGTCTTGTGAATTACCCCCCAGAAGTGCCAAGGTTTGTTTGGTCCCTTCAGGGTTGGGTGACTAGCTCATGTTTACAAAAACCTTCCAAAGTAAGCAAACATCCCTGACACTGGAGCTGGGATTTGTCTCTGCTAACTGGATGGCTTCGATGTGGATATCTGCATCCTGCCTGCAGCTGGGAGCTGTTTTCTACTTGTGTGGTTGGAGGCTTGGTGCAAGAAGCATGTGAGATTCAAACACACCCTGCACTTTCCCATGACAAAGTTATGGGCTGTAGGGTCAGCCATTTCTGTATCTTGTCTTAGGTACCAATGTCAAGGTACCATCATAGAGCTGTAAAAATTACTGTATGAAATAATTTCAAGTCTGGGAGTCTCTTTTGCTAAGTAATGTTGTTCTCTACAGGCAAAAGTTGCTATTAGGGAGCTGCTACCCAACGGGCTGAGAGAATCGATAAGCAAAGTGCGCTCGAGTGTTGCCTACGCCGTTTCAGCAATAGCCCATTGGGACTGGCCTGAAGCCTGGCCCGAGCTTTTCAATCTCTTGATGGAGATGCTGGTTAGTGGAGATGTGAATGCAGTGCATGGAGCCATGCGAGTGCTCACAGGTACGTGTCTGAGAGAGCTTCAGCAAGGCTGATGTAGGAAGTGCTTTAGGCTTTTCCTTACCCTGGTGTCCTACCAATTTTCACTCCAAACTGGAGAAATTGGAGTTTAGTTGGTTCTCCTGGGGATGGAACTCCTGAATTTACATTTGCTGAGCAGAGGTGGTGAAAGCTGAGGGAGAAGGTTCTGTGCTGCAGGTTATAGCTCAGATGGAACTTCACACAATCACTGAACATTAGGGATTGGAAGGGACCTTGAACAGTCATCTAGTCCAATCCCCTTGCCACAGCAGGATCACCTAGACCAAGGTGCACTTGGTAAGCCTCCAGAGAAGGAGACTCCACAACCCCCCTGGGCAGCCCCTTCCAGTGCTCTCTCGCCTTCACTGCGAAGAAGTTACTTCTCATATTGATGTAGAACCTCATCTGTTTCAGTTTACACCCGTTGCCCCTTGTCCTATCATTGGATGCCACTGAGGAAAAGCCTGGCTCTGTCCTCCTGACACTCACCCTTCACATATTTATAGACATTAATGAGGTCACCCTTCGGTCTCCATTTCTCCAAGCTGAAGAGACCCAGCTCCCTCAGCCTTATAAGAGAAGTTTTCTAGAGCAGGGGTCCTCAAACTTTTTTAACAGGGGGCCTGGTCACTGTCCCTCAGACACTGTCGGGGGCCAGTCACTGTCCCTCAGACAGTGTCGGGGGCCGGTGACGGGGGGGTGTGTAAATACTGGTGGAGCGGCTGGCTGGATTGGACCCCACGGGCCAGGGTGTGAGGACCCCTGTTCTAGAGAGTAATACCCTTTTTTCCCACTAGCCACCGTTTCCAGGTGGATGTTTTTCAGCTTTGCCTTCAGGTGGTGTCAGGGGTGGTCCAAGCAGCACTGGTTACTCAAACATACATCTGTGTCCAGAGTGCTCAGCATTTCCCAAAGATTCTCTTGTTGCTGCCCAAAAGTTTGTTTTCTTATAAAAGCTGCTTTTTCTGTTTTCCAGAGTTTACACGGGAAGTGACAGACACCCAGATGCCGCTTGTGGCTCCTGTTATCCTTCCAGAGATGTATAAAATTTTCACAATGGCAGAGGTAAGGTCTGTGCTCTGGAGCTAGGACTGGTGGCACTGGTGGGAAGGTGCCTTGGGGCAGTAAAGCTCCAGTGGTGGTTAAGTGGTGCTGTTGGTATGAGTTACGCTCAAAGAATTTTCTTGACGACCTGGTAGTTGACGGCAGCTAATGTTGTAACAGAAATATTGAAGCTGTTGTTGAACCATCACATTAAAGCAAAAGAAATGCAATTACAAGAGAATGAAAGGAAGTGAGTGTCTCGTGTTCCTGATCAGGTATTTAAACTGTTTTCTAGGTGTATGGCATTCGCACCCGGTCACGCGCAGTGGAAATATTCACCACCTGTGCCCACATGATCTGTAACATGGAAGAGCTGGAAAAGGCAAGAGTTTAACTTACTGTGTGACATTCAATTCAAACTGAGTGAGGTTCTGCGTAGTTGTTACTACAAAAATGAAACGTTAGGGAATTGTATGCTTTGCCAGCTGTAATTCTGGGGAGAGGGTGTAATCACTGTGTGCCAAGCATGGATGCCTTGGTACTGTTGCTTGGTTTCTGTAATAAAGTTGAATTTGTGACATTCCAGCAGAGGAAGGGGAGGCAGCATGGACAGAAGCCACCCTCTGACCCTTGTGGTTCAAATCACTGTAAGAACTTCCATTATGCCAGGCCTCAGTCACCTGGGCTAAAACAAGCACTTTTCTGGCCTTTGGGCAAGGCATTGGTTACCAGCTCCAGGGACTTCATCAGTTGCTTTAGCCTGTGCTGTAGTCTTTTGTCCCTAAAGGGGGGGTGGGGTGGGGGTGTGTGTGTGCAAACCAAACAATGTTTTGGAAGGATAGAATCATTAGGGATTGGAAGGGACCTCAAAAAATCATCTAGTCCAATCCCCCTGCCACAGCAGGATCATCTACACCAAGTCACACAGGAACATATCCAGGTGGGTTTTAAACGTCTCTAGAGAAGAAGACTCCGCAACCCCCTTTGGGCAGCCTGTTCCAATGCTCTGTCACCCTCACTGGGAAGAAGTTCCTTCTCATATTTATATGGAACCTCCTGTGTTCCACCTCACACCCATTGCTCGTTGTCCTATCACCAGATTACATTGAGAAGAGCCTAGCTCCATCCTTCTGACACCCACCCCCCATATATTTATAGACATTAATGAGGTCACCCCTCAGTCTCCTCCAAGCTAGAGATCCAGGTCCCTCAGCCTTTTCTCATAAGGGAGGTGTTCCACTTCATCATCCTCATTGCTCTATGCTGAACTCCCTCCAGCAGCTCTGTGTCCTTCTTGAACTGAGGGGCCAAGAACTGGACACAATACTCCAGAGTGGTCTCAATAGGTGCTAAGAAACTCTGTAACTTTGTACTAGAGCATCCTGATAGCTCTGAGCACATCTGTGTTTTACGGCCTCTGACAGGTGCACTTCCCAGCACCTCCTAGACAATACCTGGCTCTTTCTCACTTCCTGTGGGGACAGCACAGGAAAGGATTGCTCTCGAGTCCACTGGCTTGTTGGTGCTCAGCGTTTGCATCTACCATTTCCTCCCTGTCTGCGCAGGAAGAATTCACTGCAGACTTTGGGAAGTTCTGATGGTCACACTGTACCCCTGCATTCACACAGTTACTAGTGTAACACAGCTGCAACTGGAGCCAGTATCCGCCAGAATCTCCCCACTGTCTTTGTTCTGGAGAAGGGCTCAAAGTGTCCTTCATATTGTCCATACAAAATCTTTTCTGTTGACATTTGACGTTTTCAGACGAGGAAGGTGCAGTCAGTCCTTCATGCTGTTGCTGTGGGGTTCTTGTGTAGTTGATTGAAACCTGGCTTTGCTGCCTTAGCTGTACAGCCACGAGGCGAGTTCTCAGGAAGGTTATTTTTGTTTGCTATCACTCGCTGTGCTGAGTGCTGCTCATGGAGTGCTTTGACATCTGGGAAAATACTTGCTGTGTTTTCCTGGGAAGACTCCTGGTGGAAATCCTCAAGCCAGCTGTGGATCCTCAGCTAACAAAGAACTGGTTTGGTCTGGGGAAGGGTGGCTCTGGAGGCAGATAAATGCAGACCAGTGTGATTGCTGGTCTGACATGGAGTCACCCCAGGCTTTCTCTATAGCCTGGAGGGGGTGTCTGGCTGGTGGGTGCAGACCGTGATTCATCTGCCTCTTTAGGAGGATGTATGCTCTCCCAGGGCTCTCCAGACTGGATGGTCTGGATCTCTGCGCAAAGTCTGGAGTGATTAGCTCAGCTGTTGGTGGTTGTTTTGCAGCACCGTGTGCTGTGAGGTTCCAAAGGATGGGATTCAGCTGTGCTTCGCTCTCAGCATAAGGAGAGAACCAAAGTGATGTCTGAAACCAGTCTTTCAAGTGACTCTGAGATGTTCTGCAGGTGCCATGAGTCCCTCTTTGGTTTTGTAGCAGAAAAGTATGATTTCTGTTGCTTCTGGTACTTTTCTTGTCCATTGTGGGGGTTCTGTACCTCATGCTCACCTCTGCTTGCTTTGATTATGACCAGGGTGCAGCCAAAGTCCTGATTTTTCCTGTGGTGCAGCAGTTCACTGAGGCTTTTGTTCAGGCCTTGCAAATGCCTGATGGACCTACATCGGACAGTGGGTTTAAGATGGAAGTCTTAAAGGTAAGAAACTTTCAGATTCATTAAAGAATTGATTCCCACTGCCCTGCCTCTGTGCTCAATAGCAGAGAAACGTGAGTGTGTGTCACCTCTCCTAGCATTGCTCACATAAGGTATAGTGAAAGTTTTGGCTCTCTGTGCCATGCAGCACTGAAATGAGTTGTTCTGCCTGTGCTGAAGGTACCTATAATGAGATCTATAAAATTATCCATAGAGATCAATCCACAGGACACCCTGTCCCAGCCATTCACTGATCTGAGCCATCTCAGATGCATCTTGTTTGGGCACCAGAGTTAATTCTAAAGCTGCTGCAGAAGTCTGCTGCAGTGAAGTTTTAAAAACTTGCTGTGTGCAGGTACTTTTTTGGAACTTGTGTAGTCTTCAAGGCTGAATTATCTCTACAAAGAGAGATGGCAGGTCTTTGCATTCTCCTGGTTTGGTGGAGAAGGAAGATGTGATCACAGAGCTCTGTGTCTCTCATTTCCTTGCCCATGTGCCAGGGTGAGCAAATGGGTCATGGTGCAGGTTTCTGAAGGTGGATGGCTGAGACCCATCAGCCACACTCCCTAGAGACATGAGAAGTTACTGAAGACCAGCGTCAGGTGTTTCAGAATGACCAGCTTTGTGCTGAAGCTATGAAAAGCTGTGAAGATGCTGTTGTGTTACAGGAGCTAGCAACTGTGAAGTTCTGCATTGTGGAACTTGTTTGCTTAGTCCCATTTAAAAGCAGCAGGACCCTGTGGTGATGTTTCAGTCCTCAGTAAGGGGCTGCATGTATTGCACGCTGGAACTTGCAGGAGCTTGTTTGTTGCTGTGCAGCACTGGGAAGGGAGTTTGGGGTAGGATGTGTCAGGTTTTGTCAAGAGTTTCCTGCAGGTTTTTCCTTTCCCATTGGCTGTGCAGTGGGGTTCCTGAGGCAGTAATGGGTAGGAACACTCACAGAAAGGGGGTGCTCTGGGATTCTCTGCAGGATGTTGCCTCAGTTTGCACAGGCCACAGCTCAAGCCTGTCTCTCCTATTTCAGATACATTTAGATGTCTAATGAGTGGAAGTAGTTTGCAGCCTGCACAGAAGACTTGTGACTGATGGTTTTGCTCTAACTGTAGACTGATTCTTCTGTTCTTGTCCTGTGTTCCACAGCCTCTTTTGTGTGTGTCGGTGCTGACTGGAATTGGAGCTTGTTGTGCTTGTATGTCTGCACTGACACTCAGCAGAAGACTCTGGGAAGATGGGACAGGCTGGAGAACCATTTGAGGAAATGTCATTGTGTCCTTGGTCTGCTCCTTGGGTCTCTGTGGGTGTCTCACCTCTGTGAGGGCAGTGCAGGGACAGGATTGGGTCTGAGTGCACTGTGTATGTGTTGGGGGCACAGAAAATCAGTGGGGATTTGACCAGTGAATTCAAGAGATCAGCTAGGTCTCTAAGAAGCTTTTTGTGGAGACCCGAGTGTTCTTGCTGCTGACTTAGAAATCATTATTTTGTCACTTAGGGTTTCTAAGTTGATGATAACTGCTTTTGAAGGGAAATGGGATTCGAGTGAAAGACCTTTAAATTGCCTTCCCTTCCAAAAAAGTGGATTTTGTAGTCATTGTAATAGAGAAGTAAGAGATCTCAAGGGATTAGTTAAGCCAGCTCCATAGATGAGATCATTACAGGAACCCCTTGAAATGCTGATGCAATGGAGAAGGGAATTGAGACCTTATATTTCAAGTACATTTTCATCCAGATGTGAACTTGATCCTGTCTTTTCCTTGATGAAGTGCTGTGCAGCAAATGGCAGGAAGACGATTGTTTTTCTTGGCTGTGTCTTGAGAGCTCTGCACTTTGAGGTTCCTGCAGCTCTTGGTGGAAATCAGACCTACGACGTCCCCCTTTCCGTATAAGAACGTGATGCAGGAGTGTTGAAAGCTGTAATGAGTTACTGTGAAGTGCCCACATGCGCCTGTTCTGCTGGGACAGGCATCCCAACGCGAGTAGGTCGGGTCACATCATGGCAAACCTCGTCCCCAGTCTCTCACAGTGCAGTTACAAGTTTAGAAGCAGTTGCCAGAAGGAGAGTTGGTGCCTTTAACCCTTGGAGGAGATGGGGAGGTATGGCCACAACAACAGCATTTCAGCTGTGGGAGCCAGAGCAAAATGTGAGTCGTGTGTTTTGTTGTGGTGGTTCAGCGTGGATTAAATTGGTGTCTCTGAGGATGAATGAGCTGCAGTGGAATCGCAATTCCAATGTGGTTGAACATGTCACTGTTGATTGGTTGAGAGAAACAGTGATTAAACGTGACAGATAACATGGTTAAAGCAAATTCCATAGCAAGGGAATTCGGACACCATGAGCTGGGTATGCAGCAATTATTTCAAGGGCACCAATTAACCAACAGTCTATAAAGTTTCTTACAACCTGGCGTGATGCTTCTTCATGTGCAGTTCAGATCTGTTTTCTCAACACCTGTGTCTGAGGTCAGTCAGAGACATTGTGCTTATATTGTTCTGCTGTTGGAACAGATAATTAGTTACAAAAATCATTAGTCAGACCCTTGCTCAGCCAGAGTGGTAGCCGTGGAGACAAATGTCCTGAGTTTGTGAGCAGAGTACACAAAATGCACCTGCTGCGCTCTGAGCATTCAGCTCATGCTCCCCTGCTGCTGGCTGCCAGCTGTTCTTAGCTTTTTGTCCACAGATTTGGGGATTCCTTCTCTGTAACTACACAGGTAGGAAGTGAAGCAAAAAAAGCCTTCAATACAGAATGACTTTAAGGAGATGCTGAGCAGTTAGTGGGGATGTGGTTGGACATTTGCTTGCAGAATAGCTGAAAGGGGATTGGGAGCTGCCCTGGTGCTCCCCAAGAGGTGGTTTTGGTGTGTCTGTGGGGTGAGTCAGGCTGCGGATATGGATGCAGATGTTTATTGCCTGTCTTGGCCATTAACATCCTGCCTGGGGAGCAGTTGGAACTGGAAGAGAGTTGGATTGGAATTTTCTTGGAGAATTTAATTAAAGTGGTGGAGCAGTTCATGGGAGTTGGCAGAGGAGAAGTTTTAGCTCAAACAAGTAGTGGGAATTGGCAGAATGAGAGGCCAGAGGTTGAAATTCAGTGTTTGATGGGGAAGACTGTTGTGGTTTAATGACTTGTAAGTTGCAAACACAGCTCTCTCTGCACAGGTGTGGCAGCCACAATGCTTGTATTAGAATGTTGGTTCCTTCTGGAAGGTTAATTAATATTTTTTGGCTCTATGAACGTACTCAGTGCTACAAACAAACTGTTGAGTTTAGGACTGGGTAAGCAGAAGCATGCTGGTACTTGTATGTCTCATTGTGGCTGCCAGTCAGGCAGTTTGAGGGGCTCTTCTGTTACCAATATAGAGCTGTGACCCTGCAAAAGGATATGGTGTCTGTGAGGTGGAGCAAGAGTTCCCTGGCTCCCAGAACCTTTCTTGGCAAGGGTCAGTGAAAGGGGTCTCCTGTACAAGAGTGATCAGCATCATAGGACCCCGCTGTGAGGCTGGCACTGCTGCCTGAGGCTGCAGCTGAAACAGATGGGAGAAGTGATGTGGGTGGGTGTTTAGTCTGCATATTGCCTGGATGTGCAAGCATGTATGTTGCTTGCATGTATAGAAGTTTGGGAGATAGTTTGTGGTCTGGTGTTACTTGCTATCAGAGTTCATTTTCTGGGACAACAGAGTTTTTGGGTAGCTATTGCACTCAGACAGTGCTGGGCAGCCAGCCATGTATGTCTTATTGGAGTCTGCATCTTCCCACCAAATCCTTGCATCATCTTCATTTCCACAGCTGTGTATGTGGCATTATCTCTGTTTCCCTGCAACAGGACAAATTCCAGCAGGGTTCTGTTTGTCAGAGTTTGTGCAGGTGAGGGAGCTGCCTGGTCAGAAGGGAGAGGAGACCTGGGTGGCAGGAGGACACTGGATTATCTCTGTTGTTAACAAAGCAGTAGCCTGTGATTTCAGTGTCTGTTGATGCTTTTCCCCAGTTCCACTCCTGACTGATGTTATTTGTTGTTCCAGGCTGTGACAGCACTTGTGAAAAACTACCCAAAGCACATGGTGTCATCAATGCAGCAGATCCTGCCCATCGTCTGGAACACCCTCACAGAAAGTGCTGCCTTATATCCTTTGCAGTGAGTGGTTTTAACCAGAACAGGGTGAGGCAAACGGTGTCTCAAATGCCATTGGTGACCTGACCATGGCTGAAGAGCACAGTTGATAGAATATGCTGCTGTGGCAGACAATACAGGTGTCTGGGCTGTAGATGGACCAGGCATTTCAGGAGGCTCTGTTAAGCTTCTTGTAGCTTAAAAGTCACCTCTGCTGAATGCTGTGAGTGACTGTTATACTGGCTGTAGGACTGGAGCTGATCTCTACGTTGTTTCTGGTACTTTTTGGGGAAAATTGCCTTCTTAGGTGTCACGTGGTAAAGACTTCAGGTAAAGGAGATTCTACAGTATCTGGTGCTGCAGTGGTACTCATGTTACACCTGCTGAAGTTGATTTACCATTTGAATTTTGTAAATGCACAGTTGGCCATGTCAGAGCAATTCTGTTGGTGGTTTTCCTGGTGACTGCAAACTGACAACTCAGAACTTTCCATGTCATTAATCTGAAAGTTACTTTTAGATTCGTTTGTAATGAGCCAGCAATAGTAGCAGACCAAGCCTTCTTGCAGCCTTTTCTGACTTTGGTATGAACCCCAGAATTGGACTCCCTGGTGTGATGCTAAGGTGAGGGTTGACTGTGCTTTTCCTCTGTAATTTAATCAGAATGCTCCTCCTAGAGATTACAGATCCAGACCTTTTTACACCAAGGCTGCTTTCATAGTCTTGTGTTTCAGACTCTTGCTGTGCAGTGGTTCATAGCCTTTTAAAGAGTGAAAATGGGCAGGGAGACCTTAACAGTAGCTGTAGTGCTGGAGCTAGCCCAGGCTATCTAGTTTCAAGGTCAGCAGGTTGTGTGTTTTGTTTTGGGTTTGGTTTTTTAGACACTTGTTGAAATCATACAAGGAGCCATTTGCTGCATTTCTCCCTCTCTTGACTCCCACTGCAGTCCTGCTGAGCTGACAAAACAGATTTTTTACTTTCCAGAAGTCTTATCATTCCTCCCTTTGTGTTTGCTCTGGCATGTATTGGATCTTCAGTTGTTCGTCCTTCTTCTGCTCCACTCCCAGGTTAGTTTTTTGCTGCTTCCCATGGTCAGAGGCTCCTGGAGAGGCCTGACAGGGAGCACAACCAGCACAAGGTGGGATCTGGGGGTGGTGCCTCAGTCTTCACAGCAGCGAGGTGTTCATCTGGCTCACTGTCCCCTGGCAAGAGTGAGTCTGAGGGGGTCTGTGCTTGCAGAGCTTTAACACAAATCAAGTTTTGGGTTACTGTGGTGGATATGGATTAAGCTAATCAAATGTTCGAAAGGATGTGCTGAAGTGACGTGGAAGTGCCCTTTGAAGTTGGACATAGCACAAAGCCAGGAGATCCTGGGGTTTGTCATCTCCCTGAAACACAGGACTGAGTGAAGTCACAGATTTATTTCTTTTTAAAAGAAAGCTTCCCTAGTTATCAGGAGTTTTAAGATAGGAACGGATTAATTCCTAAGTGCGTATTTACTTAACTCCATCCACTTATGTGAGAACAGAAGTGAATTACACAGAAGAGGTGGAGGACCCAGTGGATTCTGATGGTAAGAACTTGTTACACTGCACCTCTGCCTCCTCTTCTGAAGCATTATTATTGTTTTGGACATTTTTTTCCACTGAAGGAGTGGTCCTGAATTGGAACAGGCTGCCCAGGAAAGTGGTGGAGTCACCATCCCTAGAGATGTTCAAAAGCAGTACATCTGGCACTTGGAAGCGGTGTTTAGTGGGCTGGGTGGCACTGGGTTGATGGTTTGACTTGATCTTGCAGGCCTGTTCCAACCTTAAGGATCCTGTGATTCTATGGTTGTCATTGTCAAAACAGTGACTGAAGTGCTGTAGGAGGTGCAGTTGTGGTGTTAGAACAGTATCCATCACTTCTTTGTACGTTACCTGTGATTGTGACGGACAAAGCTGCGCCATTTGTTTTCTAGCAACTCAAGCGAGTTCTGCGACAGTTTATAAGTAAAAGTGATGGGACAAAAGCAAGCAGGTTTTAGACTGAGCTTCATCAGTTTTAATGAGGGGTGTGCAGTGAGGTGGGAAGAGAGCAGGAGGTGATAGACCTCCTGCTGGGGCTACTGCTGCCCATGCTAGTCTAGGAGTAAGAATAAGCCTATCACACAGAGTAACTAGGCTGTGCAGTGAGCAGCAACTGAGTGTCAGAGAAATCAGAGTCCCCATCTGCCTTAATTCTGGTAAGTTTTAAAGTAATTTGAGGCTGAAACTTTGAATTCACACCTTTCTGTATGTTCTTAGCATGGTCAGACATGGGTTTGTTTTCACTTGTCCCTTTCTGTATGTTGTCTGTTCAGTCATGTGCTTTGGGCTCTTTTCTTTGCTCAGGTGAAGTACTGGGCTTTGAAAATCTGGTGTTCAGCATTTTTGAATTTGTTCATGCCTTGCTGGAAAACAACAAATTCAAGAGCACAGTGAAGAAGGCTTTACCAGAGCTGATATATTACATACTCCTGTATATGCAGATCACAGAGGAACAGGTGAGCATGTTTGTCCTGTGCAGGAAGCAAATGAAATGAGAAGTTTAAAACAGCTGATGTCCCCAGAAGAGTTTTCACAGTGGAGAAGCTGCTGTAATCTCATAGGCTGTCCTGGCACTTCCTTGTGCCAGGAGCATCTGGGTTTTAATCCATTTAGCCTGGATATTAGAAGCTTTTCAATGTGCTGGAATGGGCTGCCCGGTGAGGTGTTTGGGGCCCCATTGCTGGAGTCATTTAAGATCGGGCTCGATGAGTCTCTGAGCAACCTAGATAGAGTTGTCCCGGTGTAGGGAGGTTGGACTAGATGACTTCTAGAGGTCCCTTCCAGCCTAGAACATTCTATGATTCTATGTTACTAGAAGTTGAGACATGGACAGCAAATCAGACAATTGCAGGAAAATTTGGGCTAGAAAGGACCTCCAGTGCTCATCTAGCCCACTCCCACTGCTATGGGCAGGGACATCATCTAGAGCAGGTTGCTCAAAGCCTTGCCCAACCTCGCCTTGAACGCTTTCAATGGTGGGGCACCCACAATTTCTCTGGGCAACACATTCCATTATTCCAGCTCCCTCACAATAAAGAATTTCTTCTGTATTTTTAATCTAAATCTATCATCTCAATTTAATACTGTTGTCCCTTGTGTTGTGACAGGCCCTGGTGAAAAGTCTCAGTCTTTGTTATAAACCTCCATAATGTACTGAAAGGCTGCAGTAAGGTTTCCCCAGGGCCTTCGCTTCTCCAGGCTCAAGAACCACAGCTCGCTCGTTTTCTTCCTTCATTCCTTAAGGAAGTAATGTGCTGTGAAAATGAGATTACCATGCTGGAAAGGATAGGCAAGTTTTTGTGACAGTGAAAAGATTGTGCTGGTAGTGTGAATTAATTTTGTGCTGAAGTTCTGCATGGCTGCTGACCTCTCAGACTGAACAACCATTGTCTCTGTGTTTAGGTAGGAATGCAGAAAGCCAGGCAGTCTGTTAAAAGATTCATCTGCTTCTCCCAGTCCTCATCTATAAATAAAACTGTGTGGCCTTGATTCCAGGTCAGTCATCAGTTCCGTCAAATTCTGATCTCAAATGAGCAGAAGAGCAAGTTGAGCCCAGAACAAAGAGGGAGTCTCTTCTCAAAGATTTCTCCAGTGGAGCAAAAGAAAAATCAGTTGAAGGTGGCCACTTAGGGCAGAGAAAACTTCTGAAAGTAGTTTTGCAGAGGTTGCTGGGAACAGAAGAGTTCCCTTTTACCCTTCCTGCTGTGAATTCATCACCCACCCTGTCCTTGTCTCCTTTCTGTTTCAGATAAAAGTTTGGACTGCAAATCCACAACAGTTTGTGGAGGATGAAGATGATGATACCTTCTCTTATACAGTGAGGATTGCTGCCCAGGATCTGCTGCTGGTATGAAATGTGCTCCACCTTTCAATACAATAAAATACAAATGGCAACAACAAATACTAAAGCTGGCTTCACAATGAGGTCTGGGGAAAAGTCCAACATGGAACTTGAGTCCCATGGAACGAGAGTGAATGTGTTATCATTTCCTTCTGCATAGGCTGTTGCTGCTGATTTTCAGAACGAGAGTGCTACTGCTTTGGCTGCAGCAGCTACGAGACATTTACAAGAAGCTGAGCAGGCTAAAAACAGTGGAGCTGAGCACTGGTAAGAGCTGGGGCAGTGGGGAACAGCACCAGTGACAAGCTCTTGCAGTACTGGGGACAGCATAATTGAGTCCTGGTATTTTTTTCATGACACTGGTACTGATGGATAAGGATGAAGTTGAAGAGCTCTGATTAGGAGAAGAAAAAGGAGGGTGCAGCAGGTCTTGAGCCGATGATGACCTCCTTTCAACAGTTCCTCACACAAACTCGATGACCCTCAGCTCCCTCCTTCCACACCCTGATGGTTCCTTCAAACACCTCACTGGGGGCCAATAATGTTTTCATGTTTTGTTCACTTAATTGAACTCAGTGTTTGAGGCATTTTTGTTTTTACTTGAAGTGATGAAGATCTCAGAGTGCTATATGCAGGTACATGTGTTCTGTTTTAGAACAGAATAATTGCAGTTTTGAAAGTGAATTTGGGATAGGAGGAGAGTGCAATTGCAAGAGTTGCCTAGCTGCTGCTCCGTAACAGTTCTCTCTTGATGTTACAGTGTGTTAGTTCAGTGACTGTTTGAATGTTAGTATCAGAGTAGCTACTCTGTGCAGTGAGCAGCAACTGAATGTCAGAGAAATCAGAGCCCTCATCTGCCTTAATTCTGGTAAGTTTTAAAGTAATTAGTGTCTCAAATCTGACGTGCTATTTGCATGTGACCCTATTTCATAATAATTAGCATAGTGCAACAATAAATATTTTTAAGTCTTCAGTGAACTCAGAATCAGTTTTTCACACAGAGTAATCCAGCAAGGCACAACTCGAGGTGGAAGCCTTTATTGAAGAGACACAATTCTTCATGATGGGGGGAGGGAAAGTTGGTACAAGAAGTAGTAGCTATTGAAATGATGCTCTAGGAAGTGAGCGAGAATGCTGCTGGCCTGGGTGAATTTTCAAGTCCCAAACTTGCAGACATTTGCAAATCACAGAATCCTAGACTGTCCCTGGCTGGAAGGGACCTCAGAGCTCATCTCCAACACCATGCCAGGGGCAGCAACACCTCTCAACTGGACTTGGTTGCTCAGGGCCTCATCCAGCTTGGCCTTGAACACTTCCAGGAAGGGGACAGCCACCACTTCTGCAGGCAATGGGTCCAGAGTCTGTCCACCCCTGTAGTTAAGAAATGTTCATTTGTTTCAAGGTGATTTCTTTGGGATCAAAGAAATAGTTATGGTAGCTTAGACCAAAATACTGCAATATTTTCACTTAAGTAGTTTCACTTAAGAATCTGTACTTCTTCGGGGCAGAAAAAACTAAAGGCATCTGAATTCTTTTGTAGGTGGAAAATACATGAAGCTTGTATGCTGGCACTGGGCTCTGTGAAGTCAATTATCACAGACAGTGTGAAGAATGGTAGAATCCATTTTGACATGCACGGCTTCCTCACAAATGTTGTTCTCGCAGACCTCAACCTCTCAGGTATGTTGGGCCCAGCTGTTACTCAGGGCAACTGCCCAGTGCCAGCCCTGGGAAATCCCTTACAATGGGTCTCTGCATCTAGTGCTGTGAAAGGACATAAACCTTGTCTTGGGAGTTCACGCGTGCTGCCAGGGCTAATCTAAACCCTTTAAATGTGTGACTTGCTGCCTTCAGCCGAAATTATCTGTTGGCTGAGTGCTTGAGCCTAGAGGACGTGGAGAGTAAAGAGCAATTGCTTGAGGAACTTGGTGGAAAATAGCTGTTGTGTTGTCTTGGGTCTCTTTCTGGAAAAGATACCAGCAGTGTTCAATTCTCAGCACAATTCCACCCCATTTTCTTTACACTGAGGTTGATACCACTCATAGCACATGAATTTAAATAACACTCCTGACCGAGTGGGATCCTGTTGCTGGGAACTCTGTAGGCTCTTGCTGTCTAAGAAGTCTTATACAGGGTGTGAGAAGGTTAAAGTGAGTAGTGATTCTATGATTCTATGAAAATTTGACAAGTTTAAGCCAATGTGAGCATTGCTGGCGAGTCCGCAGCATGTTGTGTCACGAGAGAATAAACAAACTGCTGGATGCTATCACAGAACATTAAGGATTGGAAGGAACCTTGAAAGATCTAGTCCAATCACCCCACCGCAGGAAGATCACCTAGACCAAGTTGCATAGGAACATGTCCAGGTAGGTTTTAATGTCCCCAGAGGAGACTCCACAACCCCTTCCAGTGCTCTGTCACCCTCACTTTGAAGAAGTTCCTTCTCATATTGATGTGGAACCTCGTCTGTTCAGCTTACACCCATTGCTCATTGTCCTATCATTAGATGACACTGAGAAAAGCCTGGCTCTGTCCTTCTGACACCCACCCTTCGCATATTTATAAACATCAATGAGGTCACCCCTCAGTCTCCTTTTTTCCAAGCTCAAGAGACTCAGCTCCCTCAGCCTTTCCTCACAAGGGAGGTGTTCTACTCCCTTCATCGGTTCTGCACTGGATTCTCTCCAGCATTTGGCCCATTACAAAGAAGGTTTTTGAGTTTTTCTTGAGTTAATCTTGAATAAAGAAATAGTGTTTGAAGTGTGTAGTGTGCAACGCTGTAAAAACCCACCATCACCATTTACATCTACTTGCACACGTTCACCTACATGGTGTTGGCATGGAAATGAGCTGTTGTGCTCCCTGAGCTCCTGGGGTCACTCCAGAGGCAATTCTCTCAGAATATTCTTTCAGTGCTCAGGAATGGTAGCAAAACAAATAAGACTAAGAATTCTTGCTTGGAAAAGTAAAGCTTTTCTCTTGCTGTACAACTTGCATTAGGTTTTTATGTCCTCATCTTAAAATTAATACTTGCAGGAGGATAAATACTGGCAGTAAAGATGCTGAGGGCTAAACAGAGCATCATCTGCTTGAGCATAGCCTAGGTAGATCAGGATAATTTCAACTTGAAAGGGCAGAAGGGTTAAGTACAATAGAGATATCATGATCAGTGTAACCAGGTGAGTAGATTGTAAGAACTCTGTTTCTCTGCTGCTGTTGAACATTGTGCTCTGTAATTGCAAGGTGATGGCTGGAAACTGGAGAAGTAAACTGTGAGAGAGCACTGCATATGTGCTCTGTTTCTCTAATTCTTTAAGCTGCTGCTGCTGGGGACACAATACTGAGCTAGATGAAAAAGAATTACTGAAAAAAGTCTTTGTTGTCTTCCTTTTTGTTCCAGTGATCAGTAAATCCTGTGTTGCTGTATCAATGAACCAATTCAAGTGGTACCAACTGAGGGAAGATGTTGGTTTTTTGGTTTGGCTTTTTTTTAAGATGAATTATTCTTTGAAATAACTAATAAGACTGTAGCTATGAACTATAATTATTTGTCAGCCTACATACTTGTCTTCTGTGTCACCTCATTTTCTTACTGGGATGACAAGATTTGGGGTAATGGGTGGAAGCAGCTGTAATTTTAAACTTGTAAAACGTATACTGAAACCACTGGGGTTTTTTTGTTCTGCTTCAGTGTCTCCTTTTCTCCTGGGTCGTGCTTTGTGGGCCGCCAGCCGTTTCACAGTTGCTATGTCTCCAGAACTAATCCAGCAATTCCTACAAGCTACTGTCAGTGGTCTACAAGAAACACAGCCTCCTTCTGTCCGAATCTCGGCAGTCAGAGCTATCTGGGGGTAGGTAATAAACACCAAGGCATAGCAAAGCTCCATTGGTAGGTGGTATCAATGACCCTGAGGAACTGGTATGTTAAAATAATAACGTTCCTGTGTGGGTTGTGGAAGTATTTGCTGTGAACTAAACCATGTCACCTTCAAAATTGTTAGCAGGCAGGTTCGGAGTCAAATGAACTCCAATGGCGAGTGTGAAATCAAGACTTGAGGTTGGCTGCAACAGCAGTTATGATGGACACAGTCCCAAAGAGAAGCAGAACTAGATAGGGATGATAAGCGTAAAGATAAAGACAGGTTACTCCTGTTGAGTCACAGAGGTGGCTGATGACACAGTATGGGCTTGTTGAGCAAATCACAGTGGTGGGGAAGGTTTGGGGCGGTTTTGCATCTTGTTTTTATAAATCGGTTGCAAGAAGGATAAAGGAAGATCTACTGTGTTGACTCTGAAGTGTAAAATGAACACGAATGGAAAACCAAACCAAACTGACCACAAAAAACTTGCAAATACCCAACCCTGCCCTCTTTCTCCAGAAAAACCACAGTGTCTTCTGTTTGCACTTAAATGTTCATGAAAAAGTGAAGGCAAAGACTTTTAACATAGTTGTTTGTGGAATTGTTTTATCATTCCCTTGCTCACGTGGAGAACATGGTAATGAAACACTTTGTTAAGCAGTGAGTGTCTCTGTTTCTTTCCATGTGGTTTATTTTTTCCTTGGGCATCTCTCAAGAGAAAGCTGTTATTAAGAGGCTTGCAGCATCACTTGGCTCAGCTCTGCTTCTGTGAACAGTTGAAGTGGAGCAAGAAAGTGTTGAGAGATCAAGGAGTAGTAGGCTGAAGGGGTAAAGGCCTAGAGGAGTGAATGGCTTAAGAAGGGGTGGGGTGAAGTAATCCCTTGTGCATCATTATTTACATTAAATGTATAAATCACTTCAATGTGTTTTTCTGTTATGGATTTCTTTTCCAGTTACTGTGACCAGCTGAAGATCTCTGAGAGCACCCATGTGCTACAGCCATTCCTTCCCAGCATTCTTGATGGACTGATCCACTTGGCAACGCAGTTCAGTTCAGAGGTGCTAAACCTTGTGATGGAGACACTCTGCATCGTCTGCACTGTGGACCCAGCGTTTACAGCGAGTGTGGAGAACAAAATCTGCCCCTTCACCATTGCCATCTTTTTGAAGTACAGTAACGGTAGGAGTGGAAGTTAATGATCTCCAAGTACAGTTGTTGCTACTGAATCTTGGTGCTGAAAACTTAATCATAACTGAGTGAACATTGGTTCATATGGTAAAGCTAGAAGGGAAACTTGCTGCTTTGCCTGTTCAAAATAGTGGCAGAAAAAATTGAGATGTGTTTGTAAATATTTTAGTATTGAGATGTTTTATTAAATGGTGCTTTCTCTCTCCAGATCCAGTTGTTGCTTCTCTTGCCCAAGATATCTTTAAGGAACTTGCTCAGATAGAAGCCTGCCAGGGTCCAATGCAGATGAGGCTGATACCAACTCTGGTCAGCATCATGCAGGCCCCTGCTGACAAGATCCCAGCAGGGCTTTGTGCTGTAAGTGCTACAGTGGTGCCTGTCTTAGCTGGAGATGGTTCTTTAATGCCAGTTTACAGAGAGTTGGAAAGTTGCTGGTAAATTGCTTTGAAACAGGGACTTTGGTCATTGTGTAAGACGAGGCCAGCTGTAAGCAGGGAGAGATGTTTCCAGAAATTAACTTTAACCTGCTCCTCTTCTGGTCTCTGCAGCATATCCCTACTCATTTCACCTTGTCATAGCCAGCTTTCACTGGTCAGAGTCCCCTCTCTGGGTGGAATGTTCTCCAGCAGGCTGCACAATACACTATTATCTGAGGCTCCTTCTGATTTACACATCTCATGTTTATAAATTGCTAGAGACAAATTGTACAGCTTTATCTTATCTGTAAAAGATTCAGACTGTGTAGAATAATTGTACAGAATGCAGCCTATAAGCACTTTTTTCACCATTCTTCATTGATTGATTGGTATGACTGTAATGATCATTTATGGGTAATTCAGTTTGAATCCGTGTAAATGCAGTGGAACAAATGAACTAAAACAGTTCTCTGTACTGGTTATCATGGGTCAGGATACTGTGAAACTGCTGTATTTAAGTGCTGTTATTGTTTGAGCTGCCCTGGGAACTTGTGCTGCGCTCTCCATGGCTCCAGTGTCCTCTGCTGTGAAGAATACCGTAGTCTGCCAAATGAAGTGCAGGACTCACTCACATCTCTCGCATTTACACCTTTGTGCCAGCACTGGGTGGTGCTGACTGGTGTCCTGTGGCTGTGGCAAATTTTTTGTGTGCATTTTCCTTTCAGACTTCTATTGATATATTGACCACAGTGGTGAGGAACACAAAACCTCCTCTGTCCCAGCTCCTCATCTGCCAGGCATTCCCTGCCGTGGCTCAGTGCAGCTTGAACACCGATGACAGCGCTACAATGCAGGTAATCCTGTGGGCAGGGCAGGGCTGCAGGGCTGTGCCAGTCCAGGGCAGGTAACAGAGGCCAACAGGTGACACTGCCTGTAACGGAGCCCAGGCTTTGCTTGTCGGTAGCTCTGTCAGCATCTCCTCAGGAGTCCCTGCCACCCCCACTTTATCCAGAAAGTACTGTGGTTGAAGAGCCTGCTGTGACTTCACAGAATCACAGAACATTAGAGATTGGAAGAGGCCTCAAAAGATCATCCAATCCCTTGCCACAGCAGGACCACCTAGACCAAGTTGTGCAGGAACATATCAAAGCAGGTTTTAAATGTCTCCAGAAAAAGACTCCACAACCCCCCTGGGCAGCCCCTTCCAGGGCTCTGTCACTCTCACTGTGAACAAGTTCCTTCTCATACTGATATGGAACCTCCTGTGTTGCAGCTTCCCCCCATTGCCCCTTGTCTTATCATTAGATGACACTGATAAGAACTTACTGACCATTCCTTAATGAGGGCCGGAGGAGTGGCAGTTTCTTTGTTTTAGGGCTTGAGCACATTTTTAAAGAAAAACAAGCCCAGAATGTTTTAGTTTTCCTTGCTCTGGAATAACCTTGATCACACCTAGGATTGGCAGGAGCTCTCTTCAGGAGCAGGCTCAGGCATAAGGAAGGAGAAGATCTCCTTCCAGCAGGTTTCTCCTGTACTATTTCAGTGAGGAGGGCAAACTCCTGTTTGACTGAGCCAGATGTGGGATGGAGGGAGAGCACTGATTCCCCTCAAACAGCCGTAGTGCCTGAGCTGTGCTTCTTGATAGGTTCTGCATTCAAGCAAGGAAGGATAAGTATCAAAGGCTAAAAGTTCAGGTTTTCATTCCAGCTACTTGCTGGTGTATAAATAATAGAGTTGGTCTCATTCCTTACACAAGGAGTTGTGTAGTGCTAGCTGTCCTTTGCCGTGGTTCTGGACAGGGGCTTGTCAGAGAGGATCCAGCAGAGGCCATGAAAATGATCAAGAGGCTGAGGGAGGTGGTATTGTTCAACCTGAAGAAGAGAAGGCTTTGGGGGACCTGATAGTGATCTTTCAGTCCCTGAAGAGGGCTACAAGAAGGCTACAGAGGGACTATTTACAAAGGCCTGTAGGGATAGGACAAGGGGCAGTGGTTGCACTGTAGAGAAGGGCAGATTGAAATGGGGTGTTACAAAGCAGTTCTTCAACATGAGAGGGGTTGAACACTGGAACAGGTTGCCCAGGGAGGGAGTTGAGGCCCCACCCCTGGAGATATTCAAGGTTAGGCTGGACGAGGCTCTGGACCACCTGATCTAGTGAAGCTGTCCCTGCTCCCTGCAGGAGAGTTGGACTAGATGCCCTTTGGAGGTCCCATCCAGCCTGAGCCATTCTAGGATTCTCTGTGAATGCTGGCTATCAGAATGGCTTTCCTAAACAACATACCAGTAAGAATAGGTTGGAGATGAGCAAGAAGAGGTTAGAGACCAGCATGCTGGTCTCTGAGAAACAGAACTCTTGCAAAACTGCAGCCACTGTATTTACTAGATGATTTTCTTGAGTGCTGCTGTAGCAGTGAAGAGATTTGTACTCGGGAATTAACTGAAGTCTGTAGAAATTGATTTTAAGTTCAGACATTCATGTAACTGCACACAAAGAGCTCAGATCCTTTCACTGTTTTCATCTTGGCTTTGGGATGATGAAAGGAGATCTCTCCATGCCTCCCTTACCTAGAAAGGGAAGCCCTAATGCAGTGATTTTTCTCCTCTAGAATGGTGGCGAGTGCCTGCGTGCCTACGTCTCAGTGGCGCTGGAGCAAATTGTGCAGTGGCATGATGAGCAAGGCCACAATGGGCTATGGTATGTGATGCAGGTGGTGAGCCAGCTCCTGGATCCAAGGACCTCAGAATTCACCGCTGCCTTTGTGGGCAGACTGGTCTCCACTTTAATTTCAAAAGCAGGCAGTGAGTTGGGAGAGAACCTGGACCAGATTCTGAGAGCCATCCTCAGTAAAATGCAGCAAGCGGAGACACTCAGTGTAATGCAGGTGAGCAGGGTGGGCACCTAGGAGAGCAAGTAGAGGGTAAGGGGAAGAAACTGTAGTAGTTTGTTGGGGGGGCGGTTATTGTCTGCTAAGGGTTAAACAGTGGCTTGGCAGACAATGGTTGGTGGATCTGCTCTTGAAGTACTCGGGAAGACACCTACTCTCCTCATACAGAGTTGTCCCTGTCACAGGGTAAGCCAGGTTCACGTAGTCATTCATGACCTTGTGCTTGCAAGGTTCATCAGAAAAGGACAGGAGCTGCCCAAGCAGTGACAACTAAGGCACAGAGGGGCAGTGTGTGTTTTTAAGTGGTTTTGTGCAGTTTTGTCACAGAGGGCTTCATACTCTCTCCTGCCTTGCTTATGTGTGCCCTCAGTGTGAAACACCCAATGGTGGCTGCACTGGTTCTTCAGCAGCAGCTGGGAAGGAATTTTTGCTGGCAGTGCTGACCAGGATCCCCCCTCTGCCTGCAGTGCAGCGCTCAGCTGAGGCTCACTCTGCTGTAACCCTTTTGTCTTGTGTAGTTCTGTGGTTTGTGTGTTTTTTCAAGGCCAGCACGTGGTGAAACAAGGCTGTTCAGCCATCAGCACAGACTTCATCTTAAAGCCTCGATTATTGTGTTTTTTTCCCCCTCTGATACAGTGTTGATTCCTAGCCGTTTGCAGCCTGCTTTTGAATTTAAAAGATCGCGCAGCTTGAGTCTAAAGCAGCCGCATGAAGTCCCTGTAGCCAGTGGAAGAGAAACAAGTCTTTCACAATGCTGAACCTCTTCCCTGTGTTGGCCTGAAGAAGGGCCTCTAGAGCTGGGCAGCTTTTCCCTGAGGAATCCTGCAGGGATGACCTCAGACTTGGAGACTGACGTTTAGGTTTATGCAATTTGTATTTGAGCAAATGCAGCATGTTCTACCCCTGGTGTTCTGGAGTCAGACTGTAAAATCTTGTGAAAGAAACCTTTCTGAAACTTTCAATTCTTTCCCTAAAACTTGTGTTCACAGTGCGCTTGGAATTGGAGGAGTGCTGCTTAATTCTTATGTGGGAAAAGGGTGGTCCCATGGTTAGAAATCTCTGGAGGGAGGAAGGGGGAGAAAATATGGGTTCTGGCTCTGCACCAGGAACTTCTGTTCCCCAGCTTGGTAACAAGACAAAGTTCTCCTAGATAATTAGATTTAGAGCTGTGTGTGGACAGCTTCTGCTCCACAGGGATGCATGCCGCCTCTGGGTGTTGCCCTGTGATGTTTCTGATAGTCAAGAGTCAACTGCAACTGCTGGTATTTTTTAAATAGCTTCTTAGTCTCTCTTTAGGAAGGTTTGTTAGTTTGGCATGTGGGTGTCAGTACATTTATTCCTGCAATATGTTTTTGAGGTGGTTAAATCTTGCTGCTGACTGCAGTGGTTTACTGCCTGCCTTTGTCAGACACAGCAGCTTGCAGATGGTGGCCCTTCCTCTTCCTCTCGGGGTGGGTAAGCACAGTCTCCACTTCTGCAGGGGACTCAGCCGCTTGAATATTTGATAAAACACTTAGCTGTTAAATTATAGACCAGTAATATTTCCTTTCTCCTCCTACAGTCCTTGATTATGGTGTTTGCTCACTTGGTTCACTCACAACTGGAGCCTCTCCTGGAGTTCCTGTGCAGTCTTCCTGGCCCAACTGGCAAACCTGCCTTGGAGTTTGTGATGGCCGAGTGGATGAGCCGGCAGCACCTCTTCTATGGGCAGTATGAAGGCAAAGTCAGGTGGGGGCTTTCGTGAGCAGGATCTAAGCATTAGCATTATGGACTGATCGTCCCACTGCAGTTAAATGCTCTGGCTGTGAGGGAAGGGGAAGCTGGGGCAGACTTGGGCTGGTGTGTGCTAGTTGATTTTTCCCTGCATTGTCAGTTCAGCTCAGGGTAGCTGCAGGAACTGGAGCAATCACTGAGCTTCTTCAGAGTGCTCCTCTTGCTGCCTGATCGTCCTGTGCTGGAACAGAGTGACCCAGGGGGCAGGGGTTGTCTCATGAAAGTGCTGTTGAGATTGAGCTTCTCTGTATGGGAATAGAATGGCCTCCAGACAGGCCTTTGTAAAGTTGTGGAGGGTTTCCTCAGAGAATGTGGTAAATTCTTGTTGACTTAATGATCTCTTTAAAAGTCAAAGAAATCAGCTTGAAACAGTTTTCTTTCCATTTTGCTGTAGGAGCACATTTGTGTTCTGAAGGAGGATATTTCTGTTCCAAAGTGTGGAATAAATGTTTTGTATGAGTTAAATTTTGCCACAGCTGCTGACTTTGATATCTTTTTTTCCTGGAGATGTGAAGCCTAACAGATCTCTCTGAGGAGTCTCCCCAGCTGTTAAATTGTCTGTGTTGATGTGTTATTGTCATGAGACAATAACATCCTGTGGAATAAACACTAAGAAAGAGGTGTGTTTAGAATGAAGGCTAGTGTAGAACAGGAGGCAGTCTGCTTTGGAGATCTGGTGCTGTTTGTGGTTTGTTTGACCTGTTCTGTCACTATGAGCAGTGATTTATCACCGTTTTGACAAGACAGGGCTCTCTGCAGGATCCCCTGTAACTGCCAGTGGACATAAGGCAAAGCCAGAGCTGACGGGGAGATCAGAGTTAAACGGTGTCGTCCAGTGCTGTCTCTCTGTTGTCCAGGCTGAGAGTGGTTTGCGTACAGGTGACTCGGCAAGGCTCCACACTCATTTAGTTGTTTGCAGTGATGCAGTCCCGCATTAGGAATTGTGAGGAGGTGTCTGTGTACTGAAGAGCAGCAGTGCCTGCTCAGACGACCCTCTGGAGTTAGTAAAAAGAATGTGGAGATGGTTCCCACTTTTTGTGCACATCAGCCCCCTTCCCCCAAGTAGCAGGATGAAGCAGTGGTGGTTTGCTGTTGATTAACATGATGGAAGGATGGGAAAACTTTATGCAAGTCAGAGGTGAGCTGGGTCCAAATGAGCAGTGTGGGAACTCAGAACCGTAGTGTGGGAGAGAAAGTGGGTGTAAAGTGAAAGCACAACAAAAGTGAGTTCCATGGGGCTCTGAAACTGCAGTTTGAGAGTTGGGGAGCCAGAAGAGAGGTTTAAGGGTGCCCAGCATAAAGTGTTGGCCTTACCCTGCAGGCAAAGGCATCCTCAGTGTGGCTTGAAAACAGCCTGGAACTGGAGAAGGTTTGCAAGTGTGGAGTAGAAACCTGAGCAGCAGATTTGGAAAGACCACACAAAGATATGGAAGGAGCAAACAAGATGATGTGAGTGTAGCAGAGCTGTGAAGAACCAAAAGTGAAAAACAGCGTTTTGAGACTGCAGAAATGGAGCTGTTCATGGCTGCAGATCAACCAAATCACTGCTGTCTTGCCAACGCCACCTTCTTAATTCCATCTTCATCTGCTCATGCTCCTTCAGGAGTGCTTGGCCTCATAGCCCTTGTGGAACCAAGTGTGCCCTGGTTGCTCCTGTTGAGTCCAGAGCTTTGCTGGTGTTTGGCTTCCTGTGCAGGTCAGGAGGTTGAGTCTGTTTTCAGATGCTGGTATTAAGCAAGAGAAATAGGAAAATTCTGTAATGCTGCTTCTTGGGGAAAGTGTGGGAAGCAGGACATCCCAGCTTCTGCTCTGGAGATGTTTCCCTATGAACAGTTCACTGAGAAAAATGGGCGACGTAGGGAAATGCTGATCTGTAACGTTCTGTTCCCTGCTCCCCAGCTCTGTGGCCTTGTGTAAGCTGCTTCAGTATGGCATCAACACACATGACAAGCGACTCCAGGACATCAGGGTAAAGGGTGAAGAAATATTTAATATGGATGAGGGAATACGGACACGATCAAAGTCAGCCAAAAGTAAGGAACTGTTTTGCTGTTCTTAACAGAAGGGTTTTGTTCTTGCTACTGGCTGCTGTGAAAGGCCTTAAAACAGACCTTACAGATCACACAGAGCTGTGGGAGATGCATGTTGGGTTTTAGATGTGTTCCATGCCTAACACATCCATTGTTTGCCTTAATTCTGCAAAGGACTGATTTGGAAGACTTCTGAAGTCTCTGATTTAATACAGATGGATGGGGTAGAGAGTTACTCACTGCTGTTTTCCATGTAATGAGATAGGAATGATAGTTTGGTGGTTCCTGGTAGCTGCTCTGAAAGTGGGTTTGGTGATTTGGAAAAAAAATGGTCTTTTAATGAGACAAACTCACAGAGATCAGCAATGATTTAACAAGGTAGAGATCACTTGTAAGGAAAGAGTGTCCAGTCTCCCACCAAAGACTTAATTTTAATTGGCTGGAGATCAAACTGTAGAGGTTCCTGTATCAAACCAGAGAGAGTTCTGCACAATTTTCTTCTGAGTGGTGCAGTAACAGTGAAGGACTAAGCTGACAGCTGGAGAGGTCAATAGGGGTGCCAGAGATCAGTAGATGCCACAAAGCACCTGATATTTTCTTGTTCTTTGCTTAAAAAACCCAAACCAATAGCCTCAGATACTGGCTAGACAGATAGAAGAGCAGCAATTGCCAACACCTGAATGAAACTCAGATTAATTCTGCTGTTAGTTGGTCTGGGGAGTGCAAGGCTTGTGGTCCTGGCTTCTTTACATGTTACAATCTGTCCTTTGGTAAGAAAGAATACCCTGCCCACTGTCCCAATGGAACAAGTAGCCAGGATGACCACGAGCCAGCAATGTGCCTTTGTGGCCATGAAGGCCAGTAGCATCCCGGGGTGGATCAGAATGGAGGTGGTTAGTACATCAAGCAAAGTTCTCCTCCCCCTCTACTCTGCCCAGGTGAGACCGTGTCTGGAATATTGTGTCCTGTTCTGGGCCCCTGAGTTCAAGAAGGACACAATGCTGCTTGAGAAAGTCCAGCACAGAGCCACCAAGATGATGGAGTAGAACACCTCCCTGATGAAGAGAGGCTGAGGGAGCTGGGTCTCTGTAGCTTGGAGAAAAGGAGACTGAGGGGTGACCTTATTAATGTTTATAAACATGTGAAGGATGGATGTCAGGAGGATGGAGCCAGGCTCTTCTCAGTGTCATCCAATGATAGGACAAGGGCCAGTGAGTGTGAACTGGAACATGGGAGGTTCCACATAAATACAAGAAGGAACTTCACAGTGAGTGTGACAGAGCACTTGAAGGGGCTGCGCAGGGGGACTGTGGCATCTTTCTCTGGAGACATTTAAAACCCGCCTGGGTNGTCTGGAGACATTTAAAACCCGCCTGGATATGTCCCTGTGTGGCATGGTCTAGGTGATCCTGCTGTAGCGGGGGGTTGTTGACTGGATGGTCTTTCAAGGTCTCTTCCAATCCCTAATGTTCTGTGATTCTGTGAGTAGATAGAAAGGACATGGGAGATTTTGAAGGCTGTTCCTTTTCCCTCACCACCTGCAAGTTTTCCTTCTGTGGNATGTTTATAAACATGTGAAGGATGGATGTCAGGAGGATGGAGCCAGGCTCTTCTCAGTGTCATCCAATGATAGGACAAGGGCCAGTGAGTGTGAACTGGAACATGGGAGGTTCCACATAAATACAAGAAGGAACTTCACAGTGAGTGTGACAGAGCACTTGAAGGGGCTGCGCAGGGGGACTGTGGCATCTTTCTCTGGAGACATTTAAAACCCGCCTGGGTATGTCCCTGTGTGGCATGGTCTAGGTGATCCTGCTGTAGCGGGGGTTGTTGACTGGATGGTCTTTCAAGGTCTCTTCCAATCCCTAATGTTCTGTGATTCTGTGAGTAGATAGAAAGGACATGGGAGATTTTGAAGGCTGTTCCTTTTCCCTCACCACCTGCAAGTTTTCCTTCTGTGGGACCATTCTGAATAGATGATAAAACTGAAAAAACCCGAGAAAACCCCAAATCAAAACAGAGCACAGCCCATTGTCATGGAAAAAGGCCCGATTTGAACAATTCCAATAAAAAGCAGTGTCAAGATGTATTTTTCCTCTCTTACAGATCCTGAACGCTGGACAAACATTCCTTTGTTAGTAAAAATCTTAAAACTCATAATAAATGAACTCTCTAATGCGATGGAAGCCAATGCATCTAGACAGACAGCTGCAGACTGGAGCCAAGGTAAAAGCCTGGCTTTGGTTTTCCTCTTGGCTTGGCTTAAATCTGCTCAGTAATCCCTCCAGAAGCATTTCCTGTCACAAGAAATTCATGACACTAAGTCAACACCTGTAATTGCAGAGACCTAAACTGTGATCCAAAGTCTGAGATCAGGCAGCACTCTGCATTCTTATACCTAAGAATTACTTTGTGCCAGGTTGGAAGACAATGTCTGACCGTATGGCAGTGAAATGGCCCTTCTGTGCTGTGTCTGCTTTGCCTTTCTGCTCCTAGTTCCAGCATCTGTTTCTGTTGCTGCTTTTGCTCAGCTCCAGGTTTTGACCTATCCACACCAAAAGGATGGTGAAGGTTGCAGGTGTTTCCCTTTGTCCTCTTTCCCGGGCAGGGACATTTGTCTAAAGACTACAGGCCCCGGTAGGGTGATCAAAAGACTGAACCTCTGGGATTTTGATTACTTCTAGAATATTTTTTTCCTAAGCAGATGATTCAAATGATATGTGGGAGGATCAGGAAGAGGATGAGGATGAAGATGAAGGCTTAGCAGGACAGTTCTTATCAGACATTCTTTCCACAAACAAGTATGGTAAGAAGCAGCTTTAATGTGCCTACTCGAAGCAAAAGCAAAGCAGATGACATGGTAGTCAAAGCTTTCTTTTCTTGACAGCAGCTCCATAGAGACTTCAAATGGGAAGGAAATGAAAACTACAACGGGGTTTTGAACAAGGACCTTTTTCTTCACAAAGATGTTGAAGAGAGTGGAGTATCTCCCTAATTAGGAAAGGCTGAGGGAGCTGGGTCTCTTTAGCTTGGAGGAGACTGAGGGGTGACCTCAATGTTTATAAATATGTGAAAGGTGGGTGTCAGGAGGATGGAGCCAGGCTCTGATCAGTGTCATCTAGTGATAGAACATGAGGCAATGGGTGTGAGCTAGAACATATAGGAGGTTCCACGTAAGTATGAGAACTTCTTCCCAGTGAAGGTGACAGCACTGGAAGGGGCTGCCCAAGGGGGTTATGGAGTCTCCTTTTCTCGAGGCGTTTAAAACCCACCTGGATATGTTCCTGTGTGACTGGATCTAAGTGATTCTGCTGCATCAGGAGGATTGGACTGGATGATCTTTCGAGGTCCCTTCCAATCTCTAATGTTTATGATTCTGTGAGAGAAGGACATTGGCTGATTGGCCTTGAGGAAAGTGGGGATTTAAGAAGTCATTGTGCAGCTGCTGCACAGGCTTCACATTGCTGTAAGCTGCATGCAGGAATTCCTTTGTAAGACAAAAATGATGTGCACAGATGTAGGTGTGAACCTGCAGTGACACTGCTGTGGATGTGGATCAGAACTGAAGGAGCAAGTACTCTGGAAATAACTCTGAAGGAGCAAGTATTGTGGTTTTCTTTTACCCTGCAGTGCTGTAACTTGGATTTCAGCAGAGGTCTAACAGAATTTTTCCTGAGGTAGTTTGCTCTGTTTGATGTTTAAAACCTCCAATTTGCCTCTGACAGATGACGATTACTACGAAGATGATGAAGAGGATGATCCAGATGCATTAAAGGACCCTCTGTACCAAATAGATCTTCAGGTGATGCTCTAGAATGAGGTTTTTCCATCAGATTCCTGTCATTCTTGATAAGCTTAGTTTGTTAAAGTACAGGGTTAAAAAGAAAATCTGAAGCCCAGTACAGATTACAGATTGTTGTCCCAGAGGTACTTGGTCCACTGAAATAACTGTGGAAAGTGCTGGGTATCTTAGGAATGCCTGGAGCTGCTTTTCCTTGTCAGATCAGTATCTGTAACTTGGAAGTGGGAACAAGCAAAGCTTTTGGAACAGAGGGAGATGGGACTTTTCCCCCCAAGAACTTGGCAGCTATGTGCTGACGTCAAAAGTGGATGGGAGACTGAGCGTGACAGAATGCCATCCTCTGCTTACAGACACTCCTGCCCCATGTCCCTGCACGTGTCATTGCTCCTTTGTTTCCCACCACCTGGTAGCCATTCCTTAGTGCTTCCCCTCTGCGCCTACCTTTCCTCTTGTCTGATGCCTGTGGAGGTTTACGATGTGTGAGAGAAAGAGACTTGAAGGTAACATGATGCTAACTGGGTCTTTGTGTTCCCTACAGGCCTATCTCACTGACTTTCTTTGTCAGTTTGCGCAGCAGCCCTGCTATGCAATGTTTTCAGACCACCTCAATGAGAACGAGAAGCGAGTGTTACAGGCTATTGGGATCTAAACCGACCTATAAGACCATCCCGACCATATCCCAGCAGTTTTTTTATTTGGCTTATTCCACGTTTTATGAGAAAACATAAAACATTTTCCAGTGTCTACCTGCTTGTTCCAGGTGGATGATGGCCTCGTGGCAACGCGTTGAGCCTCATCTAACATCAATCTGCTAAGGGAAGGAGTACTGAGAAAGCAGCAAGGACAGAAGTCTGTAGAGCTTTGCACATTGGTCTCACCATGGGAGCACTTTCATTTTCCACAGTAACTTTTCAGGAAGTTCCTAGGGATAAAACAAAAACGTCCTTACTGTTTTTAAAAGCAAACTGTCTCTACCTGTGAAGAGGCACTTAACTGAGTTTCCCCCAGCACAGTTGGACAGAGAAAGGAACTGGATCACTTATACATTGATTGGATGTATGTTGAAAAGTCGGAAGGTCGTTCTTCTCCACGCTCACGTAACACAGGGTAAATATCTTGATCTTACAGCGTGTCTTCTTTTTGTAGAACTCTAGACTTTTGTTGGACATGCCTGAATGGTGTGGAGCCCCGCTGCGGGAGTTGGGTGGGAAGCCAAGACAGGAAATGAACACCTATCTTCTACCTTGTGTGGATGGGGCTTTGTTTCTCCCATCTGCTCTCCAGCCCCATGGAGCAGTTAGTTACTGATGCTTTGTGTGCACACGCTCACAGGAAGCTACCACTTAAATTTCTGTTCCTGTGGCTGCTGAAGACTTTGGGTTTATGGAACACAAGGAGCCACAACTTCTAGAGGAAAAAACATCCAGTTGTATTTAACACACTTGCTCCTTGACAACCACTCTGAACCACTTTGGTTCCTTCACACTCCTGTGTGTGTTTTTATGGAGTGGTACAATGACCTTACAAATTGAGTTACCCATAAGAACAGTGTGATGTATCTCACACCACCTCTCTGCCTTTGGTTCCCCCTTGGGGAAGATGAAAATAAAACTATTAAAATGTACATCAGTATCCTTCTTATAAAACAGATTTGAAAAGAACTTGTGCTTGTTTCCTGAAGTCACCTGTTTCTCCTGAGGAAACTCTGTGCTGGCCGGAGGCTGTTAGGGAATTCACAGGAGTCATCTGGACAGAAAGGGAGTCCTGCAGTGGCTACATCTTCTGCTGAAAAGAAAAGGCTGACCTGTTGTAGAGTTTCCTTTCTTAAGAAAGGTACTTGCTGTTCCTTTGTGGAATAATTTGCTTCAAAGCTGTAGCTAAAAACCTCCAAAAAGCTGGAGTAATTCTGTATCTTACTGGTCTAACAGAGTATAACTTTTGACTTTTTTACAAAGAGGGGATAATTAACTTTTTAATGGGCCAGGATGGAAATTTGTTTAGCGTGTGTGGAGGGAAAAAGTAAAATAACCCTGAGTTCTAAAGCAGACCTCGCTCTCCTCTCCCACCCCAACCCCTCACACGGTGCCTCAAGAGTGGGCAGGACAAGGAGATCTCCCCACCGCTCATTGCAGACTGATCTGACGCGGCCTCGTGTTCTCAACGGGTCTGTACGAGCAGCTCTGCGAGAAGCAGGATTTACAGTCTGTTCCGTGTGTCCAATAAGGTGTAAGCTCTGATCAAAAGTTCCCATGCAGTTGTGTCACGATCTCTTTCTTTCCTGTGGATTCTCTGGTGTACATGAATTTCTAATTAAACTTGGTGCCATGACATTCCCTTCAGTGGAAACACTGTGGTTGTCTTCTACCTAGACATTTCTTTTCAAGTCCATTGACTGAGGCATTTATGTCTCAGCTTTCACTGAAAAGAGCCTACGGGTTAAACCGCAGTCATTTGAGGGACACCTAGCTAGAAGCAGGTGGGTATAGTGGTGTGTCCTGATCACTGGGTGTCCTCAGGATGATGGATCCCAGCCTTGGGAGGAGATAGGACCACCTTTATTTGCCTGATGTTTTGTCAGCGAGGCTCAAAACCAGCTGTTCCTGGGGGTAAGTGGGTATGGAACATCCAGAAGCACTTCCAGGAGTGTTTTAGGGTGTTAGTGGTAAAAGAAGCATGTTCAGGTCTGGTTAGCCAGGGCTTGTGGAGGTGTTGGTGGGCTTCATGTGCCAGTGGTGGGAGGTGACTGCCTTGTCCCTTAGTGGTATTTGGTTAAGTCAGATGTTGGGATTAAACTAAACCATGAAAAACGATCTCTAAGGTCCCAACCTAAACCACTTTGTGATTCTGATTCTAAGTTGAGTTTATTCTATTCAGTGTAAAAGAGACTGAGCTAGTAGTGCTGATACTGATTCTCACCCTGAACTAAGAAATCTAAGGATCTGTTTGTGATTGCAAGACCTGAGGGACAGATTGGTCACTGTGGAGATCCTGCTGGAGCTCATGACTGTTGGTTGGAAATAGCTGTGATTTGCAGGTATTGGTTTGCCAGGTGAGTACCTGGTGAGAAGGGACAGATGGGATAAGTGGCCTTTGGGGTCTCAGCTCTGCACTGTGTCCTGCAGTGCCAGATATTGCATGGCCTGACCTGGCTGGGCACAGCACTGCTGGCCGGGAGCTTGTGTGTGGGACCAGCTCTGGAGCTGGACCTGTCCCTATCTGAGCACGGGGGGCACAGGGGCAGCGCAGCAGTGCTGCATACTGTTCCAAGCAAGCTCACAGTGTGCAGGGTGGGTTTTGGCAAAAAATGTCACGGATTGAACTGCCCTTAGACACCAAACAAGACTTGTGACAGCACACGATGGGAGGTGGAGTGGAAGGACCTTGGTTCAGTCCTGTGGGTGTTCATGCTGCTCCACTCCTTTGCCTTTCTGCTTGCCCGCTGACCTTTCTAACAAAAGTTGTGTACTCCTTGAGGTATCTTCAGCTCTGGGTGAGAAACGTGGGCTGGGCTGGACTCCCACCGTTGCTGGCAAGAGGGAGCCAAGCTCACACTCTCAAGAGACTGCTGACTCTGCGTTTGGAAACGCGAGTTACCTGTTCAAGCAGAGCAAACTCCGAGCCTGGTAAAGGGGCTACCGGAGAGCCCACAGCATGGGCCACTGCCAGCACTGGTGCCTGGTTAACACGGTCCTGCCTGTGGCCTGGCCATGCAGTGTTGCCTGGCTAGAACAGCCGCAGACGGGGCATGAACTGGCCTAGAGCTCTTCTATGATTCCAGCAGAACATTTTCGCCTGTTCACGATTATTCTTGAGTTGTTTTTTGTTTTGTATTAACAACCTGTACAACCGCGGCGGGAGTAGACGGTGTCGGATGCGGGTCTCGAACCCGCCGTCTTCCACCGCGCCGGACGCTGCCGCGGCGCCGCCTGCGCGGAGCGGGGCATGACGGGCCGGGGGAAGCTGTAATGGCGGCGGGGAGGGCCGGTGGCAGGGCCGGGCTGTGAGCCGGGGCGGGAGCGGTGCCTGGAGGGGGGCCGAGGGCTGGCCTGGGCCATGGCGGCGGGCGGGGTCGCTGCGGGCGCGGTCCCCGCGGGCCGCTCCAAGGTGGCTCCGAGCGTGGAGTTCGACCACAGCTGCTCGGACAGCGTCGAGTACCTGACGCTCAACTTCGGGCCCTTCGAGACTGTTCATCGCTGGCGCCGCCTCCCGCCCTGCGACGAGTTCGTGGGGGCCCGGTGAGCGGGGGGCCGGGGGGCGGTGCGGGATGTGCGGGGAGGCCCGGCGGACCCTGACTCCGCTCTGTGCCGCCGCAGGCGCAGCAAACACACCGTGGTGGCCTACCGGGACGCCATCTACGTGTTCGGCGGGGACAACGGGTAAGGCCGGGGTCGTGATTGAAGGGAGCGGGGTTGGAGGAGCGTGGCCGGGCTTGAGTGCAGCAGGGTTGGGGGAGCGGAGCCACCCACAGGTCCCGGCTCAGCCCTTCTCCTGGTCTTCCTTTCCGCAGGAAGACGATGCTGAACGACCTGCTGCGCTTTGACGTGAAGGACTGCTCGTGGTGCAGGTGAGAGCGCTCGGGGCCCGGGGAGATGCCTTGTTCTTCCTCTTTGCACTTTCTATGCACCTTGAGCCCAGCCGGACAAGCTGGGGGCTCTGCCTGAACGAGTGACAGGAGGATGGGACCAACCCAGCGACAGGACAAGAGGCTCTGGGTACAGAGTGGAGCTCAGGAGGGCTCCAGCTAAACGTAAGAAAAAATTTTCCCACTGAGGGCTGTGCAGAGAGGCTGTGGAGTCTCAGCTCTGGAGATGTCCCAAACCCTCCTGGACTGTTCCTGTGGGATCTGCTCTAGGGGATGCTGATCTTGGCAGGGAGGTTGGACTAACTGATCTCCAGAGGTCCCTTCCAGCCCCACAGGGAAGCATCCACTGCCTGCACGGTGCGCGCAGAACTGATCTGCACACACCTGCGGCTGGGCTGAGCTGTCTGGGAAGTGTCCTTGCACATCTGCCTGTGAGGGGATGCAAGGCAGCACAGCAACAGGTGTCTGCCATTCCTTCAGCCTGCAGGAGTGATAGGCAGAGAGGCTGGGTTGCTGCAGCCCCTCAGGGGAAGAAGGATGCATGGGGGAGTTCACAGGTGCCTGCTTAGCTCCTTTGCTCTTGGCTGCAGTCTGGGGTATCTTACCTGAGCCTCATTTGCCTTCTGACAGATTGTTTCTGTTTGTGCTTACAGCGCTAAGTCCTTCATGGAATCTTAGTGTAATTAGAAACCAGAACCAGTGAAAACCCTTAGGAACAGCAGTGTAACCCTTTCATGACTGTTGTCTTTTGAATCTGTGCGGTGGCTCTGAGTGCCGGGAGCATGACGAGGATGTTTGATTGCTGCTCTTCTAAATGTTGTGCAGGGCCTTTACCACGGGGACCCCGCCAGCGCCACGGTATCACCACTCCGCTGTGGTCTATGGGAGCAGCATGTTTGTGTTTGGTAAGACTGTGACAGATTCAGCTGTGTGTGCTTGGGATGATAAATGTGCTGGTGGAATTGTTTTGAGAGAAGGAAGAGATTTTTAGGGAGTGTCAAATGATCTTGCTCAGTAGCAACTCCAGTATTTTTCATGGCTCACTGACTTCAGCTTGGAAATGCTTTTGCTGTTTTGTCTAAAGTAACGAAGATTTGAAACTCGCTCCAACAGTGTTTCTTTAGGGGTAGGAGTGGAGGAGAAATCTCCCATCTGTAGCCGTCCAGTAGCCAAAGACCTTCTCTTTGTGTGATCTAAACTTATGTTGTCTTCTAACCCAGCAGCTAGAAGTGCTTGTGCTCTGTCGCATTCAAGTCTAATGGAATTGTTGTTGCCCAGGTGGCTACACCGGAGACATTTATTCCAATTCCAACCTCAAGAATAAAAATGATCTCTTTGAATATAAGTTTGCAACTGGGCAGTGGACGGAGTGGAAGATTGAAGGGAGGTAAGGAGCTGGTGGCATCGTTTCCCTACTCCACAAGAGGATTTCTGTCTGAGCTAGAACATAGGAGGTTCCACATAAGTATGAGAAGGAACTTCTTCACTGTGAGGGTGACAGGGTGCTAGAACAGGCTACCCAGGGGGCTTGTGGAGTCTCCTTCTCTGGAGACTGGATATGTTCCTGTGTGATTTGGTCTAGGTGATCCTGCTCTGGCAGGGGGATTGGACTAGATGCGAGATCCTTTCCAGTCCTTAATGGTTGTGATTCTGTGTAACTCAGAAAACATTTAAGCTAGCACAGAACTTGTCACAGTGTTGTATTAAGGCTGCAGGACAATTTCTGCTCTAATTTCTTGATCAGTTTAATCTGCTCCCACTCCCGGAGGACTTTCTTTGCAAGGCTTCCACTGCAGAGTGTTCTAGCTGGAAATTTGATGGAAATCCATTCTTCCATTTCTGTGACAGAAGGGGTGGAAGCTTCTTGTGAATTCTTTCTTTTCCAAGGAAAGCAAGAAATGTGTTGGTCCCTCATTGTTTCAGTCTAGTTTTATCACAAGCTTATTTGTAGCTAAGTCTGGACTAGAGGTGCTCTGCAATGCACACGCTTGCATTGGGTGCCTGAGGGGGATGCTTGTTCACAGCAGCAAATGCAGAAGCGGATGAAGGAGCTGATGTTTGGATCTGTTGCATGCCTGTTCCTGAGATCAGGCTTTCCCAAGGCAAGGTCCAAACTGGTGGGACGTTGCTTTCTGAGTTGACTTTGCTCACATTTTAGGATGTTATCTGTGACACTGATTTTGACCCAACTCCTTGAGTTTACCACAGTGACCTGTGGGACATCCTGTGTCTTTACCTCCAGTTCATTAGGATTTGGAGTTTCTGAAAAGCTGATTTTAGTGGCCAGAGAGAGGGGAACCTTCACTGTTCCGATTGCAAGGAGGGATGAGGAATGCTCAATCCATTCTTAACTTATTCTCGCTCTGGTCTGATGGACTTATGTTTTAGGACACAGACCATGTCAGTAATTGCTCTTTCTGGTTATTGCAGCAACTTGGGGCACATTTGGGAGAGTCCTTCTGGTTTGTGTTACACATGTTTGTCCTTATTTTGTGAACTGTGTCATTCCCCACAGTTACAAGCACTGGGTACTGCACCAGTGAGCTCACACAAGCACCATTCCAGCTGCTTCCCTTGAGGAACTGCCATTCTCTTCAACTTCTTGGCTGGTTTAGTGAAAACCACAAAGGTGGTGGAAGAGTAATCGTAGGTTTGCCCTTTAGTTGTGGGCCCCACAGCCCAGGAACACCTGCTAAACCATCCTAGATCCATGTCAGGAGCTCTGTCCTGGGTCTGCTTTCTATTCTACCTTCTCAGTGTGTGGAAGATAGGTGTGGGATTCCTGTAGCACCACTGGATCCATGCTTTGCAGTACTCATGGTGCTGTTAACTGCCCCCTTATTTAGCTGCTGCCCATAAAGCACCCGAGCAGTGTTTCAGGCCTGGCAACAATAGGTTGGCAATGGTTTTCTTTCGCCCAGCCCACCCCCGTACCGTTAAGGTAATCTGTTCTACTGAAGGAGTTGTAGAACTGAAACGTTCCCTTCACACACTGACTCTGGGCTTTGAGGATGTGTGACAGAAGCAACTTCTTGGCTTTAAGCCATTTTCTGTAGGGGACTTTATTCTTACCAGTGTATTGTAGGTGCCACGCAGGTCCTGCTCACAGCACTTGCAGGTGCCTGAAGAGGTTCTTTCTCTGTTTTCCTGCCTGCAGGTTGCCAGTTGCCAGGTCAGCTCACGGCGCTACAGTGTACAGTGACAAGCTCTGGATCTTTGCAGGATATGATGGCAACGCACGGTACGTTGTGGGGCTGCTCCTCCTTGAGTGCTTCTGTAAAGTCCTTGTCCCTCATGTTTCACCTGTCTGGAGACACACTGAGCGATTAAAACACAGCAACAGAGCTTTGTGAAACCCAGCGTGGGTCGAGCATTAGAGTTTTGCACCAGCTCATATTTAGAACTGAAATAGCCAGTGCCTCCAGGTGTCTGTGGCTGTGTGATTCCACAGCTGCCTCAGCTGTGAAGATGGTTTAATGAGCTTGAAAATTTGGCAGATGAGTGTTTCTCCCAAAGCTCCCTGCCGCAGGCCTCCTGGTGTTGCTGAACAGAACAATGTGTGTCAGGTTGTACAGCAGAACTAAGCACAACATGTCAGCTTTGAGTGGTCAATGGGACAGAGTGTGGCTGAAGGCCTGTATCTAGTGGAGTGCCCCAGAGGTC